>CM024586.1:21516357-21870777 GCA_014182565.1 Eucalyptus marginata
TCCATAGAAACTCTGGAAAATCATGCTTGTCACTGTTCTGGATTTACTTATTTTGAGTTACTTATTTTGTTGCATTGGGGTTGACGCATTCTGGATTATCATGCTGACCACCATTCTGGTCTTTCCTTCTAACTATGTTTAAATATTACTCTTTTGACATTTGAAAAATTAATGTAAGCATGAACCATATGAATTTCCCAAATGTACCTCTTGACTCAATTGGGGAGTTTAATCTTGGACACCTTATGCTCAAACTGAACTGGTCTAGGTTACACCAAAAACAAGGTTTCAACTTTAGACACTTATTGATTGGTCAGATGGTTTAGTTTTGTCTTCTTGCTTATACACAGCCAGTTGTTTTTTCAACAGAAAATTTGCATATGAATCTTGCGAGAGTAAATTCAGCTTCGTTGAGGATTTATATGGACATGTTTTTACAACACTAGCTATTCATGCTTTCATTTGCTTGCAATGCCTTTGGGGCTCTGGTTTCTCCTCTTGTTTTTTTTGCTGCTTTTGTTTGTGCCTTGTGGCAATAGAGGACCATGTTTTTCTTCCGAATAGGGAATTGACTAGATTTACCCATGGGTACCGAGGACTGCCAATCTATCTTTAGAAAAGTGATTGCTAGATGACATGTCAAGTACAATTTCCCGAAAATGCTGCTCTGGTTACAGAGGTCACTCCATTTTTATTTATCTTCATTAGTTTTTTTGTAATGGCCCCTTCATTTAGAAGCTGTTTTTCTTTTGAGCTTTGTAGAAAATAGGAGGGTCAGTTCGAAGAGATTATTCACATGGCACCACAATCTGTTTGGACTTCCTATCTCTTTAGCCAGAAAACTTGCATAAAGTTGAATTCTCCCAACATGGATTGCCGAATCCCTGATTCTCTATCTGTGATCCGCTCATGCAACTCCTATATCCTGTGGATGCTTTGAATAGCTATCTTTTTCGAGCTAAGCAAGCAAGTTGACTCTTCAAGCTTCCCATGCAATAGACATGTTAGAAGGGATGTCTTCGTTGCCCAGATCGCTTTTCTAGGATCCATCTTAACTCAATTTTCTATCATTTATAGTCTTCAAGCTCATCATAATAGGACTGTTTCAGTTTAACTTCGTAAAGCATATGGTAGAAGTTAGTGGAAATTGCCTGTTCCAACTCTTGAGCATTTCTGAAAGAGTTAACTATGCAATTTGAGTTTCTGTTAACCCAACTGAAAACTATGGACATTTAGACCTCTCAATTTGCTATGTTCACTAATCAACTACTAAAAACTTTCAGGTCCTCCAGAGCAAAACATCTTTGATGAAAATTCAAACCTCTTCACTTGAGATATGCCAAATATTATGTAGATTATCACAATCAGGCCAGGCTGCATCAAGCTTTAGTCGCATTCAGGTATAATCAGAGTTATGATCCTTTAATACATGACTCTTGCAGTTGCAAACTAGTCTCACAGAAATAGCTCCAGTACTCTTTGCAGGAACTTCAACGTCTGAAGCAGGAAGGAGTAGCAGAATTCATAGAAGAGGTGCTTATAAATCAAAGAGATGGTATCCTTCCTTGTGCTGATACCGTTTCCAAAATTATTGAGTTGCTCAACCTGAGATCAAAACAGGAATTGTTCAAAGAAAGCCTCGCAGTTGAAAAGGAGAGAACGAGGGCTGATGTCAATGAAGTGAGAGGAGAATTTGATGAAATTAACCAAGTAATTCGACTTATGTCATATATACGTGACTTTATGATTGAAACAGACTTCTTGGAAGCAGATGATGGCATGCTGATCCCACCTTATTTCCGTTGTCCTTTATCCTTAGAGCTAATGATGGATCCTGTGATTGTGGCTTCTGGTCAAACTTATGAAAGGGCTTCTATACAGAAGTGGCTTGACCATGGCTTGACCGTGTGCCCAAAAACTCGTCAGCTGCTTACACATACTAACCTTATTCCTAATTACACTGTCAAAGCTATGGTTGAAGGTTGGTGCAAACATAATAACATCAGGCTGTTCAATAGCCTTGAGAGTCATGGTACTGTTCCAGTTCTCAACTTGTCTGACCATGGCTCCCCTCAAAATTTAGTCCGCACAGATAGTTTCAGTCGCTTTCTTCAGAGTAGCAGTTCCACTTCAAGGTCTTCTAGTGACATTGGTAACAGATTTGAGAAGCAGAAGAGTGACATTTCTTGTAGATCAAGTGGTGAAGAATCCAATGGAGGGCTCTGCAGAGAGATCGAAAGGGTTGATATACAATCTGCTGAAAAAGTACATACTCACAGTAGGAGCGAGTCGACTTCTAGTGCCATATCTAGTGTCGATTATATTCCTCAAACTTCAATCGAAGTTTCAACGAGATTGGAGGTTAAAAATTTGAGTCTTTCATCAGAGAAAATTTCCTCACGACATGTTGGTGTAAATAAGGATTCAGTTTTGTCACCACATGTTTTGAGAAACCAGTCGTCTGGCTCCAATACAAGAATGGTGGTGGGAGGGACTGGTAACTGCAACCAAACTGGAACAGAGTCTTCTCAGTGTCCTAATTCTGCCTATGATCATTTAACTGCATATTCTCATGTCAAGATATTGATAGAGAATTTAAAGAACCAATCAAATGAGGTACACACTAAAGCTGCTGCAGAATTACGATTTTTAGCAAAGCATAATATGGAAAATCGCCTCATCATAGGACAGTCTGGAGCTATCACACCATTACTTTCATTACTCTACTCACGAGTGAGATACACACAAGAACATGCTGTAACGGCGATTCTGAATCTCTCAATTAATGAGGAGAATAAGGCCATGATTGCAGAAGCTGGAGCAATCGAACCACTTATCCATGTTCTGAAATCTGGAAATGAAGGAGCCCGAGAGAATGCTGCAGCGACACTGTTCAGTATCTCTCTTCTAGAAGAATACAAGGCGAAAATTGGCCGCTCTGGTGCAGTTAAAGCATTGGTGGATCTTCTTGGTTCAGGGACTCCTAGAGGGAAGAAAGATGCAGCTACTGCACTGTTCAATTTGTCTATCTTTCACGAAAATAAGGCTCGAATAGTTCAAGCTGGTGCAGTGAAGTATCTCATTGAATTGATGGACCCAGATACTGGAATGGTGGACAAGGCTGTGGCTCTTCTAGCGAACCTGTCAACGACTGGAGAAGGACGCTTGGCAATTGTGAGGGAAGGAGGAATTCCTTTGCTAGTTGAGGTCATCGAGTCTGGATCTCAGAGGGGAAAGGAAAATGCAGCCTCAGTACTGCTGCAACTATGCCTCAATAGTCCCAAGTTTTGCACCCTAGTTCTCCAAGAAGGAGCTGTCCCCCCATTGGTTGCTTTGTCTCAATCTGGCACTGCAAGAGCAAAGGAAAAGGTATGCTTTATGGAATAGATATTACTTGAGTTCCTAGTTGCAGCATACCTGGGTATCTCTACAAGTATCTTAGCAACTTGGGCATTCGCATGTCATTGATGAACTGCAAGACAAACTATGTACTGGATGAGTCCTTGTATAGTTGGTAGCCTCTGAACCTGCACACAACTAGGTTTATCCTTGATATGAAGTGACTAGTGCTGATATGTCATTCCTTAGTCATATAGTTGATATTGCTTTGACTTCTGTTTCCTAGTCCATCATCTTTTTAGTTGTTTTCTGTGCGATTGGTGTTCTCATATTTGTCAATAAATGAGTATCGAGGCATTGTAGTTGATCTTTTCTGAGCCCTGTAGAGAAAACGATGCTCAGGAGTACAATGCATGTACCCTGGAGTGAGAGTACATGCATTGTGCATCTGGATTTGTGTGCTGGGAGGGAGCGATAATTGATTTTGTACCACACCTGGCATACAAGTGATTAGTTTTTCTGTTGTATGAATAAAGTTAACCCTGTTGTTCTTTTCAGATTAAGTGAATTTTTTACTTAAAATTGAACCTTATAAGTCGATGTTAATTAAAGTCATCAAACAAATTTCATCTCAGTAAGTGCTGAATTTTTAATTTTCAGCTCTTAATTAGGTTATCAAATAGGCTCTGAGATTCTCTTATTATTGAGTTTCAGACTTTTGTTTATTATGGAGAGTAAATTTACTTTTCACTGGAGGTGAAACTGTCTTGATCATGTAAGATGCTGTATCTCATTCACTGGGAGGTTGCGAACTTGGTTTCCCACTCCTAACAAGATTGTCTGAATAGTAGATGATCAAGTGATGTACGTCCTGCGGAATGGAACATTGTGAAAAGAAATTGCACTTAAACTGGCACTGCCAGAAGGGGGCAATATAGTATGGGATGCTGCTTGCCTTGTCTAGATAATGTCTCTGTTTGGGTATATTGTTTGAAGTCTCAGCACAAGAAAGCTGGACAGCCTGGACTCTGTGGCTTAATGGATCACATAAAGCAATTTTTAACGAATATGATGATGTTTCTAGCCCTTAGTCTGGGAATAATAAACAAAGATTTTCCATTTGCCCAACTAATTCCAATACCTGTAAACTTCCCTAATTCTTTGACCAAAAAAAAAAAATCACTAATTCAATATTCTGTGACAATGGCACAAGGAGAATTGTTGTAATGATAATAAGAAAGAACAGCTAGACCAATTGTTGTTTAACTTTTTGCCTTTGCAGGCACAGCAGCTACTTGGTCACTTCCGGAACCAGCGAGAAGGGGCCATGGTCAAGGGGAAGTCTTGAGATGAGGAAATGTTCGGCTTTTGATATTATTTCCATGTTGTTCGCTCTCTTTCAAGAAATCATTCAGGAGGTTTTGGTATATGTTTTCTGCCAATCTGTATATAAGTTAATGTGCTTGTAGATCTTTTTCATTGTGGGGCATGTAATTCTCTTTTGAAGCGACTCTTGGTTGCTGTCTGTAGTGTGTTTGATGTTTCACTATGAAAAATGGGTCGGGGTTTAAAGTTTGAGATTGAGTCATTGCAGTTCCTTTACATGAAAAAGTTTGGCCAACGGTCTTGTATATTCTTTTGTACATATGTACAAAACGCATTTGGTTAGTCAATGAGATTGAGAACATTTTCAATTCCTGTCCATGCGGGAGCGCTAAATGACATCTATTGTAACATTTTTTTTTTTTTTTTTTTTAAAGTAGATTGATGATGACGGACGCTGATGCTTTTAGTTCCACAACCATGCTTCAGGTTGGAGACACATGGATCTAACTTTTCTCAAATGGGTGGGTCGGGTCGAAAATGAGTCGACTCATATTTGATCCATTTAACCCGTTTTGATCCATATTCATGTAGTGTAAATTTAGTAATCCATACTCGACCTGATCCATATTGCTAAAACCTATTAATATTCTAGGAAAACCCACGTTAAATTAGATTAAAACTTCAAATTAAATTAAAAATATTAAATAAAAAAAGTTAAAAAAACCTATAAATTGAAATATTTGTAAAGAATTAGACAATATGCACATGCTTTTCTTTTTTGAAATGAACATATTATTGAGTAACGGGAAAATTCCAAAAAGGGACCCGAAGTATCATTATTTTCTCAAATAAAGACCTGAAGTAGACATTGTTTCAAATAAGGATCTAAAGTGACATCACTTTCTCAAATAAAGGCCTAAAGTGAATATTGTTTCAAATGAGGACCTGAAGTGACTATGTCCGTTTTAAATAAGGACCTGACTTTCCGACAATCAATGATATTTTCATCAATTGCCATTTTTTTTTTCTAGTTCTTCTTCCTCCTCTTGGCCGGTGGCCGGTCGGCCACCGGTGATGCCCATAGAGGGCTAGGGAAGGGTTGCCCTCGCCAGCGAGGTCAACCCTCGCCAAATCGACCGTTGGTAAGGATTGGCAAGGGTCGTCACTCGCTAGCGAGGGTGGCCAAGCCCTCGCTAGCCGTGGGCAAGGCCACCCTCAACAGATCAGCCCTTGCCAACCATGGGTGAGGCCACCTTGCTAGATCTGACGAGGGTCAACCTCACCTAAGGCCGGTGAGGGCCAACCTCACGGATGGCCCTAGGCAAGGGTCGCCTTGCCTGTGGCCGACGTGGGCGGCCCTCGTCGGCAAGGACGACCCTCACCCAGCCCTCTGTGGGCATTGCCAGTCGCCGACCGGCCATTAGTGAAGAGGAAGAAGAACCAAAATCAGGAAAAAAAAAGAGGAAGAAAATCAGGGAAAAGATACCCTTGATCGGTTGGAAAATTTAACCAGCCAGCGACTGGCAAGGTCAAGTCCTTATTTGAAACAACTAAAGCCACTTCAGGCCCTTATTTGAAACAATCAAGGCTACTTCGAGTCCTTATTTGAAACAAAGTCCACTTTGGGATCTTATTTGAGAAAATAAGGCCATTTCGGGTCCTTTATTGAAATTTTCCCTTGAGTAACTGAAAACTGTAATATGAAAAATCTTTAACTAAACCTAAGAAAGCTCATTTTTATGATTTTTTTATTAAAAAAATATTGCTAAAACACTTTTATACAAATAAAATTTAATGTAAAATTTTTATAATTCTTTTTAAATTATTTTTTAAAAAATCGAATTTTTAATTATTTTTATTTTTATTTTTTAAAATATAATTTTTAATTATTATTTTTCTTTTTTCTTTTTTTTTTCTTTGGCCTGTTGTTGGCCACGGTGACGACAATCGGCCACGGGTGAGCTCGAGTCTCGCCGATTTGGTAAGGCCGAGGCCCCGCCCGATGCCGATGAGCTCGAGTCTTGCCGGATCTGGGAGACTCGAGCTCGCTAGTCGTCGGCGACCACGAGCTCGCGTGCCAACGAGCTCAAGCCTCGCCCGGCTTGTTGCTAGTTGTCACTGTGCCGGCCACCGGCTAAGGAAGGAGGAAAAAGAAAGAAAAAAAGAAAAAGAAAAGAAAATTGAAATATGAAAAATACTCATGCTTTTGATTTTTTATAAAAAAAACATTTTTATAAAGTCAAAGAGGGAAAGATTGTGTAGGGGCTTGGGTTAGAAATTTAGAAATAGATTTTAAGGTTATAACCCACTTGATACTTTAAATGGGTCGGAAATGGGTCACAAATTCTAACCTATTTAAATCAGACTCACTTTTTTTACCTATTTTTAGTTGGATTTTTAAAAGCTTCTGACCCATATACAACCCATTTAAATAAAATATGAGTCCAAAAATGGGTCAATGATCCCTTTTTTTATTTGTCAGTATCCATGACCCATTTTGACATCCCCACTTTTTGGTATATTGTCTCCTTTCTCCGTGTTTTCTTCGCTTGCCAAATTCCTCAGACATATTGATGTGAGATAGATTTTACTTGTGTATTCAAATATAGCTGACTTGTTTAAATTCCAAAGTCTATCGTATCATATCAATTTTGCAGATTGGATAACTGTGTTTCGATTAAAACTAAGCCTTTGTATAATTCTCGGTAATAGGAAGGGCACAATGAGACGAAATGAAGATATTATCATTTTCTTGGAGATTCAATACAATGAAGCTTGTCTGCAACAAGACAAAATGAGTATCTGCACCGAATGGATGGTCGTATGAGTAAGGTATGCGGAGCTGTTGACAAAAACTATGTAGTGTGTGTTCTGTCCTCCTTGTATGGGCGATTGTTTCACTGAGAAACAGATCAATTTCCTATTTTGATCGATTAAAAAACATCACCCATCTTGTTACTATATCCAGAATAAGACCATACACCAACCATATGCCAGTAGGTAAAGAGTTTATAAGACCAACCTTGATTTAAGAAACCTCTCTGGAAAGAAACTAGCACGAGACGAGACTCAAGGAAAGAAAATGCTCTCTCAAGAACATTGCATTGATCTTGCTCGGGCTACTCAATATGTGCAATAATATCCGAGGCGAAGCAAATCTTATATTGGTGTCCGGGCTTTGCAATGACGCGTCATTCACTCACCAAGGCTACGAGACCACCGTGGAAGAAGTCTTTCAAGACGTGAAGGATAATACGCCGAGTTTGGGTTTCAGTTACTACAGCCAGATCCCAGCAGACAATCAGAACACCAATTTCTTCTACGGGCATGGGGCGTGCAACGGGGCAATTACAAAGTCCGAATGCGTCAATTGCTTGATAGCGGTGATTAACCGCGTGAAGAAAGAGTGCCCATGGAGGTACGGGGCTCAGTACCAGCTTGTGGACTGTAGACTTAGTTACGAGTTTTACCCATTTCAGGACAATTGATTCTGTAAGGCGCGAGTTGATTTATTTTCGGGAGTCGGTGGTTCAATAAGGTGAGTTGATTGCTCTCTCAAATTGTGGATGGCTATACTTGGACCAAAATGCTCGTTGGACATCTTCACAAAGAGAAATAAGAACACATGCGTGTCAAGATTTTTCAGTGCGAAACTGAAAACACGATTTGGAATGAATTAGCAGTTTCAAATTGAATGGTCTTGCATGAGATTTCATTTCTTTGTCTAACGGAGCCTTCAATCGTTATGTTGAAGAATGGCTCGATTGGATGGACGCGAAGGGAAACATAGATTTTCAATATTTTTTTAGTGATCATTCTACCGTGCGTTAGACTCCTCCTAAGTGCGTTGAATTTCTGCGGACATTGATTTGTTATGAAGGGGAAATTACGAACGTTAACAACGTTGTCTGTGGGAAATTTAAGACTTCCTTCGTTTCGCGGAAAATGTGACGTTTCTCGAAAATATTTTCCAAGAAGTCATTTTCCAAGAAAATGTAATTATTTTCTAATGTTCGAATGAAATTTGAAAATGAAGTGGAAAATATTTTTCATTATTTGGTAAGGAAAATCTTTTCCTTCATATACTCTTTTTCATTTATTTTATTTTTTAAAATGGATTTTTCATATTTTTTTAAAATTGATTTTTAATTATTTTTAATTTTTAAAATTTATTTTTAATTTTTTAATTTTAATTTTTCTTTCTTTTTTCTTTGTTTTCCATCTCCTTCTTTCTTGGCCGATCACCAACCACGGCGATGGCCTCGTGATCGGCCACCGGCAAGCCTCGAGCTCATCGACGAACACGAGGCTCGCCGCTCACTAGATTGGCGAGCATGAGCATTGAGCTCGAGGCTTGCTAGATCGATGAGTGCGAGCTTGAGATCGACGAGCTTGAGGTTCGCCCGGCGACGGCCAACGACTAGCCAAGAAAGAAGAAGATGGGAAACAAAAAAAAAAAAGAAAAAAAAAAAAAGAAAGAAAAAAAGAAAAGAAAAAGGAAATTAAAAATAATTTGAATTAAAAAAGAAAAAGAAAATTAAAAAAATAATTCAAATAAAAAAAGAAAAGAAGAAGAAGAAATTAGAGGAGGAAGTGGGGATTTGTAGAGGTGTGAGATAAGAGAGATCAAATGAGGAAAATGTTTTCCACTTTTTAAGAGTGGAAAACATTTTCCCCTAATTTAGAATACATTTTTCCTTTAATGCAAAACATTTTGCCCAAGGAATTCATTTTTCGTAAAACGAACGCCGGAAAATCCGAAAAACGTTTTTCCGGAAATTATTTTCCACGAAACGAATGAAGGTACCATTACCCTAAAAAGTTTGTACTTTTTCTTGGATTTAATAACCTTTTATAGTTACAATGCGCAAAATTGGAAATTTTTTTCTAGAATTGTTAAATCTATCATATGGCGGCCAATTTAGTCCTAAATCTTTTAATTGTGCCATTTTAATCCTAAATCTTTTGAAAATTTACTTGTGTAGTTCAAATTTTTTTAATAACTTGCAAATTAAGTCATTCCAATCAATTTTGATAATAAATCACTAATATAGATATTGACCATTCTAGTGATATGGTCGAGTTGACAAAGACAATTTTAGCATTTAAATTTATTTTTTTGTTCTTTTTAGGATAAGTGTACTAGAAATCCTAAAACTTATCTCGAAAATATGATTGAGTCCTAAAACTTGTTATGAAAGTGTAGTAAAGTCCTAAAATTTTCAACAACTACAATCAACGAATGACTTGATTGTATTAATTTGACAAATTTTGGACTTGATTGTATTTTAAAAAAATTTAAGACTTAATTATATTTTCATGATAAGATGTGGGTGTAAAATTTTCATTTCCATGTTATCAGTTAATCAATACAATGCACGTATACAAATACATGCTTTTACTACAAAAATAAATACACACTCCAAAATTATTGGAACAATTGCTATATTGTAGGGTGCTCATGTATTGGAACAATTGCTACAAAAATCAAGAAGTAATGCAAGATAAGATTAAATATTCAATTTCCTTTTCTTCTATTCGTGTACTTCTGGCGACCCTTTCAAGGCAAGCCTTAAGAGGATATAAAATAATCCTCTCACAAAGTTTTTTTTTTTTTGGTCGGTATCCTCTCACAAAGTTGCGCTTACACTTTACATGAACTCTCCTAAATTCTATTGATCGCAACTTAGTTTTGCATTTATTTTAAGCCTTGTTACCTTGGAGTGGCCACTAACTACTTACTAGGTTATTTAGGGGTCTAAGTAAAGCGCGAGAGCTCACTTTACTTTCTACAGACAAGAGAATTTGAGATTTAAGGATTTGGTTAAATGACAAATTCCAACGTCCATCGGTTGATGTCTTTTCCTCTTAAAAAAAAATCTTCATTTTGTTGCATATTGAATTTCTCAAGCCCAGGATCATTGTTCGTAGCACTCTCAATTCCTTAAACCATCCAGTCTTCTAGGTCAATTACACACCTAGAATACCTAAATAGTCATAGAAAAGATAAATCGTCTAAATGACACGTGCAAAATGACTGGCTTAGGTGTGCATTAACTAGAGGTCAAGGTACAAGTTTTTACCGACCAAAAAAAAAAAAAAAAGGTACAAGTTTTTGGTTATGCGAGGAACTAATTCGCATCCCACAATGCTCTCTATATTAGAATTTTTTCATTGAGCCCTAATTCACTGCATTTTCTTTGAAAGAGTTTGAAAATCGAATTTTGGCTGATAGGAGATGGAAAGATTGCATGATCTAACGCGGCTCCACTACTGGTAACGATCCGGCATGGCTCCACTATTGGGGAGCTGTATTTGTTTTAATTTTCAGTTTTCATTTTTTTTAAATTGCTAATGCTTTTTATAATTTATTTTTATAATGTGTTTGTTTTCGATTAGTGGTTGCCGAATCCCATTGACAGTCTGTAGTCCCAACCTAAGTTCGGGTTTCTTTCCAAATATAAAATATCAAACAACTGGAATTTCATTGTTTGACTTTCTAAATCCCGCAACGATAACGTTTCAAATTTCGCGAAATCGAGAGTCATCAACTGGCGATCCCAGCTGGGACCATCGCTCCCGAGACAGTCTGACAAAGCAACGGCTCCCTTGGGCTTGTCACGAAACGCCAGCGATCCCAGCTAAGACAGCGACCAATGCCATGTGCTTGAGCCTTGCGGTACGAGCGAAACGACAAGTGTTACATTCCAAAGGCAAAAATTCAAAAAATGGGGTTAATGAGCGTAAATGCACAGAACACAGTTCTCTCTCCTCTTTACCCATTTGGAAAAGTCGCGCTAGCGATCCCGCCAGGAAACCCTTCACCATGTCCCTATCATCATTAATCGACCCAACTTTTCCATCGTTCGAACTCACTCGGTGCCTCACTCTCCCTCGACTAAGCTCGCTCGGCTCAACCGGCTCAACAAAAGACTCTCCCCCTCTCCCTCTCCCTCTCCCTCTCCCTCTCCAAATCCTTCTCTTCTTTGATAAGAATCTGCATCTCCTCAATGTCGGCTTAGCTATCGCACCAATCGCCAGGTTGATCCTCAATCTTTATCGAACTTTTACAATACACTCCTTCGTAACTCTAGCCTATAGCTGTTTTCTCTATCGAGTGGTTTCTGTTGGTGGTTCTTTGAGGGAGAAAATCTCTAGAAAATTGAAGCAGGCGGAGTCGAAAAAGGAAAACCTCTTCAAGGCATACAACCCTCTTGCCTATAGCTCTAGTGGAAGGACATGGAGGAGCACTTAGATGGCATCGGCATGTCACTTCAGTGACACTACAAGGTGCTCAACGAGTGTGAGAGTTCACCCACAAAGTCACATTGTGAAGGATGTGCTGCACTCTACGTGGCGAAGGGTCGAGGAGAGGAGTGCGAGAAAGAGGTGGCGAATAAGACAAGTAACCTAAGGCAGGTGGAAAAGCAGCTTGTGAAATGCAGGGATGAACATAAGAAGCAGGAAAGTCAATTGGCTCTGGTGTGCGACTCGCTTAACGAGTGTATCTCGCTAATCAAGGACAAGGAGAAGAACTGAGTTCTCTGATCCAGTCGACTAATAAATGTCGCATGGACTATGATTTGAAGGGGGAGGAGGTGGAGGTGCTGAGACAGGAGTTGGACTCGAAAGAGAAGAAAATCGTGTGGCGAGTTTGCTCGAGGAAAATGCTCGGGAACTTGATTCGAAAGTGGAGAAGTTGGGTTTGGTGAAGCATTCTCTTGATGAGTGCTCTAGGGTGGTTGAATTGATAAGGGAGGAAATAAATATGGTGTCAGAGTGAGAGAAGTTGAGCATTCTGGAGTGTACAATTGTACAGTGGATGAGGAGACCATGGCGAAAGAATCACAATCTCTCCGAGATAAAATAAAAGTGAAAGAGGAGGAACTCTAGGAAATCTGTAAATCCATCGGCAAGTGGTCTAAAAGGCTTGAATAAAAAAAAGTCAACTCAATTCCATCAATCTATCGATCAAGGAGATCAAATCTAAGGAAAGAAGTTTGATGAAGTCAACAGGTTGATCTATGAGCAGTTGACGACGCTTATTTTGAAAAATAGGGAATTGGGATCTATTGAAATATCTATCAGAAAACTTTCAAAAGAGCTTAGTCCAAAAAAGGTAAACTAGAAATTATGATAAAGTGCGCGAAGCAATGGAATGAGTGATGTTTTTTTTTTTTTTTAAATTTGATGGGTCAAGTTAAGCTTGTTCCCCATGTTGGGCCAAACCTGGTCCATAAGAGAATGGTCCATAAGAGGAATGAATTGATTTTTTTTAAGTGAAGATAATTGCAATATATAAGTAAAAATGAAGAATATTGACATAATTTTTTTTTGAAAAAGTACGTTCTTTTCCTTTTCTTGTAAATAGTTTACTCCATCTTAAAGAACGAAACTCCAAGATTTCAATCGATTCATTTGAAACTGCAACGAGTACTTAATCTATGGTAAACAAAGTATATCTGCCTCCATGATATATCTTTCAATTGGTGTTATATGTTTCCCGAGCACATTTCCGCGTTCTTTTTCAATATTCGATCGTTCGAGTATTGATTCATTTTTCAAATCCATTTCCCTACAACGAGGAAACTAAGCCAAAGAAGGAAAATCTTGTTTCATTCTAGGCAAAACTGGAATAAGTTGTCATCTTGACTTTGAAAAGTAGGGAATTCAATGTTGTCTAAGCATTTATTGAAGACTGCAATCTTGAACTCAGATAAAAAAAGAAGACAGCTAGAGTTCATTTAAATTAATATTACAAAGAGTGCTTAGCGACTCCGATTGAAAGATAAAGAGTGGAGGCTTTAATTATATCTAGTAACCCGTCTCTATTTCCTGAATTCTGCGGTATAATCTAACAGACTTTACAGTGTTAGTAGGTGTTTAAATAATTTTCACCATTTTATGGCACTCTACTGGGCTCCTGATGCTTGAAATGAAAAAGAAAGAATGTAATGTGCAACGTATGGAGCAAGAATTGGGGCGGTTGCGGCTTGATTCGACTGAAAAGTCACTCGAGAATTGCTTTAGGGAAATGGAATTGAGAGAGAGGACCAGGGTCCATAATGGTGTAATGGCTCATAAATACTCATTAACGGACCTGTAGTTTCATGTTACAATTCTCAACCCGCAATTGCTTTTGATGAAAAGAATCTGCGGATATTCCTTTATCGATATTTTGGGGAGCCCAATAGAGAGTGCCATAAGGTGCTAAAAATTATTTAAACATGTGCTGACACTGCAAAGTCGGTGTTAAATGTCATGGAGGATTTTACGCCAGGATTCAAGGAATAGATACGGGTTACTAAATATAATTGAAACCTCAACTCTCTCTTTCAATCAGAGTTGCTATGCACGTTTGTAATATTAATTTGGATGGACTCTAGCTCTCTCTCTCTCTCTCTTTGTGAGTTCAAAATTGCGGTCTTCGATAGACGCTTGGACAACATTGAATTCCTTACTTTTCAAGTCAAGAGAAATAGCAACCTCTTCTGGTTTTGCTTTAAGCAAGATTTTCCTTCTTTGACTCGATTTTCTAGTTTACCATTCTTGGATTTAAGCTCTTTTGAAAGTTTTCCAATAGATATTTTAATAGATCTCAATTCCCTATCTTTCAAAATAAGTGTCGCCAGTCGCTCATATATTGATGGAATCGAGTTGACTCTCTTTAGATTCAAGCTCCTTGGATCTCTTGTCAATGGATTTACGGATCCAGAGTTCCTCCTCCTTCACTTTGAGCTCAACTTGATATCTTTTATCTTCTCTTTGAGGGACTGCGATTTTCCGGTCATGAACTCCTCATCCTACTATTCGATTGTGGGCTCCCAAACGCTCAACCTCTTCCACTCTCGTCGAGAGTCTCGAATCTGTCAGACTCTAGCACCATACTTACCCTCATCAAATTCAACCACCCTGGAGCACTCATCAAGAGAACGCTCTGCCAAACCCAACTTCTCCACTTTCAAATAAAGTTCCCGAGCATTTTCCTCGAGCAAACTCTGCACCAACTCGACTTTCTTCTCCTTGGCGTCCTCCACCTCCTTTGAATCATAATCCCGTGACATTCCTCAGTTGGCTGCATCAAAGAACTTGGCATCCTTCTTCTTGTCCCTCATCAATGAGACACACACGTTGAGTGCATTGCGCATCAGAACCAATTGACTCTCCTACTTCCTATGTTCATCCGTGCATTTCTTAAGCTGCCTCTCCACCAACCTCAGGTTATTTGTCTTCCTCTGAACCTCCTCCTTGCACTCCTCAACCCTCCGCTGCGCTAAGCGCAGCCGGTCCTCCTGCAATGCGACTTCACAAGTGACCTCTCACCCTTGTTGAAAGAGACCTCAGAATGCCATATGCTTCGAAGAGGGTTCTCCTTCTTCGACTCTGCCTGCTTCAGCTCACTGGATATTTTCTCTATTGAACCACCAACACCAAAAACCACCCAAAAGGAAAAACCCCATCTATAGACCAGAGTTAGGAGTGTAACGTAGAAGCCACATAATGAAGATTGAGGACGAACCTGGGGATTGGTGCGAAAGCTAAGCCAGCATTGAGGAAATGCAGATTTTGATGAAGAGAATGATCTGGAGAGAGAGAGAGAGGGAGAGTTTTTCTCTTGGTGGCAAAGAAAGAAAAATGGATATTAGGTGTTACTGTATTGACATTTTCAGGAGCACGGTAGAATGTGCCATAAGACCTGGAAATTATTTAAAATCTGCTGACGCTGCAAAGTTGGTGGCAGATGCCGTGATTCAGGGAACAAAGATGGGTTATTTTATATTGGGGAAATGAAATTCAAGATCTTGGAGGATTGTGTACAATTTTCGGTAGAGATTAAGCCCCAGGACAGGGAAGCTGCGATGAAAATGGCTATTAAATGGAGAGGGAGGCTGAAATTTACCATCAGCGGAGTATCCTTTGGATATCTCAGGTTTTTTAATGCTTTCAGTGGCATATTAAATAACTTCTGCCTTACAATGCAAATGAAATTCAAGATCTTGTCAATACTGAGTCACAGCTTCAAATAGCACAGGAACTGCACCAGGTCCTTTTTAATTTAAAGGTTTTTCACTTTTTTTATTTTATTTACAAATTTGGTGTGAAGTTTTTATTTAAGTAACAGTGCCGCCAGGTAAGTGGACGTGCAGCTATTGAATTGAAATGTTGAATATGGTTGCCGGTTTCTTTATCATATCATGCCTGGTTTTTGCGGTATTATTCATGCCACTTCAATATTTGTCTCGTTATGCAAACAAAGTTTTGAAACATGGTGATGGCTCTGTATATAGACTTGTGAGAGATGAGATAATCTTATTTTTTTTTCTTATAAATATTGTAGATACCGCACTGATTATTGATTTAATCCAATGAACTTGGGGATGATAATGACTGCTTTCTGCTTAAGTTTCAACTTTACACCAAATCAAATTTAAAATCAATGACCAGAGAATTTTATGCCTTTTCTTTGATCTTTTTCTGGTTTTTTGGTTGCCAATTTTCGAACTGAAGCACCTTATGGCTCGTGATCGCAAGGTCACTGCCATGCTAAAGGTCGTGACTTAGCGTTATTTTTGGAACCGCGACCAACAGATGTGCGTGCGTCATATTTAGAATTCTGTGTTATTGACCATTAGTTTGAGGTCACATGCTCTACAAGGCTCCATGGTGCGAATTGGATAATGTGCTGCTTGATGAGTCTGGCCGATGAACTTGCTGTCTTTCTGAATTACGTATTTTATGTTTCCTGCTTGTATCATAACTATTTTTAATCAATTCTATGCATACTTGATGAATGCCTTTTTAAAATAATTCGGTAATTCGGTTTTACTTATCATTCTGGTAATGCAATCATGAGCATCTACCTCTAAGTTAAGGTTAATAGAATCCTATTTTGGCGTTCTGTTGTTTCCATCTTGCTCGCAGTATATCATTCAACAACTGTTGGCAGTGCGAGAAATCTCCTGAAGATTTAGCGGAAGGCAGAATTAGCTTCTCTGGTAGTACCGAGAAATCCAGTCGTGAAGAGCTGATGCATGTCCCCCATGTTTGCTAA
This sequence comes from Eucalyptus marginata, assembly GCA_014182565.1. Taxonomy (NCBI): domain Eukaryota; kingdom Viridiplantae; phylum Streptophyta; class Magnoliopsida; order Myrtales; family Myrtaceae; genus Eucalyptus; species Eucalyptus marginata. The sequence goes on from CM024586.1 coordinate 21,533,075, forward strand.
CTGCTCCTTGGTTGCTTGCTCACTGCGGTTCCCTTGCAGAAACATTTTATTATGCTTGGATGGAGTGCTTGCTTGTATTATGTATGGAGAGCCAGAGACGTTTTCATTCTCGAAGGTCTTCATCCATTTGTTAGCATCATTTCAGCTACTCAATCTTGATGAAGCTAACCTGCGTATATGCGCCTGTCAACTTTCACTCTCGCCAACTTCTTTGGAGAGCCCTACGTCAGATCTCCAATATCAACACCCTACCTTGGTTGTGCGCTGGAGATTTTAATGACATCCTCTACCACTGGGAAAAAGTAGGCACAAGGTCAGCTGACTCACATCGTATGCACTATTTCAGAGAGATGCTCCATGACTGTTCACTAATGGATTTAGAGAATAAAGGTTGTGCTTTTACTTGGATGAACAATTGATAGGGTGGAGACTTGGTGAAAGAATGGTTGGACAGGGCTCTTTGCAATCTGGATTGGAGACTCACCTTCTCTACAGCTGAGGTTTTTGCTTTACCTGCTATCGGCTTTGACCATAGCCCTCTGTTACTATATACAGAGGCTAAAAAGACACGACCAAGCAAACCTTTTGTCTTTGAAGCCTATTGGTTACATCACCCGGACTGCCATAGCATTGTCACCACAACATGGGCCTCAGCTATGCGTGCTGGTAGTAATCTGCCACATAAACTAAGAATAGTCAGCGCCGTATTACGTTGGTGGAGTCGAGCCCAGTTTTCCAATGCACAATCACACATTTCAGATTTGCAACAACAATTACAGGCCTTGACAAACCACAACCAAGATAGCTATGACTCCCAACTAGCAACAAAGTTAAAGGCAGATTTACAACGCGCATGGCAGCAAGAGGAGCAGTACTGGGCCATGAGGTCTCGACTACATTGGCTAAAGTGGGGAGACAAAAACACTCGTTTCTTCCATGCTACCACTATTCATCGCCGACAGCATAATAAAATCAGCATATTACAAGACAATCATCATAATTGGGTAAGCGATGAACACACTCTTAAAGAAATGACTTCCGCTTTCTTTTCTCATCTTTATAGGACAGCAGGGTACCGGAATTATGGCCCGATTCTGGATCAATGTTTGAGCATTGTTACACCGGAGATGAATGCTGTATTAACTGCTGAACTCACACCAAATGAGGTTCATCGAGCCACTTTCCAGCTGGGTAAAACAAAAGCCCCAGGCCCTGATGGGTTGAATGGTCTTTTCTACCAATCTCACTGGGATATTATTCACAAGGATATTTTCCTTTCTGTCTAAACCTTCTTCCAAACCGGAGTCATGCCCTCGACCTCAATAGAACAATCCTATCCCTTATCCCAAAAGTCCCCAACCCCGAACGCCTTGATCAGTTTCGACCTATTAGTTTATGCAACTACTCATACAAAATCATATCCAAAATCCTTGCCAATAGACTTAAACCCTTCCTTCCCTCACTAATATCCCCAGAACAGAGTGCCTTTGTGGGCGGCCGCCAGATTTAGGACAACATCCTCATTGTTCAGGAGGTGTTGCATCAACTCAAAACCAGAACGCGAAAGAGGAAATTTCAAGCGATTCTAAAGATTGATATGCAAAAGGCATATGATAGAGTTGAATGGGATTTTCTTAACGACTACCTTATTAGGCTTGGCTTTTATTCCAGTTGGGTACGGTGGGTGATGCAATGCATCTCAACTATCACTATTAGTGTCAAATTTAATGGAGACCAGCTCAACTATTTCCACCCCACTCGCGGCCTACGTCAGGGTGATCCCCTCTCTCCCTATATTTTCATTCTGCTGGAAAATTTACTATCGACTCATTCATCAAGCTATTGACATGGGACAGCTAAAGGGAATACGGTTGAACAGGTGGTGTCCCACTCTTTCCCACCTATTCTTTGCATATGATGCTATCTTTTTCTTAGATGAGACTGTCCTAGAATGTCAGAATTTATCCAATATTTTGAATCAATATTGTCTTGCTACTAGTTAGGTCATCAATAGAAATAAATTAGGGCTTTTTCTTAGTAAAGACTGTCCGAGTAGTTTAAAGGAAAATCTGGCACAACAATTTAGGATCCCTGTGCTTCAAAAGACTGGCAAGTACCTTGGAATCCCGTCTGACTGGGGTCGTTCCAAGCGAGATATGTTTGCGTGGATCCTAGGGAGAGTGAACTCGAAGTTAGATGGCTGGAAAGAACAACTCATGTCGAAAGGTGGAAGAGAGATTTTAACAAAAAGTGTTGTTCTAGCTATTCCCCAATATGCAATGTCAATATTTAAAATTCTTGTGTCTTTATGCCGGTCAATTGAACAGAAGATTGCCAGATTTTGGTGGCAAAACAATAGTCGAAAGCAGGCATTCATTGGAAGAGTTAGGATTTACTCAAGGACAGGAAGGAACAAGGGGGTCTTGGTTTTCGGGACCTTATTGCATCTAATAGAGCATTGCTAGGAAAACAGGCGTGGTGACTACTTCAAAACCCTTTATCTTTATGGAGTTAGCTATTTAAAGGCCTCTATTTTCCTGCACAAGACTTTAGAAGTGCTACAAAAGGTGCCCGCCCCTCATGGGGTTGGCAGAGCTTACTAATAGGGAGGGATTCTATTTTACCTAAGCTACAATGGTCAGTAGGGAACAGGTCCCAGATCAGAATCTGCGAGGACTGTTGGCTGCCCCGAGGAATTTTAGGAGGACCCGTGGCTAGAGAGGAGCCACGAATGGTGGCTGAGCTACTTTTATCAGATCAAAACAAATGGAATGAAGGTCTGCTTCATCGGTTCTTCGATGAAGACACCATCAAGGACATACTCAGCATCCCGGTGCGACCAATTTATACAGAAGATAAGCTTATTTGGACAGAGACTAGAAACGGCCAATATACCGTGAAGAGCGGCTACCATACAATCAAACAAGCAGACATACACCATCAGGACAGCAAACCATCCTCTTCCTTCCAACTACCTCCAATCCTATGGTAGAAAATGTGGAAACTCAACATTGCACCCAAAATTAGGTTCTTTCTTTGGTCGATTTGTCAGAATGCTCTCCCCACTAAGGCGAATCTCTTTCACAAACACATTAGTGCAGACCCAATATGTAGTGTATGTGCCAACCAAACACCGGAAACGCTGGAGCACCTTTTCCTTCTTTGTCCATGGACTTCGACCATATGGTATCACCCTCGGGTACACATACATATTCTACCTACTCAAATCTGTTGTGAAGAATAGATTTGAGGGTCTTGAAGGAATTAACAATAAGGGGACTACTGCAAAGCATATGTCGTCTATGTTTGGAATGGAACATCTCTTTTCTGATTGGGACAACTGTTTTTGTTTCCATTAATTTTTCAGGAGAGAAAGATTTCCATTAAACTAGATAAAGGTCGAGAATACATGCTCGTAGTTTCAGAGTAAAGCAAATCTTAAAAGACTTGAGAATATATATAATTTGTATTGCGATTTCCTTCTTCATGAGCACATCATCACAAATTCGCATGTTTGTGTGTCGAAATTGTCAGGTTAGAGGTTTTGTGTCCGTACGAATCAGATTAAACCTATTATCATATTTTAAAGATGAGATGGTGTCCGTGGGAGGTGGGTCCCCATGCCAGTGCTCCCTGGGGGTTTACGCCGAGCGCTCGCTGTGAGGCGGTTCCTCCGGTCCCAAAAAAAAGAAAAGAAAGATGAGATGGTGTCATGATCTTACTATGACACAACAGGTCATACATGATATCCATTCTCACAATCATGACTATAATGCAATAGGTTGCACATAATATCCATTCTCACCACGTCTTTTACCATTCATAATACTCTGTTATTGTTGTGCTCTGTCATCTTGATTCTACATAATTTAACCTACAAATGACAAACTACATGTTTAGATTGTTGAAAAAAACTTCCAATAATACTTTGAAGATCGACAAAACCTTTCCATAAATGTTTAATGATTCTAATAGTAAGTTTTTCCAGGTGAAAACTTTGATATATATCATTAGACTCAGAGACTTATCAAGACGTTTTGGTTGTCTATGATGAAGATTGTGTTATGTCATGATACTCAAGGACAATAGTATAATTTGTACGAGGAGTATCAAGTCAATACACATCATTAGACGTTATGAGAAGATCTCATATCTTCGCAATTAGTTTAGATGATGTGAAGCGCTACAGCTAAGAAATTGGCCTAAATTTCTTTTGATATATATTGATTGTCTAGAAGTGATAAATATCCACCTAATCTTTCCTTGCTGGAGATTGGTAAGCCATGTGAGAGACGAGACGCACTTTCCAAACAAAGTAATCAACTTATGGAAACCTTATCTATGTTGTAGGGATAGCAGAATCAAGGGAAGCAATTGGATCTCATGAATCATTCAGGTCCAACGGGTGGAAGGATGAAAAGATCCTCAGAATTTATGTCCAATGGTCATTTTGGACAATGAGGCGCATAAAAAAAGATCGTGATGTGGAAGGGAATAAGAGATTAGTAGCCTACTAAGTCCAAAGTTCAAAGAGAGATTTGTTTTTACATACTCGTCTTTGTGAGCTTAATTTGTAACCACTTAGAGGTTGTTGTTGAAGTGTGAGATCAAAAGTTTGTATCACACTTGCTCGAGTTGAGAGTACTTGGTTATTGTAATCTATGATTGATTCATTTAGTGGAATTTAGTCGATAGATTGTCAGCGTGGGAGAATGGATATAAGCTTGTCATTGACTGAACCACTATAATTATTGTGTGCAATTTTCTCTATCCTTTAATCTCTCGTTTATTCCATTTATTGTATACAATAAAGTTTGATCATTGCAAAAGTTCTCATCAAACTTTGTTTTTTTTTTTTTTTTTTTTTTTTTTTTTTTTTTGCGATATTGAACTTGCTTATTTTAAATTCCGCTTTAATTGTTCATAATCACCTATCTACCCCTTTAAGTGATAGTACTAGCCCTAATGTAGACTTGGTTGGTGTGACATCCCGAAATTTGGCCCCTGACTCGAATATATAAAATGGTTGTTTGGTCGACGCGCTTATGGTCATTTTACTTGGAGTTGGCCCCTCACGAATTAACTAATCTATTAGGTGAGGCCGTTGATGTGTGATGGGGCGAGTGATTCCAGAACGAAATTTTTTTCTTTTGGGATCTTTCTGGTTAAGTGTATGGAGTAGTGTATACGAGGAAGAAACGAAGGAGAATAAGAAAAGATAGAACAATCTCCTCCCAAGGTATAAAGGCCACGCCACCAACCGAAGAAGAGGATCGAGATCTACGAAATTCACCATCAAGGCCTAAAGCTTCTACCAGCCAAGGATAAAGGACTTCGGGATAAGAGAAGCTCACCACCAAGGCCTAAAGATTCCACCAGCCAAGGATAAAGGGCTTCTTGGCTCACCACTAAGGAGTAATCTACGCTCCAAGGATAAAGAGACCGAAAGGAGTTATCCACTCTCTGAAGAAGTTCACTCAAGCAGAGGAATTCTCACAATTTTCATTCATCAAATTCGTATGTCCTTACATTGGATAATTATCCCCTGTTTATAGGAGGATTTTAGACTTAGGAAATATAAAAAACAGACTTTAATGACCTAGGAACTTAGACCTTTACCTCTTGAAAACTACATAGCAATAAAGACACTTAGGAACTTAGGAACTTAGGAAATGCATTTATTAGCATGGGAACTTGCATTCTTGAACCTTCAGCCTTCCAAAATTCGTGCTCCTCCCTTGACTAGAAAATAATCCTCCTGAAACTTCATCAATTGGTCATACAAAATGTCTAAAATGGCCTCCCGTCGATAGTTATCAACATACCACAAAGTATCGATAAGTAATTGACATTATTCATTCAAAATGATCCATCGAAGCACATGATGCCCAATTTCTTTCTTGGCTTGGATAAGCATTGATGGTTCTGAGTTGGTCAATGGAGCTATGTTGGATGCTCCCGCATCAGCCGTTAAGGGATATAAACGCAACAAACTAGAGAATTCGATCGGAAATCAACCGCTTGATCGTAATAATCAGCAAGGGTCAATACGACATCGTTATAAATCGATTAGCGAATGAATATAAGTTGACTCGATGGAAGTACATAGTCGAATTGCGGGTGATTCCGCACGACTGCGATAGTTGCGTCGAACGATGATAACCCGATTTTCTATCGATATTATACTCGGGACACGTAATTGAATCCTCGCGATTTTATGACAACTGAGGGTCGTCTACGATTCGGAGATGTATAAACGTGGATCGACAATTATCGACCATGGGTCAAACGCGCTAAAATCCCTAAAAGTTACTCGATAGGTTAGGTCGTACTAAAGTCACGTTTGATCGATTTTAACCACAAAATTGAATTCGGTTTTGGGAATCGGACATTTGAGCGTGTCACAATTCATTTATAGGACGTTGTATCATCTTTCGGTGAAACTTCGTCGAGTCTAGAATTTTTGCGGAAAATCGATTTTCGGACAAATAAGAAAATTAAAGGAAATTCGGATGGGGGTGAAGACTTGCATTTTTCTACACCAAAAAGCTTTAAATTGGGGGAAATTAGAGCTAATTTGGGATTGGATGGCCTCTTGACTTATGGTGATCTATTGTGACAACACTGCAATTGTGTTTTTATTCTAAGAATGACAAGATCAACAATGCGTCTAAACACATGGAGATCAAATATTATACTATTAATGACTCGGTCAAAAGGGAAGATATTGTAATTGAGAATATTAGAACTGAGTCCATGTTGGCTAATCTTCTAACAAAAGGTTTACTTTAAAGAACATGTGAAGAATATGGGTGTTTTAGATTCTTTTGATCTCTTTTGTTAATGGAAGCTATATATAGTTTGTTTCTTTGAATATTTGTTTTATATGAAAACTGATAATTCTTCTATGATCTTTATTAAAGCATTTACTTTTGATGATCATCATTGTTGACTCTATTGTTATTATTATCATTTCTCCCATCAATTGAGAAATGGAAGTATAGAACAGTATTTTTAAACATAATTTTAGTTTAAAGATGACTATGTTATTAATTTTGAGATCTCATGTTAAATTGTGATATAGTTGTGCAATTTTATGTTGTTTAGAAATTGCACTAAGGCAATTTTGTGTAATTTAGAAATTGCGCTAATGCAGTTTCATGTCGCTGAGAATTTGTATTAAGGACTGATAAGAAATAATGCATTTTTTGATCACATGTTGGCAATATTTCTTACTACACTACTAGGTTTATGATCCATGAAAATATAATACTTATGATATGTGATTATGGAAGATCATGTGTTGCAGTATTTTTTTAACACCTTGATCACCATAGTCTTATATTTAGGTTATATAGGATTGGGTTGATCTTGATGTGCCGTTATTGGGATATTATTTTTTCAAAATTGTGGCCACATAAAACAAACTTTTAGTTATTAACCGAAAGTGTTGTTTTCTAAATAAAATCATTTGAAAAAAGGAGTTAATTAATGTAGCCCAAGTGGGAGAATGTTGGAAATTTCCTAAATATGCGCTTACATTAATTAATTGATTTTCTATTTTAAATGATCGGGTTAATAGATATTCTAGTATATATATATAATCCTTTAGCGATCCTGTTGAATTGGGTTTATACATCTATTAATAATGAGCCTAGTTGAGCAGCAAAATATAGGCAATTGTGTTTAACTAAGCTTGTGATGGGAGGGGCTCGGTTGGCACACTAAGTTATTGGGTATGCTAGGTCTCATCTCTAGCCTATAAAATGATAGGTTATATCCGTTATTTGCTATAATTCCATTGAAAGTTGCTATAATGAAATAGGCCATAAAGAGAAAGATCTGGTATTCCAATTGATCATTGATTCCCAATCAGACTGATCTATTTCCTTTGAGTACAGTAATGACTCGAACATGTATGATCTAATTCTGCTGTGCATATCTTTTATGGTGTTTTACATTTATATATGTATTTGATTTGTTCTTGATTATTTGGTTGTTTATTTTGATTAATCTTGATGTTTATGATGTTAATATCAACATATTTTACTTAAAATATTTATTTGCTCTCGAGCGTCATTAATTTTTCTTTATTTAATGGCTATACTAGAGTTTTTTTTTTTTTTTTGAAAAGTTATAGAGTAAATTATAGTAAGACCAATGAGCCGATTTCCACAATCGCAACAAAGTGTTTTATTATAATTTGTCGTAGAGAACTCATTTAGAAGGACCGTAAATGGAAAAGGGGAAATAAGCTATGTGCAACAAAACAAAACAGGAAAACGCGGTCTAAGTGCCCATAAAAAGGGCGGGATGCCCGTTCGATGTACAGTGTGCTTTGCACTTCTAGGAGCGTTAGCTAGCTGCCCGGAAGCCTGGTGACACTAATTGGACACTTGGCCATAATAGGCCGGACTCACAATCGCGATCCTCATCTTTTATGTCTCTCAACATCTTCATACACATCCGAAATCTATATCGATCTCTAGACTTTGATCCAAAACTTCAATCTCCGATCTGGCAAGGAATTGAGATATTAATTCAACATAAGGTGTTTGATTTTACAATTGCTATGCTTAATTGCTTATTTACAAGATCATTTTGTCCAGTCTATTGTTTAAGCATAAATGTTTACATTTCGTCATTTGCATCTTAAGTCCGCACAATGATATTTGCGTACATGCATAGCCTGGACATTTAAGCTTTAATACAAAATGAACATTTTAATACAGATTATATAAATTTCGCGACCACTATGCTTCATTAGTTCACACATTATTATAAGTGAAATCAGGCAATAAAACCTTCAAACAAGTAACTATAGCATGTGTAAGCTAACAAATAATCACGAACAGATCTTCGCAAACAAATTTTATGATTATAAGAAAACTCACTATTTTTTTTTTCAAATATCAGAATTTCTCATTAATAAAAGGGAATAATTGTCTAAAAAATCCTAAACCTATTGTATGACAACCAATTCAATTATAAACTTTTCAATTGTACCAATTTAGTTATAAACTATTTGATGATTTATCATTTTAATTCTAAACCTTTCGATTGTGTCAATTTGCCCTAAAAATTTTGAAAATTTGCTAATTTAGTTATAAATCTATTATATGGATAATTATCAAGAATGACTACATCGACAAATCATTAAGATGTATATAATTAAATTAGCAATTATTAAAGGATTTTGGACTAAATTGGTACAATTGAAAGGTTTAGGACTAAATTGACAAATCGTCAAAATGTTTAAGACTAAATTGACGCAATTAACAAGTTTAAAACTAAATTGATAGCCATAAAATAAGTTTAAAAATTTTTGGATAATTTTCTTTGATAAACGTGAGCAAGCCTTGAGCATCCAAGCACCGAGTACAAGAACCTTAGCACCACGACTGCCAAGTTCACTACATTGATGAGCTTCGTAGATTTAGGCACAATAGGTGATCGTGCTTAGAGGTGTCAAGAACCCATACTCAATGAGATCGGTCATATGTGGGTTAGTTAATTTTTAATAAATGGATTATTAATGGGTTTAGGTTATTTGGAAGTTTAACGATACATGGGTTGTAAATGGGTTTGTCTTTAAACCCATTTAACTTATAAAGGTTATTAGTTGAGTTAACCCATTAAAAATATATCATCCTCTTTGAACAGTTTTTATAATTTTTAAATAATTTTTTATTCTTATTCTTTTTCCTTTCTTTCTTTTACTTTTTTTCCCTACGAAATACAACGGTCAACTCTTGCCGATAGGGTAACGTTTTTGACCTGCCCAATTGCACCAATGAGCCTCAAGCTCTCTAATCGGGCAAGGCTAATGTCTTGCCAGCCTTGGCGCTTGCCAGACTCGAGCTCGTTTGAAGCTTGAGTCTCGCCGATCTGGTGAGACTTGACCTTGTTAGATCTAGTAAGGTGGAGCCTTGCTGGCCTATGATGAGGCTGAAGCTCACTTATGGCTAGCCACAGCCGTTGTGGTCGACGATTGGGTGAAAAAGGAGGAAAAGAAAAAGAAAAAAAAAGAAAAAAAAAAAAAGAAATTAAAAATTCAATGTTTTAAACAAATAAATTTAAAATAAAAAGGGAAAATCTCAAATAAGGGCCTGAAGTGGGTTCATTTTCTTAAAAAAGGATCCAAAGTGGACACTGTATCAAATAAGGACCAAAAGTGGCTAATTTTGTCTCAAATAAAGACCCAAACTTTCAATCTTATTTACAGCTTGGGGTATTTTTGTTCAAGAACATTTTTTCTTTAATTTTTTTTTTCTTTCTTCATCTTCCTCACACCTCCTCCTTTGCGCTACATTGCCTCCTTCTTCAACATCATAATCAAGGCCCCTACCAGCAACTTTGTGAGCTTCATGTCATCACATAGTTGGTCCTAGTGACAAGAAGTCAAATTGGAGTTATTTGCTACTGGCCACCTTCTCGGATGCTAAAATCCTCAGTTCCTCAAAATGCATCAAATCTCGGCTCGCTTGTGCTCAGGCTAAAGCTTGGATTGACCTCCATCTGACGACGACGATGTTGGATTTTCCATCAGGGGCAGTGGTTGATGAGGTCGAGAGCTCAAATAAGACTTGTCAATGACGGCAATGGGGCAACAAAGTACAACAGTTTCTACAGTTAATGATGTCAGATACGACTAATGATCAATCTCAAGATGGGTATCGATTGAGGAGAAGAGCTGTGTCGATGAGAATGGCAAGAGTGTGAGTGGGTGTCTCCAGACTAGGGATTAGTGAAAGGAGCCATTGGCATTGCAAAGGGAAAGGGGGATCTTTGAAAGATTGAATTTACGCAAAAGAGGCAAACCCAAATTTGAAATTGATGAGGCAAACTCTTGCCGAGTTTGAAATAGTCGCCAGTTGCAACAAAATTGTTCTTTGGCATGAAATTGTTTATCACCAAGTGTTAATTGAATAGAGGCATAAGTTAGTCAAACAAGATGATCTGGCAATGCTTGGATATTACTACTCTGTTGTTGGCAAGCAGGACCGAAAATAGCATAAAAAATTGCAGTTGATGGGTTAGCGGAAGGCTCGGAATAAGTGGAGTTTGATGCACTCTCGAGGTGAGAGAAATACGTCGCCAAAGGGATTAGTTGTATAGCTTGGGAGTTGGACAAGAAGTTGAGTCTCAGCAAAAGCAGATTCATATTATGGTTTTGAGATCAGAATTTGCGATGAATGTTGGAATAAAAAGAACTTATTTTTGAAAGCTCATTTTGGCTTCGTGGAATTGTCTACAAACCATTTTGAGGAGCGAAATTTAAAATTTTCAACGAGTTAGACTACGTTGTAATGGCTCGTGTTAAAGAAAACCCAATCTTGGTCATACAACAAGATGACACAGAATGATGGAGGGGCTGATAATGGAGGTGATGTAGAGAGTGAGAAAGATGAAGAAAGAAAAAAGAAGAAAGAGAGAGACAAAAAATAAACAATAATGTTCGTGGACAAAAGTACCCCTGGCTCTGAATAAAATTAGAAGTTCAGGTCCTTCATTGAGAGTAAGTTAGCCACTCTGGGTCCTTATTTGAAACAGTGTCCACTTTAGGTCCTTTTTTGAGAAAATGGATCAACTTCAGGTCCTTATTTGAGATTTTCCCAAATAAAAATACTCTAAATGAGTACATGGAAAAACAAATTAGATTTTCTATTTCAAGAGAAAAATATTTTGTTAATTTATTTTCAAGTTTTGACCAAATACAAAAAAAAAAGTATTATCATTTTTAGAAATACCACATTTTTGTGTGAAATAAATGAAGCCTCAATTTTTTTAAAAAATATTGAATTTATCCATTAATTTTGTAATTGTATGGAATTGTTTTAACTATATAATTTTTTTAAAATCATATGAAATGAATTTTTCTAGATTTGGTTAAATATGAAAGTGTTTTATTAATATGGGTTGGGTTATGTATGAGTTAATAAATTTACATTAATGATAAATGTGTTATAAATAGGTTAAATAGGTTAATTTGAGTTCGGACATTTATGACCCGATCCAAACTTGACTCAAGTCCCTCGTTTGATAGGTCTAGTTGTGCTCCATCTTATTGTGGTTAGATGCACGTGTTGTGTGTGGATGTAGCTAAAAGCGTGATTTTGAGATAGACCAAAACATGAAAAAGGATTTGAAACAATTAGGGCTTGTTTGTTTATGTTCCTGGTGTGTGTTTATGAACACAATTTCTGTTTTTTTTTTTTTTTTTGTTTCGGGAAACAAAAAAAGAACAGATTCGCGTTTGTTTGGGTTTTTGTTCAAAATCTATTTTTTTGTTCCCTGAGAACAAATTTGGAATAGAAACAAGAAAAAAAAAAACTTATTTCTTGTTTTAAACACTTCCGAGAAACAATTTTTCTCTCCTCTTTTTTTCTTCTCTTTCTTTTCTTCTTCTTTTTTCTTTGGCCGATGGTCGGCCTTGGCCATAGCCGGCGACCAGCCGTCAAGGGACGGCGACCTCGCCCAGACAAGGCTCGGCCTCGCCGGGCCACCGCCAACACCGACCTGGCGGTGGCCTGGCGAGCTCGCCTCGCCCAACCACGGCAAGGCTCGGCCTTGTCGGGGGTCGGCAAGCCTCGGTATGGCTGGGTGAGGCCGCCGGCCCTCGTCGGCCGGTCGCCGACCATGGCCGAGGCCGACAACCAGCCAAAAGGAAGAAAAAAAAAAAAACAAAAAAAGGAAAACTAAAATAAAAATATTAAAAGAAACAAAAAAATTACACAAGTTTACCAAACGTATTTCTATTCTTTTTCTATTCTAGGAACAAGTTTATCAAATGCGTTTTTCTGGTAAAAAATTGTTTCCCGGAACAGAAATAATTTTTTCTATTTTTGTTCCTTGGAACAATTTTTTAACAGAAACGTTACTAAACGCACCCTTATTGTCTGGGGTTGCAAACAGGCCAAGCCAACCGATCTTTCACCAAAAGATTAGCCTGGCCCAATGCATCAAGGCTTGGACTTTCTACGCCTGGTCAGAGCCCTTACCGAAATAGGAGTGAATCTTCTTTAAAAATGAAAACAAGAATCGTTCACCTTCCTTTACTCCACAAGTGATTTAGAACTCGAGACCCTCTCTGAAACTGAGCATACATAATCAGGACTTCTAGTTCTGCAAATCTGATTTGTAGCTAGTGTTTTTTTCTTCTTCCTTTTTTTCGAAAAAGGGTTCCGACATGCCCAAAATTTTTGTAGCAAAACTTTTGCAAAGAAAAAAAAAATTCTTAAAATGAAACTTTGGTACAACGAAACTATTATTTCATAGCTAAAATGCAACATTTAGCGACACTAGAGGTGATCATGGTCCGGGTTGGGTTAGTCCATCATCTAACCCAGGACCAACTCGCACAGTGTTGGTTCCCAATTTCTAAGACCGAGGACCAACCAAGTTAAGCCTGGGACCAAGGATTAGATCAACCCTATGGATTCAGTCTAGTTCCAGGGTCAATCCGAGACCGATTGGTAATTTTTTTTTTTTAATTTTTTGTATTTTTTAAAAAGACAAACCTATTATTTCAAATTACATATTCATCAATAAGGGTGAGCCACGACGCGAGCGGTGAACTACAAGCGTTGCTCACGAGCGAAGATGGTTTCTAATTAGGGCTTTATTTCCTTTCGATTTACTTGGCAACGAGCGAGGTCAATGAAGAGAGGCAGAGGCGAGCCTCACGTTGAGCGGCAAGTGGGATGAGTGTCAAGTGGCGAGCGGCACAAGCGATGAGTGGCAAGCGTTGAGTGGGGCAAGCGTCACACGGTGAGAAGACTAAGGTTGCTCATGAGAAAAAAAATATTTCTTTCTAGTAATAATTGAAGAGGATAAAGAAGAACGAATAGGATTAAAAAGAAAGGAGAACAAGAGTACTGGAAGAGGATGACATTGTTTGATGCCGCTTAAGTTAGGGTTTTCTCTTTAGAATAAATATAAGAATATTATATATAATATATATATATATATATATTTCTAAAATATATTTTATATATAACATGTGGACCAATCCTAAACTCTTAAGATTGAGGACCAACCGCACAGTGTTGATTTAGGGATCTTAGGACCAATGACCGACTCAATTCCCTTGAGAACCAGACCAAGACCGGTAGGGTTGAGGAGCTAGGGTTGGTCTAGGGTTGACACTGGATCGATGCTCATCCCTAGTCAATACAAAATGAAATTTGGTTTTTTTTTTTTTTTTTTTTTTTTTTTTTGGGCTAGAATGATATGCAATTTGGTTGCTAAAGGTTGACTTTAGCGACAAAACAACCTACTCAAAGACAAAATGATAAACTTGGGGCCCAATCCCTTTAATAAGCACTAACTTTAGCTTGAGTTTCAATTATGGCCTAAACCTTTTTGTCTCATGAAAAGGTAACAATTTTATGTCAAGTCCCAATTCTGACCCTAAGTTAATACCCATATTTGGCCCTCATCAAGTTTTCGTAAAGTTTCTACCAAGTACACGTAGAATCACAAGTGACGAAAACTTGATGAGAGCTGAATTTATGTACTGGCTAAAAGTTGATGCTTTTTAATGAGACAACAAAAAAATTGGACCAAAATTGAGATTGGAGGTAAAGTCCGTGCTTTTCTTGAAATCCTTTTAAAAAAATTATGCCAGAATTGGGGCACAAGATAAAATTGGTGCTCTTTTATGATATAAAGAAAAGTTTGGGCCATAATTGAGACTCAATCTAAAGTTGATGTTTTTAAGGGTAAAGTTAATGTTTTTTTAATAGAATTAGATCTAAACTTCGCCTTTAAAGGTTCAGTTTTGGGGATTAAATGTTTGTTATCGCTAGACTAATTAATTTCCTTGCTTAACTTTCATAATTAAGAATCATTATTGAGAATCAACATAAGGAGGAAAAAGCAATATAGTATATCATTCCAAAGTACTGCCCTAATGCATCTAATTTTCCCCTATTTGGTGTTCTAAATTTATATGTTTGATTTTGGGGAAGTTATCTATTTTCCAGCTATAACCTCTACTAGAGCATCATGCATCCTTCTGCTTTCATGGTGATCTCCAGTTATAAAGATTTTCATCATGTAGTTTCACAACATCACAAATTAAAATATGTAATACATAAATCAACCACAAATGACATGTGGCGTCTAAAAGTTCTTTTGAGTTTAAAGTTCAGTTTCTTAGAAGAAGAATATGTCTCTTATGTTATGCTTAAGATGTGCTCAAAATCAAGATAGTCTTATCTTAACTTTTATGACTTTTACTTAAAAAAATTTCCTACTTACTGTCTATACATCTATGGAAAGGAAATATAAATTTGGGTGTTTTAATAAATCTACGTCCGATTCAATTTGAGTCTTGATACATGAACTTAAGATTTCGATTCCCGGCTCGTATTATGATTTGGCAATTATTTTGTTGTTTCTTTATGGAAATCATCGATTTCTTTATTGTCTTAGAAGGTTGGTTTTATATGCTCGGTATGATAGGTGGGTGATGATGATATATTGTCTTTGACAACGAAATGTTAAAGAGAAGTTTGACAAGAGAGAGGAATGAGATTTATCCTAAAGAGTATACGTGATGGCTGTGGAATGCAATAGTCGGGTGAATCCATACAAGCGAATAACTAGTGGATCACCCATCAATTTTAATGGAGGAAAGTCCAATTAAGGTGGAGCGAGTGTTTCCTCTCTATGAACATAGTGATGATTGACAATCACAAGGAGAAGAAAAAAGAACAATAAGTAAGCGAAAAGCCATCAAAAATTCTAAATTTTGCCCAAAGTGACAAATTTAACTTAAATTTTTTTTTTTGTGACATGAAAAATCTTAAACTTTGATTATTATAACACATTTACCTCAAACTCTATGACCAATGGCATTTTTGTCTTATTTTTTCCTTTTTATGTTTTTTCTTTTTCTTTTTTCTTCTTCTCTCTTCCCTCCACCGGCCATGGCAGAGGGAAGCCGGACTTAGGCGAGGGTGGCCCTTGCATGGGTTGGATTTGGCGAGGAATGCCCTTGCTTGCGTCGGGCGAGGGTTGCCCTCACTTGCGTTTGGCGAGGACAGGGCGGCCCTAGCTAGCCCAAGTGAGGGTGACCCTTGCCTGATGCTGGCGAGGGCAACCCGATGCCTGACTTCGACTTCCCTCCACCATGGCTGGCAGAGGGAAGAGAGAAGAAGAAAAAAAAAAGAAAAAAAGAAAAGAAAATTAAAAAGTAAAAGACGAAAATGCTCTATAGTTTAAGATAAATGTGTCACATGGATATAAGTTTAAGGTTTTTTGTGTCATGAAAAAAAGTTTGGGATAAATGTGTCACGGTTAGCAAAGTTTGAGATTTTTTGTGTCGCAAAAAAAAGTTTAGGGTAAATTTATCACTTTGGACAAAATTTAGGGTTTTTTGTGGCTTTTTCCCTATAAGTAATAAACTAATGAGATTACTGCTAGAAGAAAACCTTTATTTGTAAGATTTTGTGGGAACATTATTGACTGTTCTAACTAAAAACTTAAGATGTTAGATTAATACATGATTTATTATTGGTGTAGTCTTTTGCCTAGTACTAAATATGGAAATTTAATTGGGGAGATAAATAGGATCTAAATAAATTCGAACTCAAGACTTACAGCTCTAATACCATATAAAATTTTATGAAATCATTGCCAACTAATTTAAAAGTTTAAACTGTTAGATAAATGTGTGGTTTATTATTAATTACTCTGGCACTACCTAACCTTAAGAGCATATATAGGAAGCAGAGAAGTCAAGAAACTTGGAGAGACAAATCTTTTCAGCATAAAAAATCCACTTGTGTCTTTCAAAAGCAAGCAGAAGGAGGAGAAGATAGAGGACCATCCATGGCATCTTTTCAAAGAGTTGTGTTCATTGTGTTTATTGCAATCGTAATGTTTTGTGGTTGCGGTAACGTGAAATGCGATCCGGACACGACTCTGCTCGAAAGAAAATGCAACGGAGAAAAGTATAAAGAATTTAGTCCTTATGGTTATAATGTCGGCAAAGTTATCAGGGACTTATACGACAATACAGCGGATAAGGATTATGATTATTACACTCAATCCGTAGATGATGGTGCACCTTGTCATGGCCATGCAGCTTGTAACGGGATTTTGACGGTTGACGATTGCCGTTTTCGCATGAGAGCCATTTTTACCATGCCATGCATGAATGCGACTATAGCATTGGGGAGTTCCGTACCAACTTCGAGATCGTAGACTTAGATATGAAAAGTACCAATTCAGTGAATAAGTTTTCTCCATACCGATAATTTTCTATTTTATAATCTGTTGTATTTGTTCCCTTGAAAGGATAAGATGTGGTAAATGGAATTAGGGAAGATATTTTTCTTCCACACATTCTATACTTTATAAGTTATACATAGAAATTAAGAATTTATGCACAATTTACTTTTGCAACTATTGATGCATAAATTTGGTGAGTCCCTTAGTATGGTATCAATAACATAATCTGAATGCAGAAAACTGCATGCAAGAAATCTCTCTGTTTATTATCACTAATTATAAGTGGACATATATATAACTAATTCCAACCGTTAGCGTGCAAGATTCAAATAGGACACATATCATTTATTAGCTGAGATAGAGCTGACTCATGTGAATTTTGATCGTCTCGGACTTGTTTCATATGAAGGGGTTTTACGAGTAGCCCAAGTTGTGTAGGCTCTTGTTTCTTGCAAGGAAGGGAAAGGTACAAAACACAACAAAATGTAGCAATTGTCCAGAATTTGATAGGCATAGGTTCTCCATTCTAAAGTATTAATCATACCATTCTGATCCATTCGTTTGTAATGCTCGTCTTCTGTTATTTTCCTCTTCGATTATCTAGGAAAAGAAAAAAATCATGGCATGAAAGTCAATTGGATGACTAGATGCATTCATTTCACAGAAAATCAATGAAAATTAAAATGAATGAAAAAAATATACTTGGATCATTAATGAAACCATCTATACATAAATTGTTATCGATGATGAAAATATTTTTTATTAATTAATTTTTACAAGCGATATAATCATTTTTAAGAAATATTTTTTTAATTGTTCATTTTCATGATATTAACGGGCCCGGCCATATGAAGTCTCCAACGTGTGTATAAATTAAGTGTATAAGGTTTAATTCCACAACTTATGTTTACGAACACGAGTGTGGGTCAAGTGTATGATATTATGTGACTATGGTTTTGACTTATGTTTAGTTGATTTGTGAGGTTGGGCAGTTATTTCCATAGGTCTTGAATTTGCATATTTTGGTAGGCGGTAAAAATTGTCCAAAAGTTGTAAATCTGTTGCATAGTTACAAATTCAATCACAAATTCTCCAATTTGGTATATATATATATATATATTTTTTTTTTTAATGAGCTTCCATCGTAGTCCATTTAGCCTAAATTAATCGGAAATTATTAATGTGTCAATCCAGTTATCGTTAGGATAGCCTAGATTGGCAGTATGACATGGACCGGACCACCTTTACTCAAAACAGCGTCGTTTGAGCTTTTTTCAAAAGAAGGTTTATGATTTTTTTCCTCTTTATCGTTTTCCTTTCTTTCTTTTCCTTTTACTGTTCATCTTCAACCTCAAACCCAGATCTGGGTTCGCGACGCGCTGAAATTGCAAGATCGGCTCCTCCTTTCCTCCGCCATCTGCAACAAGAGATCCAGTAAACATCAGCGCAGCATGAACCGATCACGAAAAATCAGACCGCCCCTGAAGAAAAACGAACTTGATGAGCAAACGACACGAGGAGACAAACCAATCAGATCAGAACCGCAAACATGAAAGGGGGTTGTGGAGGAGGATATTTTGAAGGGGGATTACGTGAAGAGGTGGATTGGAGTGGGAATTTCACCATGGCCAAGCAAGAGGTTTTGTACACGAAACCCCTCTGTATTTAGTTTGCTTCTATTTATCCTTTAGGAAAAAGGAAAAGGAACAGAGAAACAACTTTTGAATTGTGGGTTGTTTCTCTTCTTATGGTGGACTGCATATTTGCATCTGCAGGAGGAAGGATTGCTTCGGTTGTTTGTTCTTCAATCGACAATGTTTTCTTTCCCCCTTTCTTTGGTGGGATTTTGGGGATTAAACTAATGGAAAGAGAAGCTTCAACGGGAAGTCATGATAAAATTTCGAAATAGACTTCTTGAGGGGTTGCACGCCCTGGACGGTCACGGGCGAGAAACTGCAGGCCGAGGATGAAGTGAAAGGACATGAAGACCTAAGAAAGAAAATGATTAGTGGATTGGAAAAGAAAAGACAAAAGAAAAACAAGAAAAGAAAAAAATATGGAGAACTTAAAAAAAATATAAATTCAGGCATTTTCCATTCATTTTTTTTAATATCAGTTACTAGTCATATTACGTAAGAAGATTAGTACTGACCTAACCAGACTATCATGTCAATGATTTGAAAAATATTACCAGCCTTATAATAATTTTTAAATATTTTAAATAGTTTTCCCTTGATAGATTTTCTTCTACTAAAAAAATCGTAAAAAATAGTTTTCACTGTAATAAAAGAAAGCTTTCCCCTCAATTTGACCTAATTTTGATAACTACAACGGACCTTCAGCATTTTAAGTTAGACACCAATTTGAATCGATGATGTAGCTTCTTCTTCTTTTTGGAGAATTTACAATTTTCTTTCCAACACCCTTGCCCACAAAACCTTTATTCTTTCAATTCTCCGAGTCTCTCATGTGATCCTTCATCTCCACAAGCACTACCACCACCACCACCACCACCACCACCAATCTCTTCATCCCACTATCCATCTCTATCTTCATGGCGGCTGAAATTGCCATCAACACCGATTTTTTTATTTTTTTTTTCAGAAAAGCATCTATTTCCCTTCTGTTTTTTGGATAAAATAATATATATTTCATTTCTTTAAAGAAAAACATGATGACAAGGTAAAAGGGTTTCAGTACATAATAAGTCTCGTGGGCTAGTGGGGATTAGAAATCTAGTTGTATAGAAGGACGTTACATATATGAGCTTTGATGGTCCAAGCATCCAGTTTTATTAGAGTAAATTTGTCATTATCCCCAAAGCGATCGCAATCATTAATATCAAGGAAAATGTAACACGTAAACCCATTTAGATCCACAGAGAATGTAAATGGATGAGGAGGATTACATTTGGGAATAACTATGGGCGGACCTAATCAAATCTTTGGAGTTTAGACAATAGCGTCCGAATGCGAGTCATCTTGGGGGACGAGTCAAAATAGGGTTGACAATTCATGCGTTTATTTCATAATAAATTGTGTCTAAAATGTCCTAAACCTATCATCTGACAACTAACTTAAACTTAAAATTTTCAATTTATCCAATTTACTCATAAACTTTTTGACAATTTATTATTTTTATCATTTGGGAAAAAATTGATCAGTGTTAACATCTCCAAGTCTAAAGTAACACAGTTAACACTAATGTTGACGATTTTCATAGTTTCTTTAATTTTTTAATTTTTCTTTATTTTATTTAACCCTCAGTCGTGGTTGGTGAGGGCTTGCAGGCCCTCAATCCAATGGCTATTTGAGGGTTGTTGACCAATGCGAAGGTCCTAACAACCCTTACAAGAAGATAACCAATGAAAAAAATAAAAAGAAAAAAAAACATCTAAAAAATTAAGAAGGAAAAAATAAAGGATGAATTCAACTTTCAAGAAACATTTTATAAAGATAGCTAAGTATTGTAAAAATTATCAACATTATCGGTTGTGCCATGTAGAATGGTTAGCTGCCACATCAGTAATTTCTAACCAATTTTGGGTAGAATGATTATATTGGCAAACTGTCAGACTGTTTTGAATTAAATTCATCAAATTAAAAAGTTTATTATTGAATTGACTATAAAAAGTTTAAACTGATAGATGGAAGGAAACTATACGTAACATGAGTGGCACGTAAAATTTGATTAACTTGGGTGAACCCACACTTGAAAGGAGCAAATTTTGGCTCCAATATCATATTATAAAGTCTAATCTAAAAGCTTGAACTTACTGGTGGAGGGATACCAATATACATAAAAAGCATGTAAACCCCATTATCAAACAATGTTGAGTATAAACGACACAATATGTTTGACATGTTTTGAACTAGTAAAGAATTTGTCTAGATATATATAAGTACCAAGATATGTTTACAACATGGGCATTATGTTAGCCTATTTAATAAATATGATTAAACATAGTGAAATATTCAACTCGCAAAATACATCTGCTAATCATATATAAATGGGTCAACCTATTCATATACGATAATGGTTAAACTCATGTGAGCCCCCTTATTGTATAGATGAATTGTCTCCCAAATTATTAGTCCTATATATCAGTCCAGAATTTCTAGGCAATTTCTTGCGGAGGCAACTTTGTCCTATATAGGACTTTTCTAAGATACCATCAACTATTCCGAGGATATGCACAAACAAGAGAAAAAAGTACATGTTATATAGTGAACCCACACTGATTAAGAATAGTATAAGCCGAGAGCACACGGTCAAATGTTGACTTTTATTTGACTGGAAATTTAAAACTCAGCAAACGCCTGGAGCTTGAACTTCCCATGAAGAGTAAGTGGATACTGTTTATCTTCCAAGTGCCTTGTTTTTGTTGTAGCTCATTTGTCAAAATGGGTAAATAAACAATTAGAATCTGTGGGAAGAACTCTTCCAGAAATTCCAATGTTTGTTAAGTGATGAGATAGAATTCTAAACATTTTAATTGATGCACCATAAATCGGTTACATGATAGCCGGAAATGAGACATGTTCTATAATTGCCACATGGGTGATACTGCAAGTCAAGTTTACCATAGGAACAACTAGAACAAGTTGACCGTTAGAACAACTAACTATTGCATTTTCATCAAAAGATTTACGACTTGATTTCAACATTTGAATGGTCACGAACCTAACTATGATTCATACATGTAGTTTAAGAACTTCCTCCACTTTTCTCAACAATTAGTGACAAAGCATTTCCTCTATTCACCAAATGGTGTCACTGCTTTTGGAAGAACTTAATAGCTGCTCCAGATATTCAGGCCCTAGATCCTCTAGCACCACCAAATTCTGCTTCCTCGTTTCCTCATCTTTCTCTTGATCTTTTTTGACCAACAGCCTCTTCCTCATAGAATGCCTCCTCTTTAGTGCCTCCACAGGAGAGCAGCCACCCACACAAGTATACTCCATTCCCTTAAGCGACTCCCTAACCTTTTCTAGCGGGAAATTAAGCACGGCCAAGGACCCCCGCAGCGCGAATGCGGCTTGGTCGTAGGCCAGAGCAGCGGCCTCCGCTGTGTCGAATGTCCCGAGCCAGACCCGGTTCCCATTCTGTGTCGAGTCTCGGATCTCGGCAGCATATTTCCCCCACGGCCGCCTTCTCACACCTCTGTAGGTCTTCCTCTTCGACTTGAGCTTCTCCATCGCAAGGCTTGAAGTGACCTCCTCCTCACCGACTCCAGTCGAGGATGCGGACTCGGATTCGCACGATTCTTTCACGGTTCCTTGTGCTATGACTTCCAATAGAAGTCTATCTTGAGAGTCGTTAAGGTTGAACGGGAGTGAGTTGTGGCTAAAGAGAAGCTCTTCCCAAGAAAAAGACTGGGGGGCGATGAAGGAATTTGGTGGTGATGGGAGTTTTGGTTTCTGGTCGTGGGAGAAATGAGATTCCATTTTTAAAGGTGAAAGGGAGCAACGTGGGAAGATAGTTGGCGATAGATTCAGTGGATTAGTGTCAGAGGAGATGACTTATATACACGAGAGCGGAAATTTGATTTGATGGGAGATTAATTGAATATGGGAAGAGTCAAATATGGTGGGATGTTGGAGATAAAAATATTCTAAACTAAATTATTGTAGATGTGGGGATAGGATTATAATACATTGGATTGACAATCAAAATAGTCACTAGAGAATTTTATATTTGGATGCCCACCTCTTGAGGGCCACATAGCAGTTGAGCACGTGAGTGAAATGCAAGCATGGCGGCTGGTTGTTGGACCAAAATCAAGTCTAGAATGATTGGTATCGATTTTATTTTGCTCACTAATTTCTTAAAATTTAATGAACGAAATGAAGGATTTGATTCCGTTCCTTGATGTCCAAGGAGACATTGCACTCTCCTCTTTTTCCTTTTTGTTCATGGCAAGACAAATAGTCTGCCTTGTGGGAGCACGAGACCGAGGGAAAAGTCAGCTAGTTCAGTGCCATCCAATCCACAGAGTATTTGCTTTTCGTTTTTATTAACGAAAGGGTGAGGGGCACAACCTTTGCTAGCGACCCTATCTTAGCATTGTCCCACACTTTGATACGACATATTCGGAATTAGCTATGTTCTTATAACATTTGATTTAGATAAGAATGCTAGTGTAATTTACAAATACTTAAATTTGAATGAACTTAGATAAAAACTATGGTTGATTTCTGTTTGTGGGGGCTCAAAGTAGACCTAGTCTCCTACAGCTTCAACTGATGCAACTGATGTCTTGCTTATTCCAAAGCAAGCCTGGGTCAACGAGAGAAGCGACATTTGTATCGTCACAAAGAGAGAACTGGTACTAAACTAATGATCACAATTCACAATCCATTTCCTTTTTGAGTGCATGTTAGATTTGTTTTTTGCTTCATCTAGAACTTATGCTACAATTCATATGTATTGTAGTTGGAACAGAGATAGGAACAATTAGACATATCTACGTTAACCCAAGGGACACAGTGGGCACATGTCCAAAGACTTACCTAACATGTCCAAAAACTAATCTATGACTAAAGCCAAAAAACTGCCTTAAGGAATCCGACCTTGCAATGCCTTAATTGAAATGGTAACAATCCATACAAAATCCAAATTATTTCTTAATCTTAGTCAACATGGATAGTCAAAACAGTTCCACGTTCGTAGACTCGGCACTCCCTAAACAAAACGCAAAGAAAACAAGGAGCGTTCTTCGCGTTTTGATTCTCGACAGTGATCAGTCAAGAACAATCAAACCCATTGCACTTCAATAAAGAATGTGGAATTTTTCAGTGATTATGACAATTTGGAATATATTTGTTTCTCATGTAAACGTATGTGCTGATTCTAATGATGTGAAAGCTAGGAAAGACCCGTCCATATTTTAATAAATTCCTAACCACTCGATATTAGGATCCTCCCGCGAAGCTTCACTCGATGAAAAAGTTCAAATTGACATTTCCGTCGATAGTGGGGAGAGCCACGACCAAAGCGCTTCATGCGACTAGACAAAATAAAAAATCCACAGCCACCATGGCATCGTCACCTTATGCTCAGATACCTGGAAAATCATATAAAAGGAAATCCTAAAGGAAAATATCTATCAATGTATTGAAAGTGCAAGAAGCAAACATTTTAAGTATTTAAAATGCTTGAAGTGCGAGAAATAAAACCCAATACTCGTCAGGCAAAAAATATACATGGCTTTGTTCTATGTCCTGGGATAGCAACCCTCATGTGCTAAGTTCAAATCAAGTGCAATTTCTTACCTAAAGAGATTAATCTACGAAGACTAAACTCATATTAAAGGTACGCACTAAAATATCTAAACTAATATATGTACTAATCAAAAAGAAACTAAGCTTCATCTAATGCTAAACCCACACAACTAGGTAAGGAACTATTTCTAAGTTATTTTCTATTTTTTTAAATTATTTTCCATTTTTAATTTTTAATTTTTTTACAATTTTTTTTTTCGAAAATGGGTGACACGTAGGCCTTATGGGTCAGGGCCCTGCACACAACTGGGCTCTGATTTCTAGCCTGTTCAAAGCAAACGTCCAATCTGACTTAACGAAACAAAGCCCAATGTGGCCTAAAACAAATCTCGTCCCCAAAATAACCTTGATCTAGCAGGTCCAAATCCTCTAAAGCCCAAACAAAACCCAAACCCATCAAGGTCAAATTTAGCCGTAACTGTAAACCCAAATTTAGCCGAAAGCCTATCTGAGCCCATACTAAACTAAAGAGACAAATAACGCCCTTATTATCCTCTCCACGTGGCCATCACCAACGTTAGCAGTTCTCGGCCATAACGCCTCCGTTCATCAACCCAGAAACTTCAGCATCCCATATCGATTTCAGAATAAAAAAAATTTAACGATAACGCCCACATCATCTCATCTTAAACCAAGAACAACATATTTCATCGCCAGACATTTTTAAACGCCCAACCTTTAGCATCAGCGAATACTATCACCATTGCAATTCGCTGGACACTACCACTGGACCACCGGCCACGACTCACAAGAACGTGATATCAACTCCCAACCTTCCCTTCCGGCAACCGCTTCCAAACACCGGCACCAACTTTCAGCCACCATTATTAGCCAGACCTTAACTTAAAACAATGACTTTACCAATACAAGCTGGGGATGAGAATATGCCACGAAACCATCACAAGAAAAAGCATACTTGAACCCTATCAGAGAACCCACATACCTAATGTCACACCCTGGATCCCGTAGGAATAGGGGTAATGTGATATCCGGATCTCACCGGACCTCGAATACGTAATGGTCCGTGATGGGTCGAGGAGTTTGTCGTTGAACTATGTCGTTGGCACCACTTACGGCCCCCGTTTCATCACCACTCTCACCGTATCGAGATGTCACGTATCGTCACGTTCTCAAGATAGCACCTCGTCTAAAATTTTCTCACGCGATGCGGCAAGCGAGACCAACATCCACTCTCATCGGTGCGTTGCCAAGTTGTTTTTCATGCAAGCGTTCCAAGTATCCATGCACACATCCAATGTGGTCAACTACGAGAAAATATTAGCTGCAATTCTGACTCCAACGTGGCTTCCTCCGAGTCCATTCATCGGGTGACACATGTCGCTTGGGTGCCACGCTGAAATCAGACTCCCTTTAAAAAATGGGGAAAGTCGGTTCTCTCTCCTCTGGTTGACAGAGAGAGAAAAGACAGAATAATAAATGCGCCCACTCCCGCTTAAAAAAGCCTCTCTCCTCTTTTCAATTTTCAAGGGCTATTTCTCTCTCTTCTCACGTTCTTTCCTTCTCCTTCCTTTGTCTTCCTCCTCAACGGCGACGACCCAAGCGAGAAGCTCGCTCAGAACTAGCAGCAATGGACCCCGCCATCAAGGAATGCGATGCGACCCTAAGCGGAAGCACAAGGTGCGATTCGACCTAGCGGAGATCTCCCTCCGAAGACTGCGACTGCTTCTCCTTCCTCCGTCTTCCTCCCTCATCGGCGATGACCCAGGTGAGAAGCTCGCTCAGAACCAGCAGCAACGGACCCCAACCATCAAGGAACGCAATGGCGACCCTGAGCAGAAGCACGAGGTGGGATTCGACCTGGCGGAGATCTCCCTCCGGGGACTGCGACCCCGTCTTCTTGCCCGCTAATCTGTTATGTTCCGCGAGGGGTTTATAGATTGTTGTCTTCTTTTTCGATTTTGGTTGCAGCTGATTCTCTCTCTGCGCGTCTCTGGGTAGGCCACACTCTCCACCACCTTTGCCCATAAATTGCAACACTTCACTTACAAGTCTTGCATTTACGCGTCCCCTGTTCCTCCCTTCCCTCCCACCTCCCTCCATACTTTCATAACTTCCTCCCCTCCTTTCTTGCAGGCTACTTTGAATCGGAATAAGCTTGGAATATGCAGAGATTTTTGCACGTCTGTTTTCCATCGATGAGGACTTCCATGGCTTGACAAGTTTTTTTTCTTCTTTCTTTTTTTGAAATATTTTTCCCTTTTGCCCTTTACTTGGGGGTTTGAATAGGCACAATAAGGGAAAGAATCTCTCCTTGAAGACTCGTCGCATTCACACCGGATTTTGGGATATTGTGAACAAAACGACATCCATTCACCTCATGTTACCGTGTACGAGTCCTTAATTTACTCTTTCCCCTTCTCTCTCTCTCTCTTGGTCGGAGTGAGCTTGAGACGCATAACAATGGAAGCTGCCGACAAGGCCACGGAGAAAGCAATGGCCGATTCCCTCTCACGTGAAGTGAACCCCATCTTTCTCTTTGTTTTTCTTTCTTTTTTCTTGTTGAACAAACGTGCGAAGCTCTCTGCAAAATCAGTTGTCATCACTGAATTTCAAATAGGCCTGCTGTGCATGTAAATGAATTGCTTAAATCCATTGACCCATTTGTGATCATTCAGTGAATCAGGCTTTGGCTGGCGTTAGAGATTATGACTCTCTCATTGCTTCCTTGTTTCTGCTTAATTTTAAGATCAAGGTTTTGTGGGTGAACGGTTCTTGCTCTGTTCCAGAGAATACTTGCCTTGATACCAGAAGTTGCTGCTTATTATGATATCAAAGATTCTTGGATTGTGTTTTGCTATAATGATTTACAATATACTTTTATTTGGCCAGAAAATATCGATTTGATTATTGTATCTAGGTAGACTGAAGCTGCTTTTCTTAGATTAATGTGCGAACTCCGAGCAATAGGAAATACCGACTAGCACGGTTCGAACAAATGATGGTGTTGCCCACAGTGATGTTCTTTGCCTGTGCATAATGGTGCCTTCATTCTTTTAGGTCGATAACGCCATGAGAGTAACTGAACAAGCCCCGCAAGCTCATCACTGGAGACGACTAAATGGCAAACAATGCCAAAGCATATTGAAAGGGCAATAGATGAAACAAAAACAAAGCATATTGAAAGGGCAACTATATATGCCAAATTCTAAAAGGTTGGTAAGTTAGACGAACAATGTTGGTAAATTATAAGAGAAGTTGGTAAGTTCGAAGCGAGCAAATGAACATCAAGCTAGAAAAGTTTTTAGAAAAGTTAAGTTGCTAAGTTAGACAAACGATGTTGGTAAATTATAAACGGGTTCAACAAGTGACAAAAGTTTTTAAAAAATATACCAACACGGAAGAGCATTCTATACTTTGTGTACCATAAAGCTAGAAATCTGCAAAAAGTAAACAAACAGCAACAACAAATTGCAACATTATTGTTGATGATTGTTTCAGAAAACAATACATTTCTTCAAACTTAGGGACTTAGCTACACGCTTTCACTTCTAGATCCAAAGGACTTAACAATTCCTAGTTTTATTTTTTCATCGAGATCCCCATGATCGATTTCAGACCTCAGTTACAGACGAGAAAAGAAGAATGCCGAGAGCCAAACAATGCTCCATGAAACAGAAGGAAGTCTAGGTCGATGATTTCCCGTCTCTCGGGGGCTTGTCTGCATACCTCCATGAGTAACGAGAGAACCCTTCATGAATGCTGCCACCGACGACCTCCTCGATCAGCATAGCATCCGCTATCTCTCTCACATCATCCTTTATAAGATGGGTTCACTTCACGCAAGATGGAATCGGCTTCTACTTTCTCTGTGGCCTTGTCGGTAGCTTCCATTGTTATGCGTCCCAAGCTCGCTCCGACCAACAGAGAGAGAGAGAGAAGGATAAAGCAGGAAAGGAGGGGAGGAAGTTATGAAAGTATGGAGGGAGGCGAGAGGGAAGGGAGGAACATGGGACGTGTAAATGCGAGACTTGTAAGTGAAGTGTTGCAATTTATGGGCAAAGGTGGTGGAGAGTGTGGCCTACCTAGAGATGCGCAAAGAGAGAATCAGCTACAACCAAAATCGAAAAGGAAGACAACAATCTATAAACCCCTCGCGGAATATAACAGATCAGCGGGCAGGAAGACAGGGTCGTAGTCCCCGGAGGGAGATCTCTGCCAGGTCGAATCCCACCTTGTGCTTCCGCTCAGGGTCGCCATCGCGTTCCTTGATGGTCGGGGTCCGTTGCTACTGGTTCTGAGCGAGCTTCTCGCCTAGGTCGTCGCCGATGAGGGAGGAAGATGGAGGAAGGAGAAGCAGTCCCAATCTTTGGAGGGAGATCTCCGCTAGGTCGAATCGCACCTCGTGCTTCCGCTTAGGGTCGCCATCGCGTTCCTTGATGGCAGGGTCCGTTGTTGCTAGTTCTGAGTGAGCTTCTCGCTTGGGTCGTCGCCGTTGAGGAGGAAGACGAAGGAAGGAGAAGGAAAGAACGTGAGAAGAGAGAGAAATAGCCATTGAAAATTGAAAAGAGGAGAGAAGCTTTTTTAAGCGGGAGTGGGCGCATTTATTATTCTGTCTTTTCTCTCTCTGTCAACTAGAGGAGAGAGAACCGACTTTCCCCATTTTTTAAAGGGCGTCTGATTCCAGCGTGGCATCCGGGCGACACGTGTCGCCCGGTGAATGGACTCAAAGGAAGCCATGCTGGAGTCAGAGCTTCAGCTAATATTTTCTCGTCAACTACGAAGGAAAACGTTAACCTTGAGTCGCCTCACGTGCACCCCAATTTTTTTTTGGTTACATTCCTTCCTCTCCGGTGGCCAGCGAGCGAAGGCCGTGGACTACACCAATAGCCACGTTTCTCTTTCCCCCCTCAGCCAGTCAACAAAAGTGTAAATGCTGACTAAACCCCCAGCCCAGCCCTTCCACATGTCTCCTTGGAGAGACATCCGCATGGCAAAGGAGAAGTGCCATCGGCGGCCACATCCTTCCACCCATCCCCTCTTCAAGCAGCCATAAAGATCCCTGAAATTATTGACTCCCATTGTCAACGGGCGTAGTCCACAAAGTTGAAGAAAAATTATTTCTTTTGCTCTCTCTTTCTCGGTGCCTGCATTCCCCTCATTCCAATGGCATTTGCAGCAGAATACCCCATAAAATCCTCACCACTCTGCTCGTGCCTTGCCGCCAACTGCCGACCACTGCACGCCACCAGCTCCCACGCCACCTTGCCTCAACCGCTGTCGACCAAGAAGCCGCAGCTCGCCGTCCCTCAGCTGTGTCGCTCACTGCCAGCAGCTTCACCATACGCCGCTGCTGCTGTCGCCTCGCCATCAGCCGCGCCGTTGCTCGCATTCCAAGGACCTGAGGCAAGTGGCGGTCCTGTTATTCTATATTGCGTGACGATATCCTACTCGCATGTCCGGTTTAGGGTCAACTAGAGTCCGGGTTCGAATATGGCAGGTTGTTCGGAATCAAGTTTGTTTACGTATCGATCGGGGTTGGATTAGATGACGGGTGTGCATGGATCGTCGGTTGTAGGGTGGCCAGTACCGCTTGCATGTTGGTAAGGAATGGCGTTGACCGTCGGATGGATGTTGCGAAATTAGCATTAGTCGGCTTACGTTAGGCATTCCGGTCCGAGTGGTTGCTGCTCGAGCTTGAAAATTTCAATGTTCGGACGGCACGAGAATAATCGGACCTGCCCTTATCGAGTTGAGCTAATTCCATGATTGAAAACTGCCCGATTGTGTGTGTGACGACCATCGACATGGTCGGCATGAGTTCGGATTGCGTGGTAGTGGTGGACCGAGCTGCCATTGTTTAGAGGGTGTGGAATTTTGTGAGTTAAATTGTGGTAGGCAATACTGTCCTAGTTCGGCTTTGGTCTGGCTTGGAGTGTGTAATGCCTAGGTGGTACGAAGTGTTCAGGGTCATCCTAGGCGAGTTCAAGTTGGATTCGACATCTTTTGGCTTAGGGTTCGGATGCTAGAAGTCGTTGGCGAGTTACCAGATTCGAGTTGAACATAGATAATACAATCTTCGAATTAAATGGTCAGGTTAGGTTTAAGTGTCCATAGTAGTTCGGGTTAAACGGATACGGTGATTCTAATGAATCGGTAGGTGCTACGCCATGGTTGAAATGTGCTGTTGATGCTGTCGGTCCTTCGTGGCGACGATGACCCGGGTGTCGGGATGCCTGGAGGGTCGTGAAAATGATGCCTCTAGATGCCTAAGGATTGTGATGAGCCCCGGAGGTCCTTGTGATGCCAGGCGGGGTGCGAGATGTCTGGAGGTGTAACATAACACGCTCCAGATGCCCAGGGACTGAAATATGAAACCGGAGGTTCTCGTGATGCCAGGTAAGATGGGAGATGCTTGGAGGGATGCAAACACGATTCCTCTAGAAGATGGCGGTAGTTAGAATTAAAGTCAAATTGATTATCGAAGTTGTTCTAAGTGTTGATTTAGATTCTGGCATGTTATGTTGCATTATCCCTTTTAGAATCATGATTACACGAGTTTTATCATTCTTCCTATATTGCATGTTAGAACGTCATCGGTTGAGTAGCGGTAAACTTGTGTAATATGGTTTGACAGGCTTCCATATGCTGAGTAGTTGTACTCACCCCTTGTGAGATTATCATATTACAGAGACGTGACCATGCCGCTACAGCCCGCGTCTTCCGGCATGTTCTACGGTATTCCCATTGACCTCGGGTGGGATCAGGTGGAGCATGCAGACCCTAATTTTCCGAACATCACATTCATCCGGATCATGGTGATCCTCACAGTGGACGTCGGTCTCACCATGAGCCTCATGTTTATGGGGTTCATTGTCTTGTATGCCCAGGTCAACGGGCGTCTGGTGGGGCCGCTATCGCTTTTGGATGATGATGATGGCGGCTCAAGCGATGTCGAGTAGGTGGAGGACCCAGGAGGATGGCAGCATTTTTGGATGCTAGGACGTGATACCAAGACGATAGTGTAGATAGACTGTAGGATAGTTGGACAAATTTTGGTTTAGCCAAAAATAGGAACTTTTGGCCTATATGTACCGACTGGAATCGTCTTAAAATATAAATAAATAAAAGTGCAAGGACTAGGAAAGGGTGTGGCAGACCCTAAGGGTCAAGGGTCGTCATTGGTTGTCACGGGCGCGACAACTAGAGTGGTATTAGAGCTTTGGTTTGTATAAGGTGCGCTAATGGAGAAAGGGGGATTATGATGGTCACACGCAATAAGGCACTAAGTACATGTAGTTGATTAACTGTGAATAACGGGTGACTGGTTTTCACTCATAAAGTGCTGGTAAAGATTGTGAGTTACCCATGCATGCCAGTAACATTTGTATGTTACTTATAGGATCTCAATAACGTGTAAACATTACTTTTTCTTTCTTAGTAGATTAGTGACACAGCGTCACTAATTGTTCCTGATGTGAATGCTTAATAACCTGTAGGAAAGCATGGTACACACAGGGAGTTCTCCCCCATCAAGGACTGAAGCCACTGCTTCGAGAGTAGATCCTCGAATGGAAGATATTTTGCAAGCGTTGGCCAACATAGAGAATTTGATGGAAAGGCAAGCCCAACAACAACCAGGAGCAGAACGTTGTACTCAGGGGTTGGTGGAACAATTCCTGAAGTTGAAGCCACCCAAGTTTACCTAAATGGGAAGTCCTGAAGAGGTGGAACAATGGATTGATGTGATAGAAAGGATCTTCCGACTGTTGAATTGCAACGACACCAAGAAGATAACCTTGATGGAGTGCCAATCGGAGGGTAACACCAAATATTAGTGAAAAGGCTTCTAGAGATTCAATCTTTCCACCTGGTACTACCGTAAATTGGGATGAGTTTGTTAGAGCTTTTCAACAGAAAGCATTTCTCTGAATGTGCCAGAGGTAAGAAAATAACAGAATTTGTTCAACTAGAACAAAAGGAGCTGACGGTAGATCAATATGAGGCGAAATTTTCTGAACTGTCTAGGTATGCTCCTAAATTGGTAGAAGATCGAGAGGAGAAAGCTAAGAGATTTCTGAAGGGCATGAGAGCCGACATTATGAGGCAACTGGTGCCTCTAAATATAAGAGATTATAATGAAATTTATGAACGGGCCCGGCTTATGGAGCAAGAAGTGATAAGGGAGCAAATAAAATCAAGGCAGCAAATGACACTAAGTGATGCCCGACGGAGTAAGAGACCCTATCCAACTCAAGAATTACCTTGGGATTCTAAGAAGAAGCCAAACTCGACAAAATTCGAGTGATTCAGGAATTTCCGGATGTATTTCCTGAAGAACTACCCGGACTACCACCGGACCGGGAAATCGAGTTCGAAATTGAACTGATGCCTAGAACGGAACCAATATTAAAAGCCCCGTATAGAATGGCTTTGGTGGAACTGAAAGAGTTGAAAGTACAATTGCAAGAATTATTCCATAGGGGATTTATTAAGCTAAGTACGTCCCCATGGGGTGCGCCAGTTCTATTTGTAAAGAAGAAAGACGAGTCAATGTGTCTGTGCATCGACTATAGGCAATTGAATCGGGTAACCATCAAGAATAAGTACCCGTTACCTAGAATCGATGATCTATTTGACCAGTTGCAAGGGAGTTTAGTCTTTTCCAAAATAGACCTAAGGTTAGGATATCATCAGTTAAGAATTAAGAAGGAAAACATTTCTAAGACTGCCTTTAGGACTCGCTATGGACATTACGAGTTTCTAGTTATGCCATTTGGATTGACAAATGCCCTAGCTGCATTCATGGATCTAATGAATAGGGTATTCAAACCCTATTTGGATCAATTTGTAATTGTTTTCATTGATGATATTCTGATATACTCCAAAGGACCAGAAGAACATGAGTAACATCTGAGAATAATAATGCAAACCCTTAGAGACCATGAATTGTATGCTAAATTCAGTAAGTGTGAATTTTGGTTGGACCGGATAATATTTTTAGGGCATGTGGTATCAGGAGAATGAATCTTGGTGGACCCAGCAAAGGTCGAGATTGTAGTAAATTGGCCGAGACCAACAATGCCAACTGAAATACGGAGTTTCTTGGGACTTGCAGGTTACTATAGGAGATTTATAGAAGGATTCTCGCAACTTGCAGGCCTATTGACACAATTGACTCGGAAAAATGTGAAGTTTGAATGGAGTGATGAACATGAAAGGAGTTTCCAGGAACTCAAGAGAAGATTGACCACAGCTCCGATACTAACTATTCCGTCTGGATCTGGTGGATTCACAGTATATAGTGATGCTTCCCATAAAGGATTGAGATTGTCCTGATGCAGTATGGTAAGGTCATAGCCTATGTATCGAGACAATTGAAACCCTATGAATTAAATTACCCAACTCATGACTTGGAATTGGCGGCAATAATCTTCACATTGAAGATATGGAGACATTATATGTATGGAGAGAATTTGAAATTTATACAGATCATAAGAGTCTGAAGTACTTATTCTCTCAAAAGGAATTAAATATGAGACAGAGGAGGTGGATAGAACTGCTAAAGGATTACTATGATGAAACATTGTATCATCCAGGAAAGGTGAATAAGGTAGCGGATGCTCTCAATTGTAAGTCAGCCATGGATGTGGCAAGTATAAGAGTGACATAATGGAAACTGTTAGAAAGGATAACAAATTCGGAGTTTAAGTTGGAACTAGACCATCTCACCGGTGTATTAACCGCACTGAGGATTGAACCAGAAATTATTCGAAAAATTAGAACACTACAATAGTCTGACCCGGAAATTGTAAGGTTTCAAGACAAAGTATCTTTATGGAAAAGACCAGGTTCCAAGTTTCTGAGATGGAACGATGAGATACCAGGGACAATTATGTGTTCCCAATAATGAAGAAATAAGAAGGAAAATTCTGTCGGAAGCACATAGGAATAATTATAGTATCCACCCTAGAAATACAAAAATGTATTGAAACCTACGTCAACAGTACTAGTGGAATGGTATGAAGGCCGATATTGTTAAGCATGTTTCTCAGTGCTTGACATGCCAACAGGTGAAGGTGGAATATTGCAAGCCTGCAGGATTGCTAAGACCAGTGGATATACTGGAGTGGAAATGGGAGCACGTAACGATGGATTTCGTGTAAGGATTACCAAGGACGTCAAGTGGTCACGACTCTATCTAGGTAATAGTAGATCGCCTGACTAAATCTGCCCATTTCCTAGCAGTATGTATGGATTATTCGATGGATAAATATGCCGAAATATATGTAAGCCAAGTAGTACGCTTACATGGTGTTCCTGTAACCATCAGGTTAGATAGAGACTCGAGGTTTACCTTAAATTTTTGGCGAAGTCTCCAAATCGCCTTAGGGACCAAGCTTTAGTTTAGTACTGCCTTTCATCCGCATACTCAGTTTAGTACTGTCTGTTTCATCCGCAGACGGATGGATAGACAGAAAAAGTAATCCAGGTACTAGAAGACATGTTAAGAGCTTGCGTGATTGATTTTAAAGGAAGTTAGGATGAGAAGTTACACTTGGTGGAGTTCGCGTATAATAATAGTTTCCAGCAAAGTATCGGTATGGCTCCCTATGAGGTGCTATATGGGAGAAGATGTAGGATGCCTGCCTGCTAGAATGAAGTGGGTGAGAGAAAACTAACAGGACTTGAGTTGGTACAAGCTACTATAGATGCGGTAGAAATCATCAGGAATAGACTCAAGACAACCCAGAGTCGACAGAAAAGTTACGCAGATAAATGTAGAAGGTCATTAGAATTTAACGTGGAAGATCACGTATTTCTAAAGGTATCCCCGATGAAGGGTATATCACGATTTGGAACAAGATTCGTTGGACCTTTCGAGATCCTTGAAAGGACAGGGGATGTAGCCTATCGATTGGCATTGCCTCCTAAGTTGTCAAATCTGCATGATGTTTTCCATGTGTCGATGTTAAGAAAGTATCAGCCCGATCCTGCTCATGTACTTGATCATGAGATTATCGAGGTAAATGAAAAAGTGAGATACATAGAAAAGCCGATACAGATATTGGATTATTTTGTGCCAGCATGCATCCAATTGTTGTATCGATGGCCGACAAATATAGTTTCAACGGCCTACTCGCCTTGGGTGGTATTAAAATTAGAGGATTGTAGAGGTATGTTTTTATTTGGTCAAATTCTTGTGATGCTTGTCTTCCCACACAAACTCCTCTTGATTTTTGAGCTTCAATAATGGGGAAAATGCTTTGCCCTTTCCTCACAAATTAGAATAAATATACGTAAAAATTTTGTCTTCCCCAATACCATTTGAAGCTGCTTTTTAGAAGTTGGCGGTGTCAATTCCAGAATTACCTTAGCTTTATTTTTATCTATTTCTACCCCTCTTTGATTAACCAAGAATCCTAGAAAATTTCCAGCCTTAACACCAAAAGCACACTTCAGAGGATTCATTTTCAATTTATACTTTTGCATCCTAATGAATGCTTGTTCTAAATAGTGTAAATGATTTACCCAGTTTGACTTGATGATGACATCATCTATATAAACCTCCATGAAGTCACCTATCATGTCATGGAAAATGAAGTTCATTGCCCTTTGGTGCATCACACCTACATTCTTTAATCCAAAAGGCATGACTACCCACTCGAATAGGTGACCTCTTAATAAGGTCTTTTGCAAACATAGGGTTATCCATAAATAACCTTATCAAAGTGTTTCGTCAATTGATTCTTTGAGACTACTCAACTATCCCTTTATCAAAATGGCAAACTCAATGCTGTTGGGATCTACCAGTGGGGGTTAGCTTACGCAAAATATTATCTTCGGATGCCCCCTGGCATTCCATCGTCGCATGTGACCAAGCTATTCATGGTTTCGTATTAGATCTAATATATTCTACCTTTTCACCATTCTAAAATACCAACATTGATTGAAGAGTATATGGTACATACTAGTTACCATGAATCCAATCTCTCCCTAACAATAAATTATACAACCCATTAGTGTCGACGCACAAAAAGAAGTCTCGGAAGTTTTGGACCCCTTGATCAAATCAACTACAAATATTCCTTTAACATGCGAGACATCCCCCATAAAGTTTGACAGTTGAATGTTAGATGGGATTGTCTCATTGTCTCTTCTTCTAATTTTCTAGTAGAAGCGGTAAGGGATGAAGTTCAAAGTGGATCCTCCATCAACTAACACCCAGAATGTGGGCCGACCACTAATTCTTGCATTAATTTTAATGCTCTCAAGTGGTTTGAACTTTGTGTTGGAGGTTTCTCAAATTTCATTATCTCTCCAGCATCAAAACATAATTCTGTGCCGTACTTTCCGTCCGCGAGGATTTCTTTGCACAATTTTGTAGCAGATGGGAATGTGCGGTATTCATTAGGAAGTTTCGCCTACACCATACACAAACTTAATGGTGATACTAACCTTGATATGGGACTCCCCTTTCGCTCTGGTGATTGAACAACTGCTTTTGTGGCCAACCTTCCTACTTGACTAGGAGCAATGTTCTCATTCTTTGACTTTCTTCTCCAAACCAGATTCTTTGCTTTGACCCTTTTTGGATTATGAGTTGGCATAATAGTGTGTTTAACTTGAGTGATGCGAACCTAGTTAAGCTGCTTTTGGAGGAATTGCATCTTCTTCTTTCTTTGCATTCTCCTTTTCTAGGTACGTGTCAAGCTGTCATTTTGGGGCTGAACTCTCTCAATCTTATACCATTTATCAGTAGGTGGATCGTGGGTATCTTTAATGCACATCAACGGTGGGAATTAGCCATCTGTTGTGGATCTTCATCGTTGAACTCTACTCCCCATTCAGATGGACTAACAACTTAAGGGTAAATAGGAGGTGGATTAAAACTAACATAACCGTCATATTTTTCACTATATTGTCCTAGAGTCCCAATAGTTAGGTCCCCTTCCTCATATCTCTATTTAAATGACTTTTTACCCACTCGACGTGTACGGAATTTTTTAGAAGACCCTGTCTCATATACAATGGGCTCTTTTTGGTTAGAACTACTGAGATTATTCACCTTATTGTTTACCATCACGCCATATTGATTGTGGTGCTCCCTTGAATAATAGTTCTGTTGGTTGACCAATTTCTTGCATTTTGGACACAATTGAGGGCCTTAGTTGATACTAGACTCAGAATCAGATAGCTCAATTGTTTTCCTTTGAGAAAGATAATGCTTACTAGGATGGGATAACTTATCAAAATTTGGCTTTCTTCGAAGTGAGTTCGTCAATCCTGAATTGTATTCCCTGCCAACGACCCTTTGGCTAGGATGATAATGTTGGTTCATGGTACTATACCTCTACTGCCCAATCACCTGCTTACATCTTACACAGAATCTGAGTTGGCGATGACTCTTGGGTATAGGTATTATTCTAGATGATATCATTCCAGTCATAATAGGGAATGGGTCCACATCAATTTCCATAGGAGCTTTGTTCTTATCATTTGCAAAATTTATCTTCCCCTAGCTCTTGAATGTTCCTTTTAAAAACCATGCAATCGTTGGTATTATGACTCCATGAATGATGCTATTTGCAATATCTCTTTCCTGCCGTGTGAGTATACTTTGCCCTTTAGTCAACCTTATCTAACCGTCAGCCAACAATAGATTGAATATTTCTTTAGTCTTATTGGCATCGAAGGAGTAATAAATAGGCTTCTTAACTTTGGGCATGAGATTGGATCTCTTATTTACCCTAGCTAGCTTTAATGCCTGACAAACATAGGGTTTATCCATAATCATTTTAGTTATAGCCACTTCCTCTATATTAACCTACTCTAACTCTTCGTCTGTTTCTATAGCGTCAGCCCAATTAACGTCTGTACGTCTACCATGCCTTTTATCCTTTTCCTTGAGCAAGTTCTCATGCTTGGTGGCTACGGTAGACAATTGAAATAAATCAGAATAGGGTTGTCCAACCATTCTCTCTCGAATCTCAAATTTCAATCCAATGAACACAAGATCTACAAAGGTCTTCTCAAGCAAAGAGACCAAACACTTATATATGGCTCTCTTAAACCTAGAAATGTACTGATCTACTGACAAAACTAGGACAACCCTTTGAAACTGGATGTGGAACAATCTTTCCATTTGTTCCCATGAATTAATTAAGTTCGGTGGCAATGCAGTGCATCAAGTGAAAGCAATTTTTGGCAATGATAAATGGAATAATCTTAGCTTCCAATGGTCTGCATGTGTTACATCTTCGCATTGTACCAAGAAACGATCAACATGCTCAAGAGTCGACTAATCCTCTTCACCAATAAATAGAGTGAACTTAGGCATTTTGAAACCTCTTGGATAAGGTATAATATCATCCAATCTGGATATGGTTTTTTTTTTTTTTTTTTTTGGTAAATATTGGCTAGACATGCAACACCATTGTCGAAACCTCTTAACAATGGCTCGATTATTGTCTAATTTCGAATGGGAGCCATAGGAGGAAAACTTGTAACTTGTTGCATGGCGTAATTGGGGCAATACTAAATTTGCATTTTGCTGAGGTACTTGATGGTATTGCTGCTGAAGCCCATAGAATTGTGGATGTTGCTATATTACAGGTACCGGATCTATTTGTGGATTGGGGATATTTGCTTGAGCAAGAGAGAGAGGTTGCTGCAATATTTGTGGCTGAAAGTTCGGAAGTATTTGGGGCTAGATATTAGGAACTTGTTGCTAAGCATTAAGAAGCCTTACGTGAGGTACTTGAGGGTGCACATTTGGTATTCCGACTTGGGGAAAATAGGGCTGAACATTTACTTGCTGCAATTAGTCCTACCCCTAGCTGGAGTCATTACAACTCCAAAACCTCTACTGTGACAGGGAACACATTCGCCTGAGGCATCAAAATGGGGTTTGGGTGAGTCAAACCCATTCCCGAGGCATTCTCCAGTAATGTACTTTGTTGAGTTGCTAGCGAAATAAACACTGCAAGACAGCAATCAGCATTTGTAATGACATGCTCATTGGTGGACCCATCTGCTTGCACGGTTGCAAGAACTTCTCCCCTTTGTAGGATTCTAAAAGAGGGTCTAGTCGACGAGGTTTGTCCTGTATTGCTTAATGTTATTTGTGAAGCTGAATATACAAGAACATACCTGGTCGAAACAGGGACTTGTCCTATTTGAGGCTGAATTGGGTTTGTCGGAACACCATTCTATCCTTGTGCACACTCGTGATACATGTTGATAATCAATGGTCTAACTACATCAGTCATACGTCTAATCATGTAATCAGAAAACTCATTTTGAGTTTCTTCCATTGTTTGCCTCATAGTAGCAAGCATGACCGACGCAAGGTCCACCTGCCTTCTTTCTTCTGCATGATGCCTTGAAACATTAGCTCTTTCCTCTTGGACCTGGTTCATGACCTCATTTCGAGGGAGTTGGGCTGATGTGGACTCGGCATGTGCATTGTTCTTAACCATTAGCACTTGCTCGTCAGTGGCGTTATTCAAGTTGATCCGACTTCGAGTACATGGCACTCTCTCAGCAACACACTCTCTCAACTTAACACAAGTGTCCCACTGGGCGTGCCAAAAAGATGTTTCACCAATTTTGATTCCTGTAAAAAATCTTTCACCAAACGTTGCATTTTGGTTTTAGTATAGGAGACCTAGGTTTTGTGTTGAGCATGGGCAAAGAATGTCAAATGCACCGGGAGTTTTATTTTCAACTTGTATATACAACCATTGACAATCGATGCCTAAATGACTCAAAGACTAACACTGCTAAGTACAAATTACACCAGAATTCAATCAATGATGTGATCTAGACACTAGTAACTGGATAGCCTAAACTTTGAAGCCAAACTATACCGAAATTCAATCTACGACACAACTTGTTTTAGGTGTAAATCTGGAATTTAATTAATGGCAATACTCCCGGATAGGCAAACAACGCCAGAATTGAATCAACGACGCTGAGCTTGTGAAACAACATCGGAATCTAATCGACAATGCTAGACCATATAGATACACATTAGAATTTAATCAACGACGGGAATCTTGAAAACTACTACTAAGGTGTGATAAAATAAAGATAAAGTAAAGGCAATTGATGTGTTGTTTAGGGGAGGGCCTTCTCTTTGGAGAAGTTGCAGTATTTATAGGGTGGACTAATGTTCCTCAGTCGGTTACTTTTCCTTGGTCAATACTCTTCACAATCTCCACGTTTTTCATTCCTTTTGGACAACCTTATCCTTTAACAATTGCTTCTTGACCCATCGACAATACTCGTGCAACTTGCTCATCAAACAAATAACCGTTCCCCATTTTTGTGCGCATTTCTCGCGGTAGTTATTCTCACTTGAGTTCTAGTGCTAATCCCATATTATCTTTAAATCTGGTACACTATCCTCATAGCCTAACATGTGGCCATCAATTACCTGGATGTCGACTCTAGAGTTGGCTTCTAGAATTCCATGGGGACTTAGCTTAAGTAGCCTTCATGAAAGCTATTTTCCTTTAATTTTGTGAACCAAATTGGGGCATTTCATTCAACCAAAACGGGGCGTTTAATCCAATATTCTCTTGTGGCCATCGCGTGATCTCAGGAGTAATTTTGGATGTCAACAACCACATTAGTTACGTAAACAATGACGTCATTTTGTGAGACACGCTGGCATTACGTGGGTATCACATGTTGTCCTCGTTGTCGTTGGACTTCTCTCTTTCTCTTTTGACCATCAAGCTATCCACACCACAACCCACTGCTGCCTCCGTCCGCCGCAATCCATGGACTTAAATGCCGCCACCACCAAACTTGACCGTATCGGCCACCCCCTCACTAATGTCAGCCGCCACCAGCCCCATCCTCTATCTCTATTTTTCTCGTACTTGCGACGCCAATCAAGTTGAGTTTGATCTTTAATCTTGGCTGCACAACCTCGATTCGTGCTTAGAGATCACAATTTCATACGCGAGACCCTGATTACGGTCCCAACAACGAGAACTATTGGGATTCCATCAATGGTGATTAGGGAGAGATGAGCTAGGGCTCTGTTAATGTTGGTGATTGAAGAGAACGAGTGTTGTCGGCAGCTCATAGTGACGGAGTGATGAATTTTTGACAATGGGCGATGGGTTTAGATGGTGAATCTTTTGCAGCCGCAGTCTCTGCAGGTGTAGAGGAGGAAGGGTGAAAGAAGAAGAAAAAACAAAAAGGAAAAAAAAAAAGTGATAAGTGCATTGAGAATCTTAAAACTTATCATGAAAGTGCAATTAAATCATAAAATTTTGAAAAAATACAATTAAATCCTAAAATTTGTCATGAAAGTATAATTGAGTATTAAAACTAATAAAAAAGTGCAATCGAATTCTAAAATTTACAAAATCGATCCAATCAAGTCTTTTGGTTGATGGTACATTTTGAAAGTTTTAGAACTCAATTGTACTTTCTTGAAAAGTTTTAGAACTTGATTACACTTCTTAAATATTTTAAGACTCGATTGTGCTCTTGTGACAAATTTTAGAGATTGATTACATTTCTAAAATTATTAGGGTTTAATTGCATTTTCTTGATAAGTTTTAAGACTTCTAGTGCATTTATTCAATATATATAAGTGTAAGTGAAAACATGTGCGATGGAAAAAGGAAAAAAAAGAGGTGACGGTCTGCGTTTATATTTTTGTCCATTCATCGCATTGGCGGTGCCCCAAATCAGCCAAAAGCACGTGACGAGACGCTTAATTTAACGAGAAGATCACATCAAATCGATTTGAAAAATAAATAAATCAGTGATTAAATTAAACAAAAAGAAATTAGGGATAACTTTAGACCATGAGAACAATTGGAGGAACGCCTGTGGCATTAGCACAAAAACTTACTAAAGTTTTCCTATCAAGTATATTGACAATATTAGATTGAATTGTGGGTGTGTCCCATCTTTTCAAAATCCAAAGTGATTTTTCTTGTGAACTAACTTTTAGTAAAAAGAATTTAGTTCATGCTATATTATTCTTTTCATTTAGCAACTTTTATTGCTCAACAATAAAGACTTAATAAGCATATAACAATCTATAATTAATAATACATATTGTAAAAGTAACATTTCACATCACCTATTATTAATATTTCTTGAATTGTGGAGTAAGTGTTTGATTTCATTTTAAATGATTGTTTATATTACTTACAAAAATGAATATAACGAAAAATATTTTCATTATCCATGAAAAT
Organism: Eucalyptus marginata; assembly: GCA_014182565.1. Lineage (NCBI taxonomy): Eukaryota > Viridiplantae > Streptophyta > Magnoliopsida > Myrtales > Myrtaceae > Eucalyptus > Eucalyptus marginata. Next base: position 21,575,787 of record CM024586.1, read on the forward strand.
ATTTAGATATAAATTGTTATGAATAATGAAAATATATTTCACTAATTAATTATTTTAATTGATATAATCAATCATTTTTAGGATAATATTATTCAAATTATCCATTTTCGTAAAACATATGGAGCCTAAATAATCACCTCTTTATACATATGTCATAAATCAAGCCTATCATGGCACTAATCCTGTAAAATCCATGTGCACTACTAATCTAGGCAAGAATTCTTCCTCATTATTGTTAATAGAAATGAGTCCGGCGTGTCATTACGTACAGAAAGAATTTTTACTTGATTCGTGACGATTGGACGTAGCCGTCAATTTGGAATATCTCGTCCTAATATAAACATTGCAAATTTAATTAAAAAAATTAAATGGATGAGTCAGTAATTTGATAACTTCAAATGAATGGGGAACTTTCGTTAGCCGCCGCATGCAACGTCAGTTGCCTCTATAACACGAGATCCATGCTTTTTCTTCGGAGGACCAAGAAGGAAAGGTCGTCATTTCAAATCCAATCTGGGCTGCGCATTTTGCCTGGGTGACGTCAACGTGCACGGAAGCGTCGATCAGAATTCCGGGGACAGAGACAGAGAGAGATCATTCGGGTGGTAGTCGTTGAGTTTGTTTGCACTTATTGTTGGCCCACAAATGCTTGCACAACGTCACAGAAATCTTTGGGTAGATTTAAGTCTAAAATTTTTTTAGAGTCAATACACGAAAATCATTAAAAAAAAATTTGAATTAATATATCTGTGACATATTTATCCGATGTTAATTTTCGCAATATTAAACTAATACAATTAAAAATCACATATTGGTTCATCTGTAATAAATGAAAGGTAAAACTCAAAACTAATATACATATAAACTACCACGTGACATCTAACTTAGCAATTCTAATTGTAAAATTTAACAGAAATTAATAAAGAGTAAATTATTCACAAGCATACCAATTTGAAAATTTTTTATAGTCCAAAAGCTAGTTTTTAGTAAATTTATCACATGTGTATCTATTTAATTTTTAACCCAAAATTTTATTAATTACATGTTACAAAACATTAGATTCCGCAAAAAAAAAAAAAAAAAAAAAAAAACACACACACACACACACACAAAATATTATAATACTTTTTATACAGCGGTTGGCTTTATTTTCTAACTTTTTTCCTTTCTTTTTCCTTTTGCTGGTGTCCAACCATCGCCAAGTTGCTCTCTCTTGTGGGGGGTGAGGCTAGCCTACCCAGCCATAGCCGGTGGCCAACCAACAGCAAAAGGAAGAAGAAAGGAAAGAAAAAAAAAAAAAAAATATTATTAGGATAGACGATGTTTAGGATGTTTATATCAGTAAATTTCAATCAAAATTGACCGGATAGATTTAATGGGAAAAATATGAAAAATTTTAGGACTCAATTGATAAAATTTAAAGATTCAGGATTGAATTAACAAAAATATAATAAATTTAAGACTTTTTAGATAATTTTCTCTGGTTCAATATAGTGAAAGATTGAGATAATGATTCCATCTTGTTTTGGAGTGCCCCGTCATGGGTGACCAGAGGTTATGTCAAAGGGCTTTACTAGTTAAAATGTAATATCATTTCTACGATGCCACAATATTGGAACATGTACTTCTATATTAGAAAAAGGGTTGTTCAAGATGGTCCCACCCCACAGGGAAAATCCAATTGGTCAGCCACTCCTGAGCGTTCACGCCCTCCTCTCCCAAAATTGCTGGACAAAGACGATCACGTCAGCATGGATAAGACTTGCGTCATCCTCGCGCTTATGTTCTCAACCGTCGTAGAGCCGTCAGGACATCTAGAAAGTGAGACACATTTGTGATTGATTTCCTTACTCCCACACGAGCTCACACGTGTCCTTGATTTTCCATTGGTGAGTTATACATGAAACATTTACATAGAGAGGTAGCTATTACATACTAAAAAAAAAAAAAAAAAAAAATCTATTTTCAAAATTCTCATTACACTTTGGTAGTGTTTGTTTGTGTTCATCGTTTCTGTTTTTGAACAAAAATTCTGTTTTTTTATTCCCGAGAACAAAAAAAGAACAGAAACGTGTTTGTTTGCATTTCTGTTCCAAATCTGTTTTTTTGTTTCCGAAAAAAAAAAAACAAAAAAAAAAAAAAAGTTGTTTCTTGTTTAACAAAAAAAAAAAACAACTTTTCTCTCTCATCTATTTTCTTTTCTTTTTTTTTCTTCTTCTTTTTTTCTTTGGCCAGTCGCTGGCCTCGGCCATGGCCGGCAACCGGCCGTTGAGGGCCGGCAACGCCGTTGAGGGTCGACGACCTCGCCGGAGTGTCGCCGTGGCTGGGAGAGGCCGCCAGCCACAAGGAAGAAAAAAAGAAAAAAAGAAAAAGAAAGAAAAAAATGAAAAACATTAAAAAATTAAAAAAAAAACAAAAAAAGAACACAAATTTACCAAATATGTTTATGTTCTTTTTTATTCTAGGAAAAGTTTACCAAACGCATTCTTTTGTTCAAAAACCTGTTCCCCCGAATGTAAATAGTAGTTTTTTCATTTTTGTTCCCCAACAAAAAAAGAACAGAAACATAAACAAACGTATCCTTCGAGATCGATGTCTAATGGTCAAAGGATAACGATGGTGACGGTTGCTTGGCTAAGTAGAATGGAAGAGAGAGAGAGAGAGAGATGTTGAGTTAATTTGTGATTAATGAAGATTAGTAGGCCCGTGCAATATTTCTAAGGATGGATTTTCTAATTTCTCTGCTCTTTGCACCATCCACCTTTTTATTTTGCTGGGAAAGAAACGCGGGGTTGGGAGACTAGCCCGAATATATTTGATAATGCTATCATAAAGATTCAATATTCAATCTAAAATGTTGGGATGTATTACTTAACATCATTCATAATTTAGAGGGAACAAAGGAGCATTTAAGGTCGTTTTTTATTCAATGTAGCTTTGGCATTTCAAATTTATCGTATTGGTTCGATAATAATTTAGTTGGCATTCTACAGTAGTAAAAGTCACATGACATCTAGTTCAACATGATGGGACCCACCACGAATAATTTTAAAATGTTCTCTATCTAATTGAACTAAAGGATTGTGCAAAAGTTCGAAAATAATTTATCTCATTACCCTAAAAGAAAAGGGAGAACAAACAAAGAAGGGAGATAGAAAGCCTTGAACTACATAAATTGCCACCTTGCCTAAATTTGCTATGGATAAAATAATTTGGATCCTTTTTTTCTTTTTTTGTCAGAGATTTGAATCTAAAGATGTTAGTTTCTTAGGATCTAGATAGTAAAGATGTATGAGTCTTATCTAGTATCCCTGAGATTAAAGCATTCAAATCATTAAGTATTGTGGACTAAGTTTAGATAAGAACTTAAGTGACTCTTCTGAAAATCACAATTAAGTTTGGATAACATGTGGACATATTCAGTATTTTGACATAATATCATGGGATGACACATTATTTGCATCCCTTAAGTAAGGGATACAATATAAGAGGACAACGGATGATAAATCAAAGGGCCAAGTATGAAGTATGCCTGATTCAATAGTGTAGATGCATATTTACCATCAGGTCCATGCTCTAATTAGCTACTAATTTTGCTACCTCACCGTGCAAGTCATGCACATTCATGCACACGTATCTGAGTTTTGCCCCCAACCTGGCCCACTGTACATAAATATGTGAGCGACATGATAAATAAGTTGAAAAATAAAACCATCGTCCAATCAGAATTCCACAAGGCAAACTGGGCGTCATGTTGCTCAAATCCTTTTTGTCTCTCTCCGAACTTCCTCACAAAAGGACACAAAAAAACACGAATCCCCCACCGTGAGATAGGAACTCCCCCCGCCAGACCCCAAACTTTTCAACGCGTCTGATCTTGCCTGACCAAACCCTACAACCTACCAACCCTCCATCATTTGTTTGTTGCCACCAAATTTAAAATCGACTATATTAGTATAATAGTTTTTGAGATATTATGAAAATAACAGTTTATTGTGAGTCATAAATTTTTGAAAAAGTGAATCCCACAACAATTTATAATTATTTGTGATTTGATTTTTTATAATTCAGAATAAATTATTATTCTCACAATACAGTAAATACCGTCACGCAATCATTTCTCCTTTGAAATCCATCTTCTTAAAGTTTACTAAAAAAGTACATGCGCAAATTATCTCACTCTTCACTTCCTCATTTGATATTAACTCACTTTGCCATGGAAGGATCTTTTTCAAGAGGTAATCAGAACAGTGAGAACAAAGATGAGATGGGGAAGAAGAGGGGATCACGGTCGCGATGTGATCAAAACCGGTACTGTGCGATCCGGCAGCGCCCTTGGGGCAAGTTTGCGGCTGAGATCCGAGACCCCTTGAGGAACGGCACCCGCCTCTGGCTCAGGACCTTTGAGACTGCGGTGGAGCCGTGCCTACGACCGGGCTGCCTTTGCCTTTCGAGGCCATTTGGCCATCCTCAACTTCCCCAACGAGCAACAATGTTACACTCAGGGTGTGTTTGTTTTGCGAAAAATAATTTCCGGGAAAACGTTTTCCTCATTTTCCAGCGTTTGATTCATTTAGGAAAATGAGTCAACGGAAAATATTTTCCTAGTCAACGGAAAATGTTTTCATTCCAAAGCTTAAATTCGGGAAAACGATTTCCCCTTTGAAAGAACCGGAAAACGTTTTCCAAAATGTTTTAAGGTCTTTGCTTAATGAAAAATTTATTATTAAAAAGAATTTCTAATTAAAAATTTTGAATTTGTTATTATTATATCTTTTCTTTTCTTTATTCTTTTTTTAAATTTTCTTTTTTTCTTGTTTTCTCTTTTCTTTCTTTGCTTGTGAATGTAAACCTTAACTCCTCCTCCCCTCTCTCCTTCTCCTTTGCCCCCTCCCTTTTGTCACCACCGCCTCCTCCAACCCTAGCCCCTCCTGCGCTCCCATTGGCTTCACTCCCTCCTCTTCCTCTTCGTCGGCGTCTTCTACACCTTCAATCATTTTTCAAATGCAATCTAAACACCAAAAAATATTTTTAATCATGTATCACCAAACAAAGGAAAACTGACCGTTTTCCTGGAAAATGATTTCCCGAAAAACATTTTTCAAAAACGTTACGTTTTTCGTGAAACAAACACACCCTCAGAATGATTACAATGTCTCCAGCCACCACAGTTCTTTCTTGGCATCCCATTCGCTGTCATCATCGTCATTCTCATCAGCAGGTTCGTCATCATCCGCTGTGTCAGCTCTGCCGAGCCTTCCAGAGACATGATCGAGTTCCGAGTATTTGGACCATAAGTTGTTGGAGGATATACTGATGTCGCACAGCGACATGTAGGGTATATGCGGGTAGGCGAGTCCATCTTTAGGGTTTCCAAAAATTTTAGGTGAGAAATCTCTGTTTCTTGTTTCAATCGACTTCTTCGGTGAGAGTTTTCGCTTGAGGAAAGAGATCGCGTGGCGTTTCATATTCTGCTTGGAATATCTCGTCGCAACATAAACATCGCAAATTATATTATGAAATTAAATAGATGAGTTATTAATTTGATATATTCAAATGAATGGGGAACTTTGGTTAGCCGCCGCGGGCAACATCAAGTGCCAATATGACACGAGATCAATGCTTTTCCTTCGGAGGCCCGAGAAGAGGAGGTCGTCCTTTCAACTCCAATATGGGGGCGCATTTGCTGTGGGTGACGTCAGGCTCACGGAAGCTCCAATCAGAATGGAGAGAACCGAGAGAAAGAAACATCATTCGTTGCGAGTTGTTGGGTTTGTTTGCACAATATATTGGCCCACAAATACATGTAACTCCTCACGGATACTGTTGGGCGGACTTTAGTCTAAAAAGTTTGTATTAATGTCATAAAAAGGAACATTCGAATCCACGTAGAGTCCACCAAAAATATAATATTTTTTTTATATTGTGATTGGCCATGTTTCTATTCCATTTATAAAATTAATCTATCCATCTTTTTGGAGAAAAATTTCAAATAAGAGTTCAAAGGGAAATCGTTTTCTCAAAAAAAGATCTAAAGTGGAAAATGTCTTAAATTTTGATATAAACTTCAAATCTTATTCATAAACAAGGGCATTTTCATCCAAGAACATTTTTTTTTTTTTTTTTTTTTTATTTCTTCATTTTCACTTTCTTTTTTTTTTTTTTTTTTTTTCTTTCTTCATCTTCCTCATGCCTTCATCTTTTCTCCGAATCACCTTCAACCCCATCATTAGCCTCCCCACAGCGAGCTCGTGAGCTTCGCTTCGTCATGTAGGCTCTCATTGATCAAGGTGACAAGAAATTGACTTGAAGTTATTTGATGTCGGTCGCCTTCTCCGACAACAAAATCCTAAGTTCCTTAGGATGCATCAAATCTCAGCTTGCCCCTGCTCAATGTAGGGCATTGGCCTCCATCTAATGACGAAAATGTTGGAATTACTATCAAGGGTGGTGGCTGACGAGATCGAGGGCTCGAACTGGACTTGCCAATAATAGCAATGTGCAATTGGAGAGGAAGGTGTGGATAAGGATAAGGTCAATCTCAGGGAGTTACGAGATTTGAGAACTAAGGTTGGAGAATGTGGAACTGGGAGGAGATCCTGTGATCTGTAATTGGTTAATGGTGGTAGATTTTTTATGATGTGCCTGGGGCTTCTTTGGCCATGTGATTGGTAGGTAATAATGTGAAGTTGATTGACAATCAATATGAGGAGGGGTTATCCATTGAGGAGAAGAGTCGCATCGATGAGAATGGCAAAAGTGCAATTGGGTGTCTCCAAATTGGGGATTACTACGAGAGCCACCATCATTGCAAAGGAGAAGGATGAGCTTTGAAAGATCAAATTTGCCCAAGTGGGGCAAACTTGAATTTGAAATTGATGAGGCAAACTTGTTGCTGAGGTTTAAATAGTCGTATGCTACAACGAAATTGTTCTTTTGCATAAAATTGTTGATCATCAAGCAAGTGTTAATTGATTGGAGGCTTAAGTCGGTCAAACAAGATGATCTAGCGATGCTTAGTTAATATTGCTCCTGTTGTTGGCAAGCAGTACCAAAACTAGGCAATAAGATTGCAGTTTCTAGGTTGACAACAGGCATGGAATTTCTGACCAAAAAGAAGGCATGGAATAAGTAGCCGAGAGAACAGATGTTGCTAAAGGGATAGGTTGCATTGCTTGAGAGTTGGACAAGAAGTTGGAGTCTCGGCAAAGCAGAAACATGGTGCTAATGAAGATTAACCAATTGGTAATCAGGGGCTAAAGAGTCATGTGACATCCATGGTTCGAACCACTTCTAGGAATTGGTACGCCGATAATGGGGATCGGCCATAGATCAATCCAAGGATCGGTCATCGATCAATCGGCCCGATTTGGAAGGTGACTAAGAATCAGCTATGTTCAATCGAAAGATTGACCATGGGTCGGCCACGGGATCGACAGTGAATCAGTCCATCAATCACACAAGTTGATTAGAATATATAACCATGGATAGGTTGTTCGATCATGAGGATCGGTCATGGGACGATCATGTATTATCATGGATCGATCAATGGACGGTTATGGTTGATTCCACGTAGTCATGTACTAATCGTGGATGACTCCGCGTGGTCATTGTATCGGTCGTGAATGACTATTGACCGATTTCGTGCTACCGTGTATTGGGTTGGATCGATCGACCCCACACGATCACATGACAATCAGGACCGACCATGGATCAACCATACGCAAACATGGATAGGTCATGAACCAACCATGGAATGTTGCAGGGATCGTGGACCGGCCACAGACCAGTCCTAGGCCCGGTTAGTTGGACCAAGAACTGGCCATAGGCCTAGCTGATCCTGGCCATGTGCTGGTCAGAATAGACCACTAACCTAGTTATGTCGATCAAGCTCGGCTATATCCAACCTCGTTCGATTGTGAATTAACCATAAACCTTGGTCCAAATAGGATAGTCAATTGTGGATGAATGCGAAATACTCTCACCAAATAATGATGGCGTTTACCTTGGCTTATTTCTCATGATTGCCGTTATGTTCTTTGGAAGCTTACAATTTAATGAGGAAGATGATTCATGTGTCCAAGTGGCAAAATAAGAACTTAGCTTATGATTGTATTTATGTCCTTTTGAAGTTAGTTAATTAATGAAGGAGATGACTCATAAGCTTTAGTGTGATGGATATCATTACAAGTTGAATTGGCATTGAGGCGTGTCGATTTAAGTCTCTCTCAGCTTTGGATCGACGTTCAGGCATGTATATTCGAGCCACGAGTTCCATGCCATGCTCGGTATATTAGGGCACGAATGATAATTATTCTATTTCTGTTCTAGAACTATTTTTCTATTTTATACTTGTTTATGAAATAGAAATTCATTTGACAACGCAATTTCATTTTTCTATTTCTAAAACAAATTTTTAGTCCAAAAATAAGTTTTGAATAGAAATGAGAAGTAAAAAATTTTTACTTTTCTCTTTTTGGAATAAAAATGAGAAATAAAAACTCTTTTCATTACTCATCCTTACTACTAGCCGGGGCCGCCCACCTGCCGCTATTGCCGCCATCCATCGCTGCTGATTGCATCCTCCATTGGTTGCTGTTGCCGGCCTAGTTGGTTGTTGTCCACCGACCGTTGGCCGTCACTGCTTGTCGGTCACTGTCGTCGGTTATCGGTTGCCGCCACTTGCCGATCATCAATCGCTAGTCATCAAGCGCCGTCCTTCACCCAACAGAGAGAAATTTTGTGTCATTATCAAATGAATTTCTAGTTTGGGAATATAAATTTTGTATTATTATCAAACGCGTATTTTTGCTCAAAAACTCATCTAATAATAGAAATAAATTGTATTTTTTTTTTTCTAGAAATCAATTTCTAGCCACAATGGTTGTCATTCGCGCCTTTAGTAGTTATGATGTCTTAGGTCATGGTACACATATTTGCATGAGTATGCCTTCGGACCTTGTTTGCATCGGCTAAGATAAAAAAATAATGAACCGAATTGTGTGATGCATAATGTGTCATCCTATAAAGGAAAGATAAATTTTGTCAACGCGTCTTGGCTATGCCAAGGACAAATCATTGAGGGGATGGTCAAGGAGCACACCTCGAAAAGGACAATATTGGGTTGGGATGAGGGATGGTCCAAGAGCACACCTTTACCCCAAATGATGCATTTTACATTGCCTCGTTCATGAGAATGGGATGCCCAATGGATTTCAGACGCACGGTGGATTCTGGATGCTCAATGGATTTCGAATGCCCAATGGATTCCGGAAGAACCGATGGATTTTGATTAAGTTAATAAATGAAATTCCGTGTGCATGTTTCTATGTTTAATTTGATGATTCTGGTAGGGCTTGCATCACAAATAAGCCGAGTTGTTCACATGCACATACTCAAGGTAATGCAATGGATTTGCTATTGATCTACCATCAACGCCTTAACGAGGTTGAGATTCATAGGTTGATTCAATGATGAGACGTCCTCCTATTTGGAGATTAGTGATTTTACTTACTAAGTCTTTGACTCACCCCATTGTTTTTCTTAGATTTCTAGGTATGGAAGTCTCACCCCTTTAAACTTGAGGCCACGCTAGAGGAGATAGAAATCCCCTAGTCTACAACTGATAGAAGATTGATATAAATAAGGAAATGCACATAGAAAAGGACTTGTAATTATACTAATGTAAAATTAACAATGGGTAATATTAGCAAGAGGCTTAAGAGGAGTCATCTTAGCATCATGTGATTTGACATATTGGGCATGTTTGGTAATGCTCCAATTTTTCTATTTTGCTGTTATTTTATTCTTGGAATATAAATCCATTTGGTAATGTCAGTTAATTTTTCTAGTCTCAATAATAGAAAAGTGGCGCTGTAATAGATTGGGAACAAAAATAAAAAGTAAAAAAAAAAAATGTTTGTTCTCAAGAACAATTTCTAAAACAAGGTCATTTTTTTTTTTTAATTTTCTTTTCTATTTTTCCTTCCTTCTTCTTTCTCCTGTAACCAGTTGCCAAGCCTCGGTGATAGCTAGTGACCGGCCAAAGACTTGGGCTAGCAAGGCTCGACCTCGCTAGATCTAGCGAGGCTCGACCTCACCCAGATCTAGCGAGGTCAAGCCTTGCCGTGGTTGGGCAAGATCAAGGGGTAAGGCTAGACCTTGCCCAAATCTAGCAAGGTCAAGCTTGGGCAAGGTCAAGCCGGTCACTAGCCATTGCCATGGCCCTGCGACTGGCTAGAGGAGGAAGAAGAATGGATGAGAAAAGATATTTTATTAAGAAAAATCCTAAAAAATATTTAAAACTAAAAAAATTCACGTCACAAATAATTTTGAGGGTCAACACTTTTTGTTCTTTTTCTATTCATGGGATATAAATTTAGAGTCATACTAAATGTGTTTTTCTACTCGGAAACTTGTCTAGGAAATAGAAATGGAAAAAGTTATTTGAACAGAAATTATTCTCGAAATAGAAATATTAGCAAACGCATCATTAAAACCCTAGACAAATCATATCGTCGCATTAGAAGGGAAGACCTTCGTAATTATCCATTCTTAAAACAAAATAGACCCATTGAGGCGTTTTAGCGAACATCTTTGAGGCACGTGGTATGCCTCGAAGGAAGACGCTCAAATCAGACCAAAACTTGCAATTGATGTCAGGATAAAGAGAACCTAGTTTTGCAAGCATGTCGCTTGTTTTGGCTCCGTAGAATTGTCTAGGAACCATTTTGAGGAGAAAAAATTAAAATCTTCAACAAATTAGCTTGTGTTGTAATGGCTTGCACTGAAGAAAAGCCGGTCCTAATCATACGATGAGATGGCATTGCAAGAGAGAGGGCCTGATGATGGTGTCGAAGGTGGAGGTGATGAAGAGCAAAGGAGGCGTGAGGAAGAAAAAGAAGAAAAAAAACGAAAAATTAAGAAAAAATATTCTTAGATGAAAATGTCATTACCTGTGAATAGGATTTGAATTTTGAATTCTTATTTGACACTAAATTAATCACTTCAAACTCTTATTTAAGATTACAATCACTTTAGAACCCCTTTTTTTGCGCCAGTGATCTATATAGTCAGATATGTGAGCCTTATTTGGTATCCATGGGAATTAAGCACTCAAATCATTAAATATTATGGATTGAGCTTCGACAAGAATTTAACCGTACAACACTATTCTTGCAAGTCATGAAATTACTTTGGATATTGACACTATTGTGCAAGGACTGATTCTACCCACCACGTACCCGTTAAAATAGATTACATATAATTCGTGATATACAATAAAGACATGTAACGGTGGCTATTTTGAAAATCACAATTAAGTTGGATTTCCAATTTTGACATCCTCAGTATCCTACACAAATTGAGGCACAATAAAAAAGGATGATAAATGATTCGCACCCCGTGTAAAGGACACATTATAAGAGATGATAGATGACAAATTAAGGCCAATTGTGCTAACGAGCCTCGTGCGTATATAGTCCACCAAATGTATGTAAGAAGTATGCCTAATCCAATAGTGTAGATGCATATTACCATCACCTCTCTAACTAAAAAAAAAAAAAAATTGAGGTCCATGCTATCATTTGCTTTTAACTTAGGGCACGTTTGATAATACTTCTATTTCCAAGAATAATTTTTAATAAGAAATTATTCTTTTTTTTTATTCTGTTCCCGAGAACAATTTCTAAGTATTTTAAACTGTTTGGTAACTGTCCAAAATTTCAAATTTTGGATTAGAATTGTGTTTGGCATTATCCTCTAAATTTCTACTTCAAATCATTTTCTTTTAATTTATAAATATTTTTATTACTTTTTTTCTTCTTTTCTTTATTTATTTCCTTCCTCCTCTTCTTCTTCAAGGGTTGCCAATTGCCGGCCTTGGGATGACCGATGACTAGCCAGATGGAGGTCCATGACCTCGCCGGAGGGTCACCAACCCTTGGTGTCGCGACCCAATTTTCAGGTGCATTACCTAAAACTAGGTTGATGGACTACTAAGCCTTTAAGCTTAGCTCGGGCTCTCCCAAGCCCATACCAAATCGCGACTTAGGGATTTTGACATGCAAAAGCTCATTATCTAGGAGTCGCCACTAATCGGTTTAGGGTAGGTCGATTAGACACCTAAGTAAAATAACGGGAGGATTATTTTACTTCTACGAACCAGAGATTTTGGATACGGGGACTTGATTACGTTAGATTTCTCTAACGCCCTTTCGGTACCTTTCTCTTTTGTTTTTTTTTTTAAATGTTTGGCAAGCAGCTTGAATTGATTTCAATTTCCTAACATGTGAGGTGTTCATGCGGGTGCGCAAACCATCAATTTAACACCCAAGTAAAGCAATTAAATAATGCACAACTTACCTCAAAGCAACGAAAGCATCTGCGTTGTTAGATCAAAATTCACATCAGCAATCCTAGATATGATTTTTAATTAACAAGCAATCACTCAATTTTTTTTGTTTTCACTTTATTTAATGAGAATCATGCGATGCAATGTTACTAATCTAACATAAGTTGATATGACATGATAACATGACCTAAACTAAATGACATGAGTAAAGGTAATTTCTAAAGAAATGCAATAATTAAATATGCGATCTAAATTAATCAAATGACCTAACTCTAATGACAGGCAATTTCTAATTAAATGAACCTAATAATAATCACTAAATGACATGCATTTCATGAACCTAATTCTATATGACGTGCACATGAATTTTCTATTCTAGAAAAATGCAACATATTCTAGAAATTGAAACTAATTTATCCTAAAACAAATTTTTACGAAATTCGAAATTAAGGAAAATGCAAGATATAATTATCTAGATTAAGATTCTATCTAGTTTATATTAAGGATCGAGTCGACTAAATCCTAATTTAAACTAAGATATTATCTTAACCTAGCAAGTTCTATCCTAAGATGCAAAAATCAATCTAGACTTAAAATAAAACATGCAATTTATTCTAATATGCCATGACGTGCAAATAATGCCTTAATTCCTAATTTTTTATGAAATTCGAAATTAAAATTAAACATGAAGTTCAGATAAAAACTAACATCCTAAATGATTGCATTTTTTCTTTTTCTTTTTCATGATTCAAAATAAAATCCCCTACTTTTCACTTTTTGCTTTTGCTTGTTTCTTCCCCTTACGCACGGATGGCCTCTCCCTTCTTTCCCTTGTGTTTTTTATTATTTCTTTCTTTTGTGTTCTCCTCCTCAAACAAAGAAGAAGACCCCTATGCGACCAAAGTAGAATTTTTTATTGGCCCTTCCCTCCTTTCTTCACGAGCGTAGCCGTGCTCTCGATCAATGATTCTTTGATCACCACACTGGTGAATTTCATTGATTTCACGTTGAGGGACTTCCATGCGACCGGCAAATCAATAACTTTCGTCGTCGTCGTGGCTTGCGCTCGAGGATGAAAACTCGCAACTCGCTCGCTCTCTCTTTGGCTGAATATTTCCTTCAATGTGGCCGTTTGTATCGATTGTGTGGCCCCCCAAAACCCTAGGCAAAAAAACCTTTTTATAGACCAAAGATTAGGGTTTTAATTTCCTTTTCAAATCAACATCCGCGAAGATTTCTTTTTCGCATGCAATATCACTTTTTATTTTCCAAATTTCTCACCTATTGATAACGATTCAAGATTTCAATAAGATTATTCTTTAATTCCAAATCCTGCGAAGATAAACCGCAATATTCTTTCACACATGTGCCCTATCCAAAAATCCATCATATCCCAACAAAATTCCACGATTTCTATTTTTCCATAAGATGATTTTTTAATCATTAGAAAAATGGCCAACTTGCTTTTTCGTGGGCTTAGTCCATCTAATTTGAAACTCAAAACCATTAATTCGACCCATCCGTCGTCCTAAAAATAAAAATGCAAAACATGTAAATTAAAAATAAATGCACCTAACACTATATGCTATGCAATTGAATTATAAAATTAAATTAACCCCTAATGACTAAATGAGCCGCCAAAGTTTATGTGTCAACAGCTGCCCCTCTTTGACGGTGAGCTCGAAGAGGTTGCCTTCAAAGATAAATTGAGACCTAAATTTTGACCATGCACATACATTGAATGATTTGATTTTTGATTTTTGATTTTTTTTTTTTTTGGAAAATGAATCCCATTTTAAAATGCAATTTATAAGATGCATGGAAATGCTAATGCAAATGCATGATGCGAAAGGAAGGAACATACCTGCAATTACTACCAAGTGCGGTAAAGCATTTTGAGGTACATGATAAATCCCTATTTACTTCACAAGTACCCAACTCTTACTCAGGTTCCTTGAAGAGTCAAACAGGTAATAGATTGAAACATTGAGATCGAGAAGAACATTCACATCCAAAGTGAAATGTTCAACGACAAGAATTAAGACATCCAGATCCAGACTGAAATGTCAAAATAACCTACCCGAAATATCTTACCTTCAAGGAGGGTAAAATGACTCAAGATAGATTGGTGTTATACATCCAGGACTCGTACCATTCTACGGTCGCCCAGAATAATAACATGACTTTATAAAGAAAACTGCTTTCCTAGGACCCGTACCATTTTACGGTCGCCTAGAATAGTAACATGACTTTATAAAGAAAACCGCTTTCCTAGGACCCGTACCATTCTACGGTCGCCTAGTATGACAGAATTTTGTTGTGTCTAGGACCCGTACCATTCTACGGTCGCCTAAACGGGGATTTACCTTCCAGGGACCCGTACCATTACTCTACGGTCGCCCGAATAGGGAAATAAAGTTTTGTCTAGGACCCGTACCATTCTACGGTCGCCTAAATGGTGGGTTACCTTCCAGGACCCATACCATTACTCTACGGTTGCCTGAATAGGGAAATAAAGTTTTGTCTAGGACCCGTACCATTCTACGGTCGCCTAAACGGGGGGTTACCTTCCAGGACCCATACCATTACTCTACGGTCGCCTGAATAGGGAAATAAAGTTTTGTCTAGGACCCGTACCATTCTACGGTTGCCTAAACGGGGGGTTACCTTCCAGGATCCATACCATTACTCTACGGTCGCCTGAATAGGGAAATAAAGTTTTGTCTAGGACCCGTACCATTCTACGGTCGCCTAAACGGAGGTTTTGCTTGGCTAGGACCCGAACCATTCTTTGGTCGCCCGGCGTCGCAATCTGGAGAAACATCTTTAGGGACAACTCCATCGAGTGTCAAATTACTTAAAGTGAAAATACCTGTACAATGACAAGTATTTAAGGTATAGATAGAGATATACTTACCTGGTAACATCTCTGCTCATTAGGGATATGTCTCCTGATGATATCTCTGATTCTTTGGGATATGTCTTTTGGAACTTGGATATCCTGTGGAGGCCTCTCACCTCCTGGTAGAAATAAATTTTGGAACATTAAGGATGCACTTTGAATGCTCATGATGGTTTCTCATCTCCTCATATCATGAGGCATCTTGAAAAGAACCTGAATGTTAGGAGCTCTTGAGTCTTTGAAAAAACATTATCTGTCAGACATGATTAGAGCAAAAATGCATTCACCAAAGAAATAAGCAATTAAGGCTATTCTGGAATGCAAACTTCAAAATCTACTGAAGCTTTTATCAATTCAATCAAGATTCATGCATAATGACTTTTGCATCATCCGAATTTCCACTAGAGAGAATTATCATTCAAGACAATTTTCACTCATGACATGGATTTCTTAAGAATACTAAATGAGAGACTTTCGGTTAGAAATGACTTTCAACTCACTCTCATTTAGAATGGCTATTTTATGAGAATCACTCAATTTCATCATATCGACATGGGTCCGAGTATTCTCGCAAGCGGTACGACCTTACCAATCTAAGAGGTCTTTAACAGGGATCATAATGTGGGTTTAGCCAACGGCTTAACAAATGGACTCTTTGAGTCAAGGCTATTGAATGAACAGTCTTATAATCATTTCCGGGTTTATAAGTCAAGAACCCTGCAAAAATGAGAAAGAAATAATCTTGCTCGCACTTCCTCGAGTGATGCTTATAAACATATGAACTCATACGTTAATTCAAGTGCCCTAATCTGAAGAGACTTTGTAAGGGACGTAACGTAGGTGGGGTTCATGGGTTGAGAAATGAAAGGATCATTAGGCTCAAAAGGTGTGTAAAGGGTGAGAGTTGATGATCATCTTGGCATTGCCACCAGTTTTCTTTTTCACCATCGGGGATTTCTTTTTCACCATCGGGATTGTCTTCATGAAGTGCCTCATTGATTGTAAAAACTTCGGCAATTTGAGTTCTTTGAGTATTGCTCCATTGGGATTCAATTCTTGGCAATCACCTATCTTGATTTTCTTTTTTTCATCTATGGGCATTGGCCTTGCTTTTACCAGCACACTGCTTTTTCATGCCCTTTAGCTCTCATGCATTTTTCTTCACTTCTTTTTATGGGCATCGGCCTTGCTTTTACCAGGCACACTGCTTTTTCATGCCCCATTTTTAGCACTTATTTTCTTTTAACAGAAGCTCCATTTGGTCAGCATTCTAGTTCATGCTACTCGAATGTTTTATTTGCTTTCTTGGACTTGCACAGCCTCCATCTTTTATCAGCATTGTAAACCATGCTACTTGAGTGGTTTATTTTTTCTTGCCTTGCCCCAGTGTGGGGGATGATCACCAACTGGGTTTAATGCGAAATGAAATCATAGGCTCAAGTGGGCTATGCAATGGATAAAGTGTATAGGATAGAGAAAGAACCGCTCTTCGTCGTCCTAAGGCACTTAAATTAACACATAAGTTACATTGCGAAAGCAATACTCGAAGATTGATGCAAGTGTGAGTAAGAAAATTCCTATCATTCGTTTCAAATTTGTCCCAATGTGGGATGATCCTTGACAGGGATAATTTAAAGAACTCTTCATGTGTATGGGCTCAAATGGCTAAACAACGGGTACACCTGTAGTGTTTTTGGTAGAGAAAGAAATTGCCTCTCATCACTTCGGTTGATGTACCCTTTGCGAGATCACCCTTTTCCTTGCGGACATGGAATTTTTCCACACAACTCACCGATGGTTAGTGTATGAAACAGTGTATGGAATAAGGTTCGCCTTTCATCATTCCAAAATATCCCATTTGACACATTCAATTTATCTCACACAATTCATCAAGGAAAACATGCAAGATTTGCAACAAATATGAACAATTGAACTTGCAACTCATTGAAGCAATTTATTCATTATAAAAATGCTTGTATTTCAAAACACAGCATGGCAAATTCAATTATGGGTAATTTCTCTTAACAGCATTAGAACTAACAGGAGTGAAGAATTCACGGCCATCCATCTCTGCTAGGATTAAGGCACCTTCAGGAAGTATCTTCTTCACCATATATGGACCACCATAATTTGGAGCAAACTTGCCCCCAGAATCTGGAATTGGATTGGACCATTTTCACACCTTTGCATGCCATAAAACCATCCCTGAAAAAGAATGTAGATGGATCAAAAAGGCAAACGGGGTAAATCATTTTTTTTGGAAGATTTTTTTTTGAATTTTTTTTGAAAAGCAATTGGAAAAGCATTTTTTTTTTAAAAAACATTTTGACACGAGAAAGTATGATGAAGCCCAGGCCTCAGAATTCTCCTTGGATTTTTCTTTTTGTTTATCGGCTAGATATCATCACCGGGCTAGTTTGGTGTACCTCATCATGCCCTCAAAATAAAACTTGTAATTTTATTGAAATTCATCAATCAATTACAATTTATTGAATGGAAAATGCGATTCAAGCCCTAAGAAGAAAAAACGAAAAAGAAGAAATTGAAAACAATTCCTAGAAAGCAATAAAAATTCCCATGCGGGGGAATATGCAAAAGTAATAAGTTACTCTTGCAGGCCAAAACCCATTTCTTCCAGAAGTCCTTCATCAATGGCATTCACCATATCCTCATGCTCAGGTAGAGGATTCTTCTTGACATTTGGTTGAGCGGTACCAAAGGCAAATGTCTTGGTGTCCAATAAGTTTTGGACCTTATGCTTCAAAGTCATGCATTCATCAAAATGTCCTACTTCCCTATATGGTACTCGCATTTCTTGGAGGGGTTGTAGTTAGAAAATTTTTCAGCATTGGGTCGCTTTGGCTCATAAGACAGCAATCCCTTCTTTTGAAGAACCTTTAAGACTTGGGACAAAGAGCCAGGAAGAGGAGTGAACTGCCTCTTAACAAACTGTCGAGGCGCGGTCGGTCGGCCTCCGCCTTGTTGATTGTCAAGGATATGAACAATCGGAGGCTTGCCAGACTGTGCATATGCAGCATTGACTTCCATGCTAGGTTCTTTGTCTTTCTTCATGGTGAACCTTTTGCCTTGATGGGTTGGTTCATTGAACCATCCATCTCTTAGCCCAACTTCGATCTGTTCACCCACCGGGATAAGCTGGTTTAAGTTCTCAACGTACGTGCTAGCCATCCGGTTGCGAAACTCAAATGGGAGAGTCTTGACGAACAACTTCATCAGTTCCTTGTCAGCGGGCCCAGTCAAACTCGCATGGAATGATTGAATCATGAGGGGCTCATTCTTGACATATTGGGCCATGCGTACGTAGTACATCTGCAAATGAGCTTTTGGGCAGGAAGTACCATCATATTTCTCGAACTCCGGCATTTTGAACTTCTTTGGCATCTTGACCCTTTCATACATGGACAGGTCGAACGGGAGTGAACTCTGTGACTCTTGCAATTGCTTCGCTTTCTCTTCTAGCTTTGCAACACGCTCATCTTGATCTGTCTTAGGGATGTTGTCAAGCTTAGCCTTTTCGACGGTGATCAACGGTGGGTCATCTTCCAGCTCAGGCATGTCGTCATCAATCATTTGGGACTTATTTGTCGGCTTTAAAACTACTATCTCGGGGAGAGCAGATGCAGGAGTCGGATTCGCTCGGAGGAATTGGAATTGATCCGTCATAAGCTGTATAGAAGCAAGCACTTGTTGGAGTTGAGTCTCCACAGCGGACATACGATCACGCATTTCAGTTTGGTCAGCCATTCTAGCTCTCAATCGTGTAATGATGGGTGAACGTGAAGGATCCTTTATCACCTAAATTGAATGAATACAAATATATAAGTACGAGGTGTAAATAGAGAGCCACTCCATGACAACAATCTATTTTTTAGTCACGAAAAGTCCACTCATGAAGAGGATTCCCTAAAAATGGACTAGGAAAATAAGGACATGGGATGCCTTAGGAGAGACGAAATTTCCCCAAACATGGACTAGGAAAAGTCAAAATTTAAAACCTCCTAACATGAATTGAAAATGAATTTCCAATTTTTATTTTCCAAATGATTCATTGCATGACAATTTCCTCATTTCATTTCTAATTGACAAAAGAATTAGATCCAATGCCTCACCTAGATTGTCATGGATGGACCAAAAATCTGACAAAGTAAGTAAATTGCATAGTATAGGGATAGAAGACTTACTTCACCAAGAAAAATCAATGGCAATCACATAGACATGCGCATGAGATGTGGCTCGATTTCTAATCTATAAGGCTTATCAAAGTGGAGCCACAAGGATGATCAGACTAGCCACGGGCTTGTGGACTATGTCGGGTCCTCATGACTCCGGCTTGGTCAAAGAGCCGACCCGGGTCGCGGGCATGCGGACCGAGGTGGGTACTCTTGACACCATGAAAGAAACTTCGGGATTGAGATGGGCGGCTCGTACCGCGAGCATGCGGTCGGAGTGGTATCCATCTCAATACCATCCTAAATGATCCTATGCGGCCCGGAGTCGGCGGCAGGTTGTGTGTGCAAAAGTGTAGTGTAAATGCAAAGCATGCACAACAGTTTATATTCAAGCAACACTTCAACATGAAAATAAACCATACATTCATTCACCTCCCTACAAAACAGAGGTTAGCAAACACTTCCCCTTATACCTCCCAATCTGCAAAAACATTTAACACCTTAAGTGTTAGGGACATACCTGGAATCCTCGCTGCCAAACAAAAACATTTTTCAAAAAAAGAAAATTGGCCTAAGTCCACTAAGAGTTTCAACTCAAGTCCCCAATGGAGTTCTTGGCATCGCGACCGATTTTCGGTGCATTACCTAAAACTAGGTTGATGGACTACTAAGCGCTTTAAGGCTTAGCTCGGCCTCCCAAGCCCATACCAAATCGCGACTTAGGGATTTTGACATGCAAAAGCTCATTATCTAGGAGTCGCCACTAATCGGTTTAGGGTAGGTCGATTAGACACCTAAGTAAAATAACGGGAGGATTATTTTACTTCTACGAACCGAGATTTTGGATACGGGGACTTGATTACGTTAGATTTCTCTAACGCCCTTTCTTCGTACCTTTCTCTTTTTTTTTTTTTTTTTAAATGTTTGGCAAAAGAGCTTGAATTGATTTGATTTCCTAACATGTGAGGTGTTCGTGCGGAATCTTATGAAACCATCAATTTAACACCCAAGTAAAGCAATTAAATAATGCACAACTTACCTCAAAGCAACGAAAGCATCTGCGTTGTTAGATCAAAATTCACATCAGCAATCCTAGATATGATTTTTAATTAACAAGCAATCACTCAATTTTTTTGTTTTCACTTTATTTAATGAGAATCATGCGATGCAATGTTACTAATCTAACATAAGTTGATATGACATGATAACATGACCTAAACTAAATGACATGAGTAAAGGTAATTTCTAAAGAAATGCAATAATTAAATATGCGATCTAAATTAATCAAATGACCTAACTCTAATGACAGGCAATTTCTAATTAAATGAACCTAATAATAATCACTAAATGACATGCATTTCATGAACCTAATTCTATATGACGTGCACATGAATTTTCTATTCTAGAAAAATGCAACATATTCTAGAAATTGAAACTAATTTATCCTAAAACAAATTTTTACGAAATTCGAAATTAAGGAAAATGCAAGATATAATTATCTAGATTAAGATTCTATCTAGTTTATATTAAGGATCAGGTCGAGACTAAATCCTAATTTAAACTAAGATATTATCTTAACCTAGCAAGTTCTATCCTAAGATGCAAAAATCAATCTAGACTTAAAATAAAACATGCAATTTATTCTAATATGCCATGACGTGCAAATAATGCCTTAATTCCTAATTTTTTATGAAATTCGAAATTAAAATTAAACATGAAGTTCAGATAAAAACTAACATCCTAAATGATTGCATTTTTTCTTTTTCTTTTTCATGATTCAAAATAAAATCCCTAATCTAATCATGCAAGATAATGTAAAAAAAACAAACCTAATCCTAATTCAAACTTTTTAGATTTTTTTTTTTTTTTTACGAAAATAAAATTGACCTAAACAAATGACATCAAATCAAACAAGAATGAGATTGATATTCGAAAATTGGCGAACCATATCGCGCGTGAGATCGGGTTGTCCAATTTTAAAATTAAATCGCGAATCGAATCTCGAGCGTGAGATCGGATTGTCGATTTTTATAAAGGATTGAGAG
Organism: Eucalyptus marginata; assembly: GCA_014182565.1. Classification (NCBI taxonomy): domain Eukaryota; kingdom Viridiplantae; phylum Streptophyta; class Magnoliopsida; order Myrtales; family Myrtaceae; genus Eucalyptus; species Eucalyptus marginata. The sequence goes on from CM024586.1 coordinate 21,597,276, forward strand.
TCGGATTTCGGGCGCGAAAATCGGACTGTCAATCCCTAATCTGAGGGGCACTTCCATGTTGGAATCTCAATCATACCTTAGAGACTAATTCTAAAAAAACATCAAATAAAAAATATAAAAAATAAAAGAAATCAAATAAAGTAAACAATAAAAGAAAACTACCTAAATTGATTTTCTTTTTCTTTTTTTTCCTTTGCTTTTCTTTTGCTTTTTACCACCCACACACGGCTTGTGCTCGTGGGTCTCAAGGGGGCTGATCGGAGTAAGTCCGGCGAGGGCAGGTCACCGGAGAAAGGGCACAGCAGGCGGACGGAGTCTGGAGCGGTTGAATCGGGCCTGGCTCGGTCAAATCTCGGCAGCAAGGATTGGGCAGATCTGAGGCGGAGGAGCAGGCCGTCGGACGGGCAGCGATCGTCACTCGGGCGTGTGGCGTTGCTGCTGGAATTGCAGATCTTGAGCTGATGCAAGTGGCTGGAACAGGGGCGGAGGCGCGCGGGCGAGATGGCTGCTGCAGCGGTGATCCGGAAGAGGAGCGAGCGGTGGCACAGGCACGGCGAGCAGGGCTTCGGGCGGTCGCACGGTGATTTGGCGTCCAGGGTCAGTCCGAGCGGAAGCAGGAGCGCAGCTGGGTCGCGGAGGGGTGCTCGGAGGCTGAAGCGCAACGGTCGACGACTCGGAGGTGGTGCTGGCGCGGCGGTGACGCACGGCGAGGTGGCACGGAGACACGACGGATCGGCGGTGAGGCGCGGCGGCGGTGGGCAGAGCGAACTCGGTGGAGCCCAAATTGCAGCAAAAGAAGGTCCCTTTGGAGAAGATGAACAGTAGGGGTCAAATCAACCCCTACTTTTCACTTTTGCTTTTGCTTGTTTCTTCCCCTTACGCACGGATGGCCTCTCCCTTCTTTCCCTTGTGTTTTTTTATTATTTCTTTCTTTTGTGTTCTCCTCCTCAAACAAAGAAGAAGACCCCCTATGCGACCAAAGTAGAATTTTTTATTGGCCCTTCCCTCCTTTCTTCACAAGCGTAGCTGTGCTCTCTGATCAACGATTCTTTGATCACCACACTCGGTGAATTTCATTGATTTCACGTTGAGGGACTTCCATGCGACCGGCAAATCAATAACTTTCGTCGTCGTCGTGGCTTGCGCTCGAGGATGAAAACTCGCAACTCGCTCGCTCTCTTTGGCTGAATATTTCCTTCAATGTGGCCGTTTGTATCGATTGTGTAGCCCAAAACCCTAAAAAAAAACCTTTTATAGACCAAAGATTAGGGTTTTAATTTCCTTTTCAAATCAACATCCGCGAAGATTTCTTTTCGCATGCAATATCACTTTTTATTTTCCAAATTTCACCTATTGATAACGATTCAAGATTTCAATAAGATTATTCTTTAATTCCAAATCCTGCGAAGATAAACCGCAATATTCTTTCACACATGTGCCCTATCCAAAAAATCCATCATATCCCAACAAAATTCCACGATTTCTATTTTTCCATAAGATGATTTTTTAATCATTAGAAAAAATGGCCAACTTGCTTTTTCGTGGGCTTAGTCCATCTAATTTGAAACTCAAAACCATTAATTCGACCCATCCGTCGTCCTAAAAATAAAAATGCAAAACATGTAAATTAAAAATAAATGCACCTAACACTATATGCTATGCAATTGAATTATAAAATTAAATTAACCCCTAATGACTAAATGAGCCGCCAAAGTTTATGTGTCAACACTTGGTGAGGCCATGTCTCATTGGCTAAGCCTCATTGACAACTAGGCAAAGCTTGGTCGAGCCTTGGCTGAGCTAGGGGCCATGCTCAAATTTGGCGAGGCCGAGCTCACCCAACCGCCAACAAGGCGAGCTCAGACCAAGCCTCGCCCAGTCAGGCGAGGCTTAGGGGAGGCCCGGGCGAGGCTCGCCTGGCTACCGGCGAGGCTTGGCCGTGCCAAATCTAGCAAGGTTGAGCCTCGTCGATGGCTGGGCGAGCCTTCGGCAAGCTCGCTAGACTGGTCGCCGGCAACCAATGGCCATGGGCGTCAGCGGTTGAAGAAGAGAAGAGAGGGAAGAAGAACAAAAAGAAAAAAATGGGTTGGTTTGATTCTAAAATTGTTTCGATAACAAAAAATTAACTTTTTTTTACTTTTCAATTTTATTCCAAATATACTTTTAAGAACAAAAGAATAGAAATTTGTTCCCAAAAATAAAAGTTTTATCAAACGAATTTATATTTCGAATTTACTCCTGAATACAAAAGAATAGAAATTATTATTATTTGGCAAGTTGCTAAACGCACCCTTAGCCGCCTCATCATGCGAGTCATGCATACGTATTTGAGTTTTGCCCCCACCCTGGCCCACAATACATAAATATGTCCGAGACATAGCAATTATATATAATTTGAAAATAAAGCCATCGTCCAATCAGAATTCCAAAAGGCATCCGGGACGTCAAGTTGCTCTAATCCTTTTTCTGTCTCTCTCCGAACCTTCTCACAAGAGGGCATAAAAAAAAGGAAACCCCCACCGTCAGGTACGACCTCCCCTACCAACTTTTCAACGCCTCCGATCTTATCAAATTAGACCCTATAAATACCCGCCAGCGTCCGTAATTTTTTTGTCGCCACCAAATTTGAACTCTTTCTTCTTCTAGCTTACCGAAAAAGCTGCCACGCAAATTATCTTACTCTTCACTTCCTCATTTGAGATTTAACTCACTTTGCCATGAAAGGATCTTCTTCGAGAGGGAATCGGAACAATGAGAACAACGAAGAGATGGTGAAGAAGAGGGGATCACGGTTGCAATGTGATCAAAACCGGTACCGGGGGATCCGGCGGCGCCCTTGGGGCAAGTTCGCAGCTGAGATCAAGGATCCCTCGAGGAACGGTGCCCGCCTCTGGCTCGGGACCTTTGAGACAGCGGAGGAGGCCGCCTGCGCCTATGACCGGCTGCCTTTGCCTTCCGAGGCCATTTGGCCATTCTCAACTTCCCCAACGAGCAACAATACTACGCTCAAAATGACTACAATGTCTCTGGCCACCGCAGCTATTTCTCGGCGTCCCCATCGCTGTCGTCATCATCATTCTCAGCATGTTCATCATCATCCACGGAGTTAGCTCCTACTGAGCCGTCCAGAGATGTGATTGAGTTCGAATATCTGGACGATAAGTTGTTGGAGGAACTACTGATGTCGCACAGCAGCATATAGGGTAAATACGGGTAGGCGAGTGCATATTTAGGGTTTCCGAAATTTCATGGCAAGAATTATTCTTGTTTCTTGTTTCAGTCGTCTTCGTCAGCGAGTGTATTCACTTGAGAAAAGAGATCGCGCGGCGTTTCCTTCGCAGGGTTTATACATATTTTGCTTGAAAAGAATTCTTTCGGCAATCTTCAAGACTGAATTTTCACAGCAGGGGCTCAATATGACTGGGCAATGTTCAATCATTCCTATCATTCCTATATCTTTCTAAAGTACTTTTCTGGGTACTTGCACTCAATTTAAGCAGTTGTATTCATCCAAACACAGATTTCTGGGATGCTAAAGTTGTTTCATTTCAAAAACTTTGCAATATGTCTACGGTTTCTAATGTTAATTACCAAGATACAGTTTCCGAAATTGTTTGGTAGTAATCTATGCTGGAAGAGCTTCTCTGTATTTGAGGACAGGTTGATGTAAAACCAGGCTGAGCTAGGACATTGCAGTTTTAAGGTGCAACATATATATATTTTGGGTAGTGATTTGGGTGCTTTGAAGATGAACCAAAACTTCAGTACTTTCCAAAATCATTGAGGTTCCTTTTCTTGAATTGGACATGATGAAAATGGTGACCGAGAATGTTGAAAAATTACCGATCTTCATTTGACCTGAATTCTCCGGTTTTTAGTAAGTGGTTTCGCTCCTTCTCCTTCTCCTTCTCCTTCTCCTTCTCCGTGCCCGTCTGCTTTAATTAATCTCTTCATGTCACGACACTTAAACTATAAGAGAGGGAGGGGGAGAGGGGGAGAGAGAGAGAGAGAGAGCATGGAATGAGCTGAATTCGCAATAAACTGGGTTGACCTAGTCTATACTTTAAAAATTTTCTCATCGAAATAACTTATATCCGAATGGGATATGAAACCGAAATAAACTGAATTTAAATTGATTGGACCGGCCAAATCATCACCTCAAGCTACCATGAAGCCTTATCCAATATAGGTAAAGAAATTGTTTTGTGTCAGTACAAATTAGCCGAATCTCTAATATAAAGAGTTAATCAGAGGTTTTTAATAATACAAGTCAAATTTCATGGGATGAACAACCAAAATTTGAAAGTCGAGGTCTTCAATAATCAAAAGTAAATTTCCATAATATTTACACAAGGAATTATTTGCCTCCGTATAAATTAACCGAATCTCCAGTTTATAAAGAGTTGATAGTAGATTTTTTATAGTACAAGTCAAATTTCATGGTATAAACAGCAGGAATTTGAAAGTCAAGGTCCTCGCACAAAATGGCTGGACAAGGACGACCGCATGAGCATATTGGACAGGATAGAAAAGAACTCACTACACTTTTGTCTATCAAGTGAATTGACAATATTACATTGACTTTTGAATGGGTCCTATCTGTCTGAATTTCCAAAGTGTTTTTTTTTTCTTCAATATTTAGTAAAAATATAAAAACAAAATCTTAGCACATGCAACTTTGTTCTTTTTACTTTAGCAATTTTTATTGCACAATAATTCCCCATGCCAGCACAAGAGCTCATATTTGTACTTGATTACAAATAACGAGCTCCCATTGGTAGGTTACGAGTGAAAAATTTACAAAAAGGTTCCGTTGATTTTAAAAAATAAATGATTTGAAAAATATTTCTTCAAATTATTTGTATTACTTATAAAAATTAATGAATGAATGATATTTTCATCATCCATAAAGATGCTTACGAGTATAGATGCAACATCGAATGAGAACTCAAAGGTCATGAAGATTTTTGTAGGTTTTGAAGAAAAAGAAAAAAAGGAGAATGTTTTGTGCAAAAGTGACGAGGGTTTTAAATTTCGCCCAACCAATCCGAAATACCTTCCCAACCCATCTAAATCCAACTCTAATTGACTAAGAAAAGTCAATAATTTATACCAACTTGTTTAATAAACGAATAACCCGAAAAGAATCAATTTATTCAAAAGCATCTGAATTTGACTATTCTCGAGATCAAATCCTAAGGGAACCTGAATCCGACTAGGCATAAAACCCATGCAAAGTGAAATTGAAGTTCGTGAAGACTCGAACACGAAATTGTCTGTAAATTCATTGTACGTTTGTTTAAAAAAAAATAACAATTTTAAAATTATTTTTTCTAAAATTGATTAATTATATTTTTTGAAAAAATTAGTTGTCAAGTTTTTTTTTTAACATCAATGAAAATGTTGAGGCATAGGTTAGTGTTGATAATTAAAAAAAGAAAATTATGTTGAGTACCTTTTCTAACGATCGGTTTTAGGAAAATATTTTTCAAATTGTTACTTTTCGTAAACCTATTACATTTATGGCCTGTTTGGTAAAAGTTGTTTTCGTTTTCCGGAACAACTATTTCTATTCTTTTGTTTTGAAGAACGAAAAAAAAAAAAAATAGAAACTTGCTTGATAAAACTTTTGTTCTCGATAACAAAAAATCTACTTTTTTGTTCTAGGGGAATTGATTTGAAATAAAACAAGAAATTGAAAAAAATAGGCTTTCTTGTTTCCGAATAATTTTTTAGAATCTTTTTTTTCTTTTCTCTCTTCTCTCTTCTTCTCCTCTTTCTCTCTTCTTCTCCTTCTTCTCCTTCTTCTTCTTCTCCTCCTTCTCCTCCTCCTCCTCCTCCTCCTCCTCCTCCTTAGGTTCTCCTTCTCCTTCTTCTCGCTTCTCCTTCGCTTCGCTTCTCCTCCTCCTTCTCCTCCTGCTCCTCCTTCTCCTCCTTCTCCTCCTTCTTCTCCTTCTCCTCCTTCTCCTTCTCCTTCTGCTCCTTCTACTCCTTCTCCTTCTTCTTCTGCTTCTTCTTCTTCTGCTTATTCTTCTTCTTCTCCTCCTTCTTCTTCTTCTTCTCCTCCTCCTCCTCCTCCTCTTTCTTCTTCTCCTTCTCCTTCTCCTCCTTCCGAGAATCTCCTTCTCCTTAGAATCCTTCTCGCTCTTTCTCCTCCTTTTCTTCTTCTTCTTCTCCTCCTTCTCCTTCTTCTTCTTCTTCTCCTCCTCCTCCTCCTTTTGCTTCTTCTTCTCCTTCTCCTCCTCCTCCTTCCTTCTTCTTCTTCTTCTTCTCCTCCTTCTTCTTCTTCTTCTTCTTCTTCCTCCTTCTCTCCTGCTCCTCCTCCTCCTCCTCCTCCTCCTCCTCCTCCTCCTCCTCCTCCTTCTTCTTCTTCTTCTTCTTCTTCTTCCTCCTTCTCTCCTTCTCCTCCTCCTCCTCCTGCTCCTCCTTCTTCTTCTCCTCCTTCTCCTCCTTCTCCTCCTTCTTCTCCTCCTCCTTCTCCTCCTTCTTCTTCTTGAGGTTGAGCCTCACGCGGCCACGGTGAGGCTCGGCCTCCCCAGTCAGCGCGAGGTTAGGCCTCGCCCGGCTAGGGCGAGGCCGACCTCGCGCTGCCTAGGTGAGGCTAAGGCTCGTTGTGGCCAAGGCTGGCCTTCGGCGAGCTCGCCATACCTCACCTAGCCGAATTGCCGGCCAAAGAGAAAAGAAAAAATTAAAAATTAAAAAAAATTAAAATTAAAAAAATTAAAATTAAAAAAAAATTAAAAAATTAGAAGAAATAAAAAAAAAAATCTAAGAATCCTACCAAATGTATTTCTATACCGAGAATAGAAATTTTGGGAAGTTAACAAACGCATTCAAACTCAGAAATTGTTTCCGAGAACAGTGAAAAAATCATTTATTATAAAAAATCATTCCCCGATATAGAATCGTTACCAAACACACCATTAATAACCCAAAAATACTTGAATGGATTATAAAAAAATTTACAGGCCAGTATAATGGGTCTATAAAAAAAAAGGACAAAAAAAGTGGATTATAAACTCATTTCAACCTACTTAGGATCTATTTGTTTCACAAAAACTAAATAATTAGAAAAAAATCAAAGATAATTAATTTTATCGTTTGAAATAATTAGTTAATGAAATATGTTTTCATTATCGATGATATTTAATATTTAAATAATTTCATGGATGATGAAAATATTATTTGTTCATTCATTCATTTTTGTAAATTATACAAATAATTGATTTTGAAAAATATTTTTCAATCTTTTATTGTTTGCGAAATAAACGCATGGTTTACCCAATTTAATTTAACCCTACAGTGATCACTTTCTATCGTCAGTCACCTCGAGCGGCTTCTTTGCGTCCTCTGCCTCATCCTTCGACAAACCCCTGCGTCTCCCCCTGCTCCCGGCGCCATGGCCACTGCCGTTGGGCTGAACTCGGCTGTGGATACGCCCAACATGTCCTGCAAGTAGTCCACAAGGGCGAGGGCCTCCATGAGGGTGAGGCCGGAGATCTCGTCGCCGAGCTTCCCGATCTTCTCGGGGGCCTCGACAGTGGCAACAGGGTGGATGGTGGTGGTGGGGCGGTGCGTCAGGTGAGTGATTCGGGAGGGCCTGAAGGGTAATTGGAAGGTGGATGGCTGAGTTTTGAGTGGGGTAATGGAGGAGAGGGGCGTCGTGTAAGAGGATGGAGAGCGGGAGATGAGTGTGGACTATGGAGAGACCCGTGTTGCCATCGTCGCCACAGAGAGAGAGAGAGAGAGAGAGAGAGAGAGAGAGAGAGAGAGAGAGAGAGAGCGAAGAGGGAGAGGAGGAATGAGTAGAAGAAAAAGGTAGGATAAGACTGGGAGAGGAATACCAAGGAGAGAAGTGAGAGGAGGCACATTAGAGTAAAGTTAGATCCCAGTAGCAATTAGGGGTGAGCAGCGGTCTAGGGTCGACCCTGACCGACCACCCGGACCGGCCCAACCCCGCCGGTCTGGTCCGATTCCCAAGGGGACCGGGTCGGTCCTCGGTCTGAAATTCCGGGACCGATGCGCGGGTTGGTCCCTCGGTCCTAAGAGTTTTGGGTCGGTCCAACTTTGGACCAACCCCGTATATATATTATATTACATTATATTATTTATAATTCTTTTATATATTCAAACCTAAGTAAAATGTCTGTTATAAAACCTAAGAGTTATGGTGAGATGTTCTATCAATAGCACTAATAGTAATTTCAATTTAAAACTTTTGTTGAGTATTAATTATGTGTCGTTTGTTTTGTTTTTAGGTGTTTAGAAGTTCAAGTGAATTAACAAGATGTGAAGTTATATATTCATGGTTTATATTAAGTATTTTTAACTTTTTATGGTTTAATTGTATTTTACTAATGAATTTCAGCTACACTTTACTTTTCAATTTGTGTCAAATGGTAGAAGTTTTTGAAGAGCGAGTAGTACTTTGCAGTTGCTACGGTGATTTGCTAGTCAAGTGGTGTGAAGCTCATTTTTTGGTTGAGTGGACTCTACATGATCAAATGCAGGAAAACACTTTTGCATATGTTGTTATGAATATTAAAGATAGATGATTACAAGAACTTTCCATCTTGTCCCATATCTCGATGAGCGGCTATCAAGTACGAAATTTCTATTATTGTATCATCTTAAATTTGCTGAATATGTATTGGTAGTTATAGTTTAGTTGCATAATGCCGCATTGTCGATGGATGTGTAATTTGAATTTGTAGGTTTGCTTTTTTAGGGAGTATAAAAAACAAGACAAAAAAAATTATCGATCGGTCTCGGGTTGACCAACCGGACCGAACCCATTGGGTCGGTTCGGTCCTTGGTCCCGGCTCAATAGGGTCGGTCCTCGGTCCTAAAAAATTGAGGACCGACACCGTACGGGTTGGTCCTAGGGTTAGGGGGTGGCCCGGACCAACCCGGACCATGCTCACCCCTAGTAGCAATGGGCTTCCTTTACTTTTTACGAATTTATTATTATGATCATTGACTTCGTTACTTTATATTTGTGCATTTTTGTATGGGTATTAGAACTGCATAATCGTTAATTAAAATTGAAAATATCACATCAAATTATGTATTATTAAATGGTCGTCAACTAATATGTTAAGATCTTGTTTAATTTAACTCAAAACCAAATCTCGAATCCGTTTCATGATTTATGGATAGCTCAGCCCAAACTTTCACCATCACATTCATGTCCCCGTCCATAACTTGATTCCGAAGCTCCTCACTAACTCGATGAGTTAGTCCATGGAGCCATTCATTCTTAAAATGCAATAATATAAAGAGAAAAATGCTAAAAATGAATCCTAATACAGGTTGGGTATGAGTTGAGATATTTGCATTATGAATAAATTGGTCATAAACGGATTAATGGGCCACTCTAGTTGGACCATTGATGGCCCAATCCAAACCCAACCTAGCCCATCCATTTGACAAGTCTTCTTTTCCATGAAACAAGTACACCCTAGGATAATATCCTTGATGGACGTGTTTCATGTAACTTCAAATTCTTACATCTAATTTACTATCCTAATTAAGGTATTGAAAAATAAGATGTATGACTGCTAATCGTTGAGAGCTAACTTTGACATTCAAAGGAGGTATAGTATGCACAAAATTAATTTGAAAGAATGACTGATTAGCTTAAACTAGAATATATATGATAATTGACTCAAAGTCACTAATCAAAATTGATCCTTATCCAAACTATTTGAAATCCAGCACAATTTGAAGCCGGCAATGACCAAATAAAATCTGTTGCATTAGAAAAACAAACATTTTGAAAGTGACTTGAGTTCGCATTGACCCAAATCAAACCAGGCCTGTAGTTGAAATTTTTCAAATTGAAACGGCCCACATCCATATAAGATTCAAAATCCCAACAATCTGAATCAAAATTGATCCAACCTGTCAAATCACCATGTTTGGCTACCGTGAAGCCTTATTTAATGTACGTCAAACAATGATTTACATCCATGAAAATTAGTACAATCTTCCATATGCCTCATCCAATATTTAGATTTCATCGGAGCTTTAATATAAAAAAATGTCAAATTTCATATGATAAACGACGATAATTTAAGAGTAAAGGACATTCCAAATGCTCAATATATAAAAGAAAATTACCATAATATTTCCAGAATGAATTCTTTTCTCAAAGTTGCGGAGATTACACGGAGCAAAATATAATCTGAGATGCACTTCGGCTTAGCCCTCGCGTAGAAAGGATATGAGCCCATATTATTGCCACTTTAGATTAAAGAATATAAGTCTCTGAAATCTGTGCATATAGTCTTTGGTCAACTTTCGTTTTTAGTGAATATCGTTCGATGCACTAGAAGAGTGACACAATGATTCCGTCACGTTCCGGAGTGCCACGTCATGAGTGATGAGCCAGTAGAATTTTTAATATGATTTCTACGGTACCACAACATTGAAACGTGTATATTAGAAAAAGGTTCCTCAAAATGGTCCCGTTGGGGCCCACAGAGAAAATCCAGTGTGTCAGCAATTGGTGTGCTTGTAGGGCCCCGCACGCAATGGCTGGACAAGGACGACCACGTCAGCATGGACAGGAAGTTGTGTCATCCTCGTGCTTATATGTTTCTGATCGTCAGAGAGTCATCATCACACGGAATGAATGAGACATGATAAAGGACTCATTACCAGGGATGTTCGATGCTCGAGTGATTTGTTACCTGATCTAGACCCAGGAACTGATTTTATAATCCCGATTTCAAAAGATCGAAATTGGGAATCAAACCAGCGGTTCTTCATTTTTTAATTGGTGGGTTATGCTGTAATTTCTTATTCTACTTGTGAATTAGCCCCTTTTAACTTTTGGATAAAAAATGAAATTCTTAATGTAAAATATAAAAGTTTTACCATTTTATTACAAAAGCATTTATTGGTCAAGCATATGTTATGGTTTCTTCATGTTGGAAGATCAACATTCAATTCTCCAGTTGCAAAATATATATTTTTTAGAAAAGACTTTAAAACCAATTCCAATCTTGATACTTGTTCTATACCAGTCAACTTGTTCTAAGTTCACAAAACTAAGAATTGAACGGATTTTCCTTAGAATTGACCTCTAACTAGTTGATTTAGGCCAATTCAATCTAGTTCTCAATTAAACTAGACATGTTATTCATTACTAGTTACTAAAGTTTTTATCAAAGTGAATTAACAATATTACATTGAATTGGGAGCATGTCCCATCTATTTGAATATGCACAATGATATTGTCAAGTTTTAGTTAAAACACAAAACAAAGGAACAAAATCTTAGCACATACAACATTGATCTTTTTACTTGAGCAATTATTATTGCACAAAAATCCAAGAGATCACGTCTGTGCTTGATTTCCCATTGGTGAGTTATCCACATATTTTACATAGAGAGGTGGTTATTACCATGAAGTATGCCTAAATCAAAAGTGTAGATTAATATTTACCTCACCCAGTGAATCATGCACATTCGTGCACACGTAACTGACCTTTGCCTTACCCGGGCCCACAATACATAAACACGTGTGAGACAAAGCAATTATATATAATTTGAAAATAAAGCTATCACCAGGTTTCGTCGAATCCTAATTCCAATCGGCATCCTGGGCCTCAAGTTGCTCCAATTCGTTTCGTCTCTCTCGGAACTTTCTTACAAAAAGACAAAAACACGAACCCTACTCCACCCCACCCACCCGCCCCCAAAACAAAAAAATCCCCACCGTCAGATACGACCTCCCTGAACTTTTCAACGCTTCGGATCTCATCTGAACAAACCCTATTTATACCCGGCAACCTCCATCGTTGTCATCAAATTTGAAATCCACATTCTTAAAGTTTACCAAAAAAGATTACCCGCAGATCATCAAACTCTTCACTTCCTCATTTGATATAACTCAGTTGACCATGGAAGAGTCTTCTTCAAGAGGGAATCAGAACATTGAGAACAACAAAGAGACGGGGAAGAAGAGGGCGCTGCGGTCACGATGCGATCTACCCCAGTACCGAGGAATCCGGCGGCGCCCATGGGGCAAGTTTGCAGCTGAGATCCGGGACCCCACAAGGAACAGCGGCCGCCTCTGGCTCGGGACCTTTGCAACGGCGGAGGAGGCTGCCCGCGCCTACGACCGGGCTGCCTTTGCCTTCCGAGGCCATTTAGCCATCCTCAATTTCCCCAACGAGCAACAATACTACGCTCAGAATGACCATTATGTCTCCAGCCACCACAGTTCGCTCTCAGCACCCCCGTCACTGTCGTCGTCACACTCTTCAGCTGGTTTGCCATCATTCACCGTGTTAGCTCCCGCAGAGCCACCCAGAGAGGTGATCGAGTTTGAGTATCTGGACGATAAGTTGTTGGAGGAACTACTGATGTCACACGGCGACATGTAGGGGGAAAATGCAGGTTCTCGAGTGCATATTTAGGGTTTTTGAAATTTCATGGTAAGAAATTTGTTGTTTCTTGTTTTGATCAAGATGTCTTCGTAATTGAGAATTCTCAGTTGGGGAAAGAGATTGCAGTCGTGTTTCCTTTGCAGGGTCTATGTATTTGCTCGAATAAATTACATTTGGTAATCTTCAAGATTGCATTTTCACAGCAGGGGCTTAATATGACAAGTTAATATTGTATGATAACTTCAATCATTATTAGTGGAATAAATGGCACGTATACGCCTATATCTTCTAAAATACTTCTCTGTTGTACTTGCACTCAATTTAAGCAGTAGTATGTATCCAAACACGCATTTCTGAGATGCTGAATTAGTTTCATTTCAATAAATTCTTGAAACATATCTTAGGTTTCTAAAGTTAAATACCAAGATACAATTTCCAAATTTGATTCGCAATAATCTATTTTGAGAGGCCTTCTCTGTACTTGATAACAGTTTTACGTAAAAGTTAAAACCAGGCTGAGCGAGGATTTTGCAGTTTTAAGATGCAATCTTCAGGCCCAGGTCATCTGGTCCTGGTCAACCACATTTTCGTAAAAAGAGATAGAATTTCCCTGAATTGGAAATTCACCTCCGAATAAGTAGGTAGTTATATCCTTTTGATTCTTCTTTAGTGGTTTGGGTGCTTTGAAGCTGCAACAAAACTTTAGTATATTAAAAAATTATTACGGTTCCTTTTTTCTGAATAGGAACACAATATAAATGGCGACCGAGAAGTTTGAGAAATTGTTCTTCATGTTGACCTGAATTCTCCAGTCTCCAGTAAGCGGTTTCGCTCCTTCTCCTTTCCAAATTTGTCTGCGTTGAATGTGACCCGTCTTTCCTTTTTCTTTTCATTTAAACAAGGTTGCATGTCCGGGCCCACTTGCTTAATTAATCTTTTCTACCTAATGGGAAAGGGTCATGAACAATTTCCAAAAGTTCGAGATGTAATTGAAATAAAGGGAAGCCAGAAATGAGGGAGATTAAATATTTTGCAAAAGTTCATAATTAGATGATGATTCCCCTAAAAGAAAAGGGAGAACAAACAAAGAAGGAAGATAGGGGGCCTTGAAGTACATAAAATGTTGCATAGCCTCTATTCACCCTTGATTGAGTGATTAGCATCATCAGAGATGTCAAATTATCAATATATCATGGACCGCACGATCTAAATAGTTGGATACGTGCAACTCTCATCTAGCATCTATCGAAGTCAAGCATTTAAATCATTAACTATCATGAACTAAGCTTAGAATAGAATTTAATCTTAGAACATTATTCTTGAAAATCACAACCTTATTTAGAATATTCACGTGATTGAGCGTCATTTTTTTTTTTTTTTGGGTAAGGTAAGAATATATTGATTTAAGCCAAACTATACAACTCGGAAACTGGCATAAAAAACTTACACTCAACGAGGCAACAAGTCAGGTCGAGTGGAAGGATGCCAGGAAAAGGAAGCCAAAAGCTACCAAGGTAGCAACAGGAAGCCAAACGGCATCCACGAAAAGGCCAAATAGAAAGAAAAGCTACAAGAAAAAACAACCAGATAAGCGAAAACAGCCAAAAGGAGCCAACGGCCAAGAACAACACCAACCCTCCGAAAGAAAAGGCAATGAGACCTTGACACGCTGGTAGGCGACGAAACAACAAAGGCCGAAGCACTTAGTCCGCAAAGATGGCTGGGTCAATACCCCAGATTCGTTGAGTTATTCTATTTCTCAGAGTATCCATCACTTGGCTAAAGGAGATGGCTTTGTCCCTCACAACTTTAAGTAGGTGGTTCTTCATGGTAGGCACAACGAGAGTCTTGCCCCAAAAGAGAATGTCATTCCTAGTTTTCCAAATAAGATGGCAAAGCGCAGAGAAGGAAAATCTAGCAATTGCCTGAGAGAAGTCATCGCATGAGAGAGCTTTAAGGGCCCAAGAGATAGTATCTTGCCATGGTTTGGTACCATGCAATATAAGGTTGCATTTAGAAGCCCAAAACGAAGCCAAGCTGGCAATAATTCGGCACCCAAAGAAGAGATGATTAATGGAATCCGGTCTAGAGTTACAAAAAACACAAGCACCATCAGGAATCCTACCAAAGGAAAGAAGAAAGACTTGAGTGGGAAGACGGTTCCTCGTGATGAGCCACAAATGGAATTGGTGCCTTGGGGTAATAGATTTACTCCACACAAAGGAATGCCAAGGAACCACATTACGCTTCGCACGAATAGCCTCCCACGCCGAGGCAGTAGAAAAATTGCTTGAGGTAGTCTCAAGCCACGAAAACTTATCCGGGGACTGGGACAACAAAGGTAGAGTGTGACCCCACTCTTCAATAAGACGCTTAGTCGCCAGGCTTGGAGCGGAATATAAATTAGCAACCGAAGCCTGCCTAGACAGACTCGATCGGTAAATGTACATGTCAGAGAAGACCAAGTTGAGGGAGCCCTGTGGTAACCAAGGATGAGCGTCATTTTTTAACTCTCTTTTAACCAAAAAATTTATATAGTAACTCTACTATGTGCACTAAATTAAATCAGAACGGTCAAATCTGATAGGACTCATGTGCAGACATAGTTTGTAATAGTACAAACATTCTTTTTGGCATCCATCTAATACTTTTTCTTGCTCCTACTGTCGATTGACATGTTTTCACATCACTTACTCATGTTTCATGAATTGTTATGTGTTGATCTCGGTGCGATTTTCCCTATCTCTTTCAATTTTTAGTTTCCCATGATGAAGGTAGGGAATTTTCAGATCATTAATATGTTATTAATGTCCTACATTCGCGCCAAATGTGCGTTGTTTATTTTTGATGAATTTGTTTTTCCACTGTAAAAATATGTTTTTTTTTTTTTTCTGAAAAGCTTAAGCTATCTTAAAACATGTCCATAAAAAAAAACTTAATATATTTTCCTAGTACCTCTATAAATTCTGAGCATATTTGATTTTGAACCCTTATTACTTCTTGAAGTGTGACACCACTAAATTCTTTAAACGGTATATTTTACCTATATAGAACCTAATAGTCCAAATTAATAGCAACAAAATATCCAATTTATTTATTCTACTCGACTAGCAAATGCTTAGAATCTAAATAAATCATACTTTTTCCTCTTCAATTAACCTTTTTTTCTGCACTTGCAGGCATATTTACGTACTAGTTTTTTTTTTTTTTTTTTTTTGGCCTGCAAAGGATTCAAGAAAAGTTTGACAGGGGATCAATGCCTTTTTTTTTTGGGAGGTCCAAGAAGAAAATATTGAGTAGGAGTGAGATTTCGGCGTGTCAAAATACCTTTCCATTCACCAAGCGACACGTGTCGTCTAGGGCCCACTTGCGCCATAAGCCTCCCTCACCTCACGTCACCCTCTCGCCTCTCTCTTCCCTCTCTTCTTTTTTCCTTCATTTTTTTTTTCTTCTTCCGTTTCACTTCGATGTGAATGTCTCCCCTTTCACCACCACCCTGTAAGACACAAATTGCGCAACCCCAAGATCTCCATAATTAGAACAAGAACATACATAATTGAGTAGAAAGATTAACGCACCTGTTTTGGAATCCATCGTTCTTTAAAGTGGAAGTGGAAACACAATGTTCCACGCGCAAGTCCTCCTCTATTGCCCTCTGTATCACTGGCTTAGCGTTAGGTAAACGCTCCTTAGGTGAATATATATGTGAGAATTAGGGTTAGAGGAGAGACTTGAGCACTATTTATAGAGTTTCCAGTCAGGCCCCCTCATTACGAGCCATGCTCAACTCGGCCCACACTAGCCAGCCCCATATTAGACTAATTAAGAAACCTTCTATCTCACCTTAGACCAACCCCGTTTTACAATAACCATAAAACGGTAAATTACAATATTAATTAACGTAGTCCACATTAGGAAAACTCTTACATTCTCCCACTTGGACTATATTAATTGAAATCGTACTATATGTGCGCACCTTGGTCTAAAAATAATTCTTGATAGTCAATCCTATCCCATAAAGTCTCAAACACCTTATCATGGCGGTAACTGCATGTATTCACACAGAGCCTTCTATGATCACAAGTGCTTTCAACTTTATTGATATGGATTCAATATGGTAGTATGTCAAATGGATAACATCTCTCATAGAGAGATCTCATTTGTTAGTCACCATTCTCTTACCTTAAGTGTCACAAAAACTTGTGTTACTAGAGAATGTTTTTATGGTTCCAATGAACCCACATATGCCTTATCCTAACGGTTAACCTTTCTTTATGTATAACAAGGCATATGCACAAGGCTAATAACCGGATGCTCCTAGCCTTCACTCAAGGTTTATACAATACCTTGAGACTTTATCAATATGTATTTAACATAATAACAACACATTCAAAAATATTTTATTGAATGCAAAAGTTGATATATATCAAACCGTTACAAAATGTAACGAACACAGATGAAACCTTTATCAGAGTAAAGCCAAAATAGCTCCCACTAAACAACGGCATCTCATGATGCTCCTAGGCCCATGCTAATGACATGTCGCTCAAATACACATAGGCATAGGCCTTTAGTTAGTAGATCTGCAACCATATCATATGTAGAAATATGTTATATTATAACGTCACCTTTCTATACCATTTCTTTATGGTCAAAAACTTTGACCGCCATATATTTAGACCTCTTGAGACCTCTATTGTTAATAAATACTACAAATTTATTGTCTCAAGACAACCATATGGGTCAATCCATAAAATTAAAAATGGTCAACTCCTTAATGAGGTCCGGAGCCTAATAGCCCAAGTAACAGTCTAAAAGAATGTTATAAACTATGCTTACATAGAACTTTATTTACTGTATTTCCTGCTAACATAAATATATATTCCGTTATTGATCTCATGTCATCCTAACAGCTAGCAAAGTTTATATCTAAATACCCCACTAGCTGCAAGAATTGAACATGTCTGTAAAACAGCATATAATCTTTTGTCCTATTTAAGTACCTTAAAACCTTCTTGGCAGTCTTGAATTTGATTGATATCTACCTAGAAGTCCTGTCGCAAAGACGATATTTAGTCTAGTGCAAATTTGAGCATACATTATACTTTTAAGTGCACTGACACAAGGTACACCATTTAATTAGATTTTCTCAATATCTAAATAAGGACAATGTGATAGATTGAGTCAATCACCCTTAACAACAGGAGCAATTCCTGGCTTGCAATGATGTATATTGAATAATTCCAAAATACGATAAGCAAATGTCCTTCGAGAAAATCTAATATAAGAATGGCAAAAACAATCCTTACGGACCTCAGTACAAAGGATAAAAGATGTCTCAAGGTCACTACTTGTAAGCAAAATATCATGTACATAGAGTATGAGAAAAATAAATTTCCTCTCACTGACCTTGCAGTATATTGAATTACTTTGTTCTCAATTGAACAAAATAACAACACTATGAAACTTTAATAATATTGTCTGGAAATTTGCTTAAAATCATGAATAAGACTTTTCAGTCTACACACAAGTTTACTTAAAACATGTGCTGCAAAATCCTCCAGTTGCACTTATATAGATTTTGTATCTCTTTGACGTAACTTCATATAAAAAATAAACTATTAATACCACGTTCACTCTGAAAGAATCTTTTAAAAAAAAATACTATAAAGAAACAATTATTTCTTCACTAATTATCCACCCCTCTTTTAGAGTGAAAACTTTAACTACCAATTTGGTTTTAAATTCCACAATCTTTCTTTGAAATCCTTTTAGTTTTGTACGCCAATTTGCAACTAATGAACTTGTGAACTTTAGGCAAATCAGTAAGTTTCCAAACACTATGATGTTTCATAGATTGTATATCGCCTTTTATGGCATCTAATCACATACTTGATTGAGGATAAAAAACAACATTTATTTATGTCGCTAAATCAACCATGTAGTGGATATTGCAGACATACTCTCACAAATAGACTATATAGTCAAATGGAATAATTGATCGTCTTTCCCTAACAAATCTCCCGAGTAAAGCTACAACCACTTCATTCTATACTCGAGAGGTTTGAAAAAATTCCATCATAAACTATATCAAGAATAGTACCTTAAACCTCAACAAGTTTAGTCTATGGTATAGGAGATTCCATAATTGTCTATACCACAATTATTTGTATAGGCAAAGATAAAAACATAGTGATTTTCTATCGTACTATTATCCTTAATAGTCCGAGAGCAGCTATCCTCTATAATTACGTCGAACTGTAGAAACTTTACAGTATGTGATTCCATAAAACTTGTACCTTCTTTAGGGTAAAAAATCAATACCCCTTTGAACAATCTAGGTAAGATACAAAATAACCTCACTTCTGCATGACACCTCTAAATTTAATATGATTTAAGTAATTTATATCCAGTCCATAACTTAAAAGAAGTTTATGAAACAACTTTGATAAGAAAACATCTTTTGTATGTGAAAATAGTTGCTTTCAAAATATCAACCCACAGAAAACCGGATAAATTAGTCTTACTCATCATACTCATCACCATGTTCATTATGATGCACTATGCCTTTTGGGCAAATCTTTTGTCAGGATTTTCAAGCATAGTAATTAAATTATCACCCCATAATTTATCAAGTATTTGACAAATGACCCTTTAAGCTATTCTGCATTGTCATACTTGCCAAAATACTCACGGTCACTATTAAGCTTGACAACCTTTAAGACTAATTCTGACCGATTTATTCTTTAACTCGGTCAATTTACTTCCACAATAATCAATAGAAGTCTTTAGATAACCGTTAAGAGTAGATAGAATATCAACACTATCACATTTTCTACTTTTCTTTAAACATGTGTGGGATTATTCCTTAAATAGAAAACTTTTGGAAACAACCTTTTCAACCATATATGAGATGTATATATCATTAGGACTTAAACACAATCTTTGTAGATATATCCTAATTTCGGTATTAGACAAGACATAATTTCAAGCCACTAAGGCTTTCATCATCTTTTAGCAATGTAATCAGTAGACAAGCCACTTTTCAAATGTTCTTAAATGGAACGCTTCATGGGCAGTAAGCAAATTCTATTACTATTTTCTCAAGTAGCAAATCATATGTCCACTACTTAAAATTTGAACTAATAAAAACCTCAATAATATTGGAGTTATTAATTACAGAAAATGTGACTAAAATAACAAGCAATGTATATGATTAGCATCATGTGAGCATTGTGTAACTTGACGTACAAGTACACATCCAGAGAGTTACATGCAAAATTATATAATCACCTTTGGGCAGAATACATGACATGCAATTATACACTTCTTACATGATAGCGATTATGAGAATATATTCCAATCTTCGTGAATTCATCACCTTTGGGCATATGAACCACTAGGATTAGTCACTCCTCCACCATACTATCATGTATCCCTCCATGAACTAATACACAATCACCTCCTTTTGGAGTATGACTACACATTAGACCAGGAGACATCCCAATCAATATACGAAACCGAAATTTCTCAAATCCAATCAAGCGTGCCACTTTAGCGGTCATTACTCAATTGAATAAGTGAAACTCTCTCATACCAGGGATATAAACCTTACTTCTCACATACACCATATACGTGTGATTTTAACTTTAGTGATAGAGGCAGTAAATCACTAAAATCACATATCATACTAATTACATTGCTTTATTCATTAATAAAAAATAATCATTTGTATATATATAAAGAACTTGAAAGACAGACTTCAATGAAATCAGCGATCATAGAAACACAAGAAACTTCTCATAACAGAGAAGAAAGCATATTTTATGTACCCTGATTATAGATTACCAGAATCAACATAAAAAGAATGCTAATCTAGATGATCTATCATAAGTTAACATCAATAGTAATACATGATACCCCAGATCGACAAGCCTATAGCTAATTCACTATTGCTTATGAGTTTCATAAGATAAACAATGTCTCCAAGGTCAACGGCTAATTTAATAGCCAATTTTTTAAAGTAACAGATTATTATTGTAAATCTAATAATTTAACTAACATGCATTACTCACATTCAGCAGATGTGTTGAGAAGGATAATAAATTTTGTCATAGGTTCTTAAGATGTCCATCATTCAAGGTTATCACAAAAAAACAAAAATGCATCAAGATGCAGGTAAATGAGTATACTTGAGCAATATAAGTTTCATAACCTTTTACTGTTTCTCATCACCTCTATCCCATAATGGTTGTATCTCATTAAGCTAGTTTCAGTTCACAATAAAATTTAACTTTTATTAATGAATCACACCATTATAATGTTTATGTGATAACATACCTGTAACCCAACACTTGTATTTCCAAAATCACAGAAAATACAAAAAAAAAACGCAAAAATACACTAAAAATACACGTATTTAGGGCTTTGTATATATTTTCACATCCATAAAATTATCAAACATATAAACTAAATACACCACAAGATAGAGGACAATCATACAAGTCCAACGCCACTAGCCAAGCGCCAATCCGATGCTCCACACGCCTGCACGCGCCGCCTGAGTGCGCGGCGCGTGGAGCGCACGCGCGGGCGAAGAAGGGCTGGTCAAAATCAGTCCGACCGGTTCCCGGTTCGACCGTCCGGTCCATTCATCTCGCACCATATAGTTCCTTTCCTCAGTTGGCCACTCATGTGAAAACCGGTCTATATGGTGAAGCCGATGCAGAGATTCTAATGTATCGACTCGAGAATTTGACCAGAAACGACCTTTCGACCGAGCTAATCTCTGCAAGGGTCATTATGGCACGATTAAAAATCGATTGAATTAAGAAATTGGAAGTCCTGGGTGTCACATACCTCATGAGGATCATGTATTAATTTTATGGATTTTAATTGGGCTCAATTGGAAGAGAATTGATTAGAATTGAAGAAATAAAGGTACGAGATTTTGTGCCCCGGCGGAAAATGAAATTGGACCCATTGGACTAAGGTTGTGGGAGGTTGGAGTGAGTGGGGCATGACATCACATGATGGTGGGGCTTTTTGTGGATTAAAGAAAAAGAGAAAAAAGAAAAGAAAATGCCCCCTTCTCTCTCCTCCCTCTTTCTTCTTCTTCTTCTTCTTCTTCCCCGTTGGTTTCTTCCTCCATTTTCTGCCATTGCTGCTCAAAAACCAGCAACCAAAGAAGCTTGGAAGGGAACCAACTTCAGTGCCCGCAGCCGCCGCCGGACCGCCGTTGCAGCCGCCCGGATAGCCGTCGCCGCCCGTCGCCGCGACGCCCGTGCCGCGCTCGCCCGCGCGCCCCCGCGCGCCGCTCAACCGCCCGTCGACCCGCCCCTCCGTCCGCGCCTTTGCCGCCTTGCCGCCCCTCGCCGCGCCGTCGCCGCCAGCTCGCCGTCCGTCGCCGCCAGCTCGCCGTCGCCGCTCCTCCGCCGTCCCGCGCCCGAGCCCCCTTCTTTCCTCCTCCGTTCGGCCATGGAAGAAGGCTGAAATTCCAGCCAAGATCTGGAATTTCGGGGCCCTTTTTGGCCGGCTTCCCGGCCCCGGTTGCTTGGCCCGCCTTGAGGAAAGTCGATCCTCGCGTCGGCCCCGTCGTTTTGGCGTGCTCGGCTCGCTAATCCGGACCGTAGATGGAGGAATCACCGCCTCTGGAGACTGTCCAGACTGAAGTGGGATCGAAGAGCGTGTCCGACTAGTAGTCCTAGGACCGTTTATTCTTTTTGGTGGACTGATCCCTTTTTGTGAACTCTGGCCCCTTTTTGGTATATATGCAAACCTTGGGAGGTTATTTGTTTATGGAAGTATGTTTGTTTATGATTGTAATTATTTCTTGCTTTCCTATCTCATGAGTTTTTGTCAGGGGTTAGATAACACGTTCCGCATGCGCATAATGAATTAATTGGGTCGGCGACACTACCTGAGAATGTCGCATTTGTATGACCATGGTGGGATGTTCACGTGTCTCGGGGTTCGGGGCGTGACATCCCCGTTTAAGTGGTATCAGAGCATGGTTGGAGTATGGAGTGATAAGGAGTGAGTGAGTCATGGGATAGTTAGTAGGAAAGACTTTTAATATTGCTGGTGCATGTGATTGATAGCTGCTTGCTAACTTGTTGGTGAGGTCACTCAGATTCTAATGTAGTATTGGAATTTGCAAACATGTATCTATATTGAGCTTGTAGCATGAGTGACCGAGAGCCGAGAGTTGCTAGGAAGAGAGCAAAGCAGGCCCCCCTGTTTCGGGGTGGGCCATCGATGAGAATCGGTGCCCGTGGTGCCCTTGGGAGAGCGCCGGCTGAGGCCAACGCGAGTGGTGCGGACGCCTTTAGTCGATGCTTGGGGTAGAAACCCCCGAGGATCCGAGGTTTGCTGGGATCATGAGGATGCTGGAGATGATGGGTGACAGGATGGATCAGCAGGCCGCCGCTTCAGCCGCCGCTACCGCCGCCGCTGTCAATGCCGCCAATGCAGCCAATGCAGCCGCTGCTGCTGCAGCTGCCGCCGCCCTTGCCGCCGCACCAGTTGATGAGCCTGAGGTAGCACCTGATGAAGTTCCACCTGGGAACGTGGCCACTGGGAGGCCTATGCATAAGCTGGTGGAGCAGTTCCTGAAGTTGGATCCACCGACGTTCACGGGAGTGGGAGATCCCGAGGCTGCAGCGCTATGGGTTCAGGAGTTGGAGAATGCCTTTGACCTGCTGATGTGCACCGAGACAGAGAAGGTTGTTCTGGCAGCCTATCAGTTGAAAGGGATTGCAGGTACTTGGTGGAAGACTACCAAAGGGATAGCGTTCCCTGGAGGTGTAGTTCCAGAGTGGAACGCCTTTCTCGAGGTCTTTAATGAGAAGTACTTTTCTGAGTGCGCTAGAGAGGCGAAGATGGCGGAGTTCCAGCGCCTTCGCCAAGGTACCATGACGGTCGATCAGTATGAAGCGAAGTTTGCTGAACTGTCGCAGTATGCTCCTGATTTAGTTCAGAGACCAGCAGACCGGGCTCGAAGGTTTAGAGATGGGCTCCGACAGGAGGTGAAGGACTTGGTGGTGCCACTAGATCTGAAAGAGTACAATGTCATTTACAGGCGGGCCCAGCTGATTGAGAAGAACCAGAATGAGAGAGCCGCCACATCTGGGTCGCGGTTTAATTCGAACAGGGAAGGTAATCGGTTTGGGAAGAGGCCGATGTCTAGAGGAAGATACCCTGTTCCACCCAACAGGCAGGGTGGGATAGGAAAGCCATCGCCGAGATCGAATGGCGTGTGTCGTCTATGCGGGAGACGACATGGTACAGCCCCGTGCCCTCCTAGGACGGGTGCTTGTTATGAGTGTGGCCAGCAGGGTCACATCGCGAGGTTTTGTCCCAAGAGACAGGTGGGACAGCATCAGTTGCCGCCGCCACCACCGTCAGGTCAGAACAGAGGAGCCGTGCCGCAGATGATGCCGCAGGGTGGATTGACCCGACCTCCAGCTCAGGGAAGGGCTTATGCTATCACCGGAGGACGAGGCGGAGGATGCGCCTAATGTGATCACGAGTGTACGGTCTTGCCGAACGACCAACCCGTTATGCTTTATTTGATCCTCGGAGCTACCCATTCGTTTATAGCTGAAAGATATGTTAAGTTGGTAGAATTAATTCCCGAGTTGTTGGAGTCGTGATTAGCATATCTACGCCATTGAAAAGTAAAGTGTTAGCTTCGGTAGGTTGTCTTGGTTGCAAGTTAGTGATTGGTGGGCGAGAGGGTAGGATAGACTTGATAGTCCTGGCCATGTATGATTTTGATGTGATAATTGGCATGGATTGGCTCACCAAGCAACGAGCTAAGTTGGACTGTTATCGCAAGGCATCAGTTTAACCCGTTAGGGGGTGAGAGCTTTGAATTTATTGGGAGTCGAGGAGGACCATCGATTTCCTTGATTTCATCGCTCGAGGCGACCCATTTGTTAGACAGGGGTTGCCAAGGTTACCTGGCGACTGTCGTGGATACGACAGTGGAGGAATTGAAGATAGAAGATATCGCAGTGGTGCAAGAGTTCCCAGACGTGTTCCCGAAAGAATTACCAGGTTTGCCACCAGAAAGGGAGGTAGAGTTTGTGATTGAGTTAGCTCCTGGGACCGAGCCGATCTCCAAAGCTCCTTACCGGATGGCCTTGTCAGAACTTAAAGAGTTGAAGGTGCAGATGCAGGAGTTGCTGGATAAGGGATTCATTCGTCCTAGTGCATCACCGTGGGGAGCACCAGTTTTGTTTGTGAAGAAGAAGGATGGTTCATTACGCCTATGCATCGATTACCGACAACTCAATCAGGTGACAATCAAGAACAAGTACCCGTTGCCGAGGATCGATGATTTGTTTGATCAACTTCAAGGAGCGTCGATATTTTCTAAGATCGACTTGAGGACAGGGTATCATCAGGTTAGGATCAGGAAGGAAGACATACCGAAGTCGGCGTTTCGCACTCGATACGGTCACTATGAGTTCACTGTGATGCCGTTTGGGTTGACGAACTCCCCAGCTGCTTTCATGGACCTGATGAATCGTGTGTTCAGGGAGTACTTGGATCAGTTTGTAATTGTTTTCATCGACGACATCCTAGTATACTCGAAGAGTACCGAGGATCATGAAAGGCACTTAAGGGTGGTACTTCGGACTTTGAGCGATCATGAGTTACGCCAAAATTCGGTAAGTGCGAGTTTTGGCTAACTCGTGTGGCTTTCCTAGGTCACGTCATATCCGGGGAAGGAATCTCAGTGGATCCAGCCAAGATTGAAGCAGTAACTAACTGGCCGAGACCGACTACAGTGACAGAGATCAGAAGTTTTCTGGGCTTAGCAGGGTATTACAGACGGTTTGTAGAGGGGTTTTCAGTGTTGGCATCGCCGTTGACAAAACTGCTGAAGAAGGAAGAGAAGTTTGTGTGGACAGATAAGTGCGAGAGTAGTTTCCAAGAGCTTAAACAGAGGCTGACTACCGCACCTGTGCTTACTATTCCATCTGGTCCAGGAGGATTCGAGATCTACAGTGATGCGTCGTTTAGAGGACTGGGTTGCGTGTTGATGCAGCATGGCAAGGTTGTTGCATATGCGTCCCGTCAGTTGAGAACTCATGAGCTGAATTATCCGACGCATGACTTAGAACTCGCAGCAATCATCTTTGCCTTGAAGATTTGGAGGCATTATCTGTGTGGAGAAAGATTCCAAATCTTCACTGACCATCAGAGTCTCAAGTACCTGTTCTCCCAGAAGGAGTTGAATATGAGACAGCGCCGATGGATGGAGCTCCTGAAAGACTATGACTGTGAGATTTTGTATCACCCTGGAAAGGCGAATAAGGTTGCCGATGCACTGAGTAGGAAGTCTTCAATTGCACAGTTGGTACTTAAAGAGTGGAGCCTACTTGAGAGAGCGCGAGATTCAGGCTTCAAATTTGAGGTAGGCCACCTTTCAAACCTTATGGCCACCCTCAGAATTGAGCCGGAAGTGTAGGTTAGAATCAGAACGCTTCAGCAGACAGATCCAGATGTACAGAAAATCCTGCAGGAAGATACAGAGGAAAGGAAAGCTGACTTTCAGATTTCTGAAGATGGAACATTGAGGTTCCGAGGACAATTGGTTGTACCTGATGATGTGGAGCTTAGGGAAGAGATCTTATCAGAAGTGCATCGTAGCAGTTACATCATTCATCTTGGCAGCACCAAGATGTATCAGAATTTGCGTCAACACTATTGGTGGTCAGGTATGAAGGTGGACATCGCCAAGCATGTGGCCAAGTGTTTGACATGTCAGCAAGTCAAAAGCTCAGCATTGTAAACCAGGAGGACTTCTACAACCTCTCGAGATCCCCGAGTGGAAATGGGAGCACATCACGATGGACTTTGTGACGGGTTTACCGAGGAGTCAGAGAGGGAATGATTCGATTTGGGTAGTGGTCGACAGACTGACAAAGTCGGCTCACTTCATTGCGGTGCGAAAGGACTTGAGTTTGGATAGACATGCAGATCTGTATGTGCGCCATGTAGTTCGTATGCATGGAGTGCCGGTTACCATTACTTCAGACAGAGACCCGAGGTTCACCGCCGCCTTTTGGAAGAGCTTCCAGAGTGCCTTAGGTACCAAGTTGCAGTACATCACGGCCTATCATCCTCAGACAGATGGCCAGTCTGAGAGGACTATTCAAACCCTCGAAGACATGCTGCGGGCTTGTGTTTTGGACTTCAAGGGAAGCTGGGAAGAACAGCTTCATCTGGTTGAGTTTGCCTACAACAACAGTTACCAGCAGAGTATTCAGATGGCTCCTTTTGAAGCGTTGTATGGCAGAGCGTGCAGAACGCCAATGTGTTGGGATGAAGTCGGGGAAAGAAAGATCACGGGCCCAGAGTTGGTTCAGCAGTCAGTGGAGGCAGTTGCAGTTATCAGAAACAGGTTAAAGACCGCTCAAAGCCGTCAGAAGAGCTATGCAGATAAGCGTCGGAGGCCATTGGAGTTCCAAGTTGGTGATCATGTTTTCTTGAAGATGTCACCAATGAGAGGTACTTCCCGCTTTGGCAAAAAGGGGAAACTGAGTCCGAGGTACGTAGGCCCCTTCGAGATTTTGGAAAGAATAGGGACTTTGGCGTATCGTCTTGCATTACCTCCGAGGTTGGCACAAGTGCATGACGTCTTTCCCGTGTCGATGTTGAGAAAGTATGAGCCTGATCCGACACACGTTCTAAACTTCGAAGAAATAGACGTGGATGACAGGGTGTCATATGTTGAAAGCCTGGTTCAGATAGTGGATCACAAGGAGCATGTTCTGCGCACCAAGACCATCCCGTTGGTCAAAGTGGTCTGGCAACACCACGGCACTGAAGGAGCAACTTGGGAGACCGAAGAGTCGATGAGACAATTGTACCCCCATCTTTTTGCTTGAAGTATTGTAATGGTTTAAATTTCGAGGACGAAATTTTTATAAGAGGGAAAGAGTTGTGACATCCCGATTTTTCCAATTTTATTTTTAGTAAATTGAGACGGGCATTTCATCTTTGCATATAGTTCCTTTCCTTGAGTTGGCCACTCATGTGAAAACCGAGTCTATCAGGTGAAGCCGGTAAGAGATTCTAATGCATCGACTCGAGAATTTGACCAGAAACGACCTTTCACCGAGCTAATCTGCAAGGGTCATTATGGCACGCTTAAAAATCGATTTGAAGCCGGAGATAGGTCGGCTCGACAGGGCATGTGATCGAGTGTGAGTGATTCCACCCGATCACACTATTCTTGTCAGTCGACACTGGACCGACTTTTTTGTCGATTGGGTCCCCTGTGTTCGTATTTGAAACCTTGAGATTTCCACGACAACCGATGGTCACCAATGTGTCAAAGATGTACATTGTGGCTTGAGATTGATCAACCGCAGGTCGAATGCATAAAAATTTCTAAAAGCTACCCGGTAGGTCAGGACGCGCTAATATCGTGCAATAATGAAATTAACCGTGAAATTGTGACTGAATTAAGAAATTGGAAGTCCTGGGGTGTCACATACCTTATGAGGATCATGTATTAATTTTATGGATTTTAATTGGGCTCAATTGGAAGAGAATTGATTAGAATTGAAGAAATCAAGGTACGAGATTTTGTGCCCCGGCGGAAAATGAAATTGGACCCATTGGACTAAGGTTGTGGGAGGTTGGAGTGAGTGGGGTATGACATCACATGATGATGTCATGGTGGGGCTTTTTGTGGATTAAAGAAAAAGAGAAAAAAGAAAAGAAAATGCCCCCTTCTCTCTCCTCCCTCTTTCTTCTTCTTCTTCTTCTTCTTCCCCCGTTGGTTTCTTCCTCCATTTTCTGCCATTGCTGCTCAAAAACCAGCAACCAAAGAAGCTTGGAAGGGAACCAACTCGCCGCCGGACCGCCGTCGTCGCCCGTCGCCGCGACACCCGCGCCCGCGAGCCGCTCAGCCCGCCGTCGAGCCACCCCTTCGTCCGCGCCTTCGCCGCCCCTTCGCCGTCCGTCGCCGCCGCTCGCCGTCGCCGCTCCTCCGCCGTCCCCGCGCCCGAGCCCCCTTCTTTCCTCCTCCGTTCGGCCATGGAAGAAGGCTGAAATTCCAGCCAAGATCTGGAATTTCGGGGCCCTTTTTGGCCGGTTTCCCGGCCTCGGTTGCTCGGCCCGCCTTGAGGAAAGTCGATCCTCGCGTCGGCCCCGTCGTTTTGGCGTGCTCGGCTCGCTAATCCGGACCGTAGATGGAGGAATCACCGCCTCTGGAGACTGTCCAGACTGAAGTGGGATCGAAGAGCGTGTCCGACTAGTAGTCCTAGGACCGTTTA
This sequence comes from Eucalyptus marginata, assembly GCA_014182565.1. Taxonomy (NCBI): domain Eukaryota; kingdom Viridiplantae; phylum Streptophyta; class Magnoliopsida; order Myrtales; family Myrtaceae; genus Eucalyptus; species Eucalyptus marginata. The sequence goes on from CM024586.1 coordinate 21,625,972, forward strand.
TTCTTTTTAGTGGACTGATCCCTTTTTGTGAACTGGCCCCTTTTTGGTATATATGCAAACCTTGGGAGGTTATTTGTTTATGGAAGTATGTTTGTTTATGATTGTAATTATTTCCTGCTTTCCTATCTCATGAGTTTTTGTCAGGGGTTAGATAACACGTTCTGCATGCGCATAATGAATTAATTGGGTCGGCGACACTACTTGGGAATGTCGCATTTGTATGACCATGGTGGGATGTTCACGTGTCTCGGGGTTCGGGGCGTGACACCGACCGTTTGACCGGTCTGGTCAACAATTGACCGGGTCGGGTCAGTCAACGGGTCAACGGTCCCTGGTTTGGTCTGGTCACTGACGTCAGCAAGGCGCGTGCGTCGCACGCGCGAGCCGTGCGTGGGGGCGCGTGAAGGTGCATGAGGCGCGTCTTCGACTCCCAGGCGGCGCGTGGGGGCGCGTGGGGCCTCCTCCAGCGACGTGCCGCCCATGGTTCTACTCGTCTCGATGAGCCTAATCCAAATTTGTGATTTTATTTTATTTTTATTGAACAAAAAATCTCAAAAATCACAAATTAGGGCAAAATCCTATGCATTTGAGTTCTAGGGTTATGGAGGCTCTGATACCACATGTAAGACGCAAATTGCGCAACCCCAAGATCTCCATAACTAGAACAAGAACATACATAATTGAGTAGAAAGATTAATGCACCTGTTTTGGAATCCATCGTTATTTAAAGTGGAAGCGGAAACACAATGTTCCACGTGCAAGTCCTTCTCCTCTATTGCCCTCCATACCACTGGCTCAATGAGGCGGCCCCCCTCACGTTTATCGTTAGGTAAACGCTCCTTAGGTGAGGATACATTTGAGAATTAGGGTTAGAGGAGAGACTTGAGCACTATTTATAGAGTTTCTAGTCAGGCCCCCTCATTACGAGCCAAGCTCAACTCGGCCCACACTAGCCAGCCTCATATTAGACTAATTAAGAAACTTTCTATCTCACCTTAGACCAACCCCGTTTTACAATAACCATAAAACGGTAAATTACAATATCAATTAATGTAGTCCACATTAGGAAAACTCTTACACACCCTCCCTCACCGCCGTCTCAATCCACCACCTTGTCGCCATTTCAATCCTTCGTCATCAAGATTGAGCTCGAACCCTCAGTTAGTGAAAGCTTTGTGATCCTCAGAATTCTAGATCTAAGGTTGAGCAAGCCGACACGGCGTAAGGCCTCAACCTCTTGGTTGACGTGGGCATGGACGCAGAGGGGGTGGGATTGTAACGATGACAAGTTTGACAAAGATGACAGAGGATTGAAACGATGACAAGTTTGACAAAGACTATGGACGGGAGGTGGTGGTGGAAGGGGCGATCTTTGCATCGGAGTGAAAGGGAAGAAAAAGAAAAAGAAAGGAAAACATAAGAGAGGCAAGAGAGAGGCGAGATGGTGACGTGAGGTGAAGGAGACATCTGATCTAAGGGTGTCAAAAAATCCGACCTGACCCGAATCGAACACGAAACAAGTATAATACATGTTTCAGGTCTTGATACTATTCGAGTAACATATATAAAACAAGCAAAGAAATATGTTTTGGATTGGGTTAGCGTTGGAACATTGTTCGATCCGAAACACATTAACTCTAAATTCCAAACAAGCCAACAAACACAAACATGTTCTCATCTTTACCCCCAAACGGTTAAACACATACCTCGTCGGCTCCGCCTTCTTCTCCAACGATTGTGCCTTCTCGTGGATTTCGCTGCCGCCCTCCAATCGATGCACCTCCGCCTCACCGTTGCCGTCGCCGTCGCCGTCGCCACCCCTCGTCTCAACGCCGGAACCCTAGCTACCGCCAAATCAGTCGATCGTCGTCGTCAGTCGCCGAAAACCCCTCCCTTCCCAAATCCCTTCCAAGCACTATGGAGCTACCTTTCGTGTTCTTCCAGCTCTTGAGGATTACCCCCAGCTCTCTCGCTCGCTCGCTCCCTCTCCTCTACAGATTTCGCTTTGAATTTGATCGTTTGAGTGTTGCTATCGCCCTGCCAACTCTAAGTGAGGTGGCCCTTGCTGAGATTTAGCGAGAACATGGGTGACCCTTATCGACACTAAAATACAAAGGAAAAAAATAAAAAAAAAAAAAAAAGAAAAGGAAAGAATATAAAAATTCAAAAATTAAAGTTGTCAATGTTAGCGCCGACTGTGCCATGTAAGAATGTTGACATCAATGTTAGCGATTTCCAGTCAAAAGTGACTGGATGAATTTAATTAGCAAAATATGAAAGTGTTTAGAAATAAAATTGATAAAATCGAAAGATTTATAACTAAATATATATAATAGTAATATGTTTACTTTTTTTGGTACTTTTTCCTAATGCGAGCACTCAAAGAAGTTCTCCACCAAGGGCTTGTGGTAGGTTGAGGGCTGTCGGTTATTGCTGAGGCCTCGATGACCTTTGCTGACTTCCAATGATGGTGGGGGCGGTGAGCGGTTATTTTCGAGAAAATGACTAGTGAAGAAAAGAACAAAGAAAAGAATAAAAAAAAAAATAAAAGAAAGTAAAAAAATTATAAAATTGTTCAAAACGACATCGTTTTTGTTGGAATTTGACACGTTAGATTGTCAATTATGTCATGTAGGACGGCTGGCACTAACTAATTGTCATGTCAACAATTTCAAGCATAAATTAATTGGATGGGTTAAATTGCAAAATCGTTAAAATGTTTAAAATTACACTAGCTAAATGGAAAAGTTCTGGACTTAAAGAGGCTATACAATTGATTTAAGGCTTTTTTGCACAATTTTTCTCAAGAAACTATATAGTAAATCTCTTGTAATATCTCTTTTATTCACCAGCGCAAAGTTTCACTTAAAAAATGTCCATGATACATGTACAGACCTACAAACTTTTCCAAAAAGCCTCTGATTTCTTACATAAACAAATCTATGATTGAGACACATACTCGTTTTCATATTAAATAATCACCTATTTATACGGACATCAATATTTCATTTGAAGATTGATTATGTTCATTACATCGTTGCTAAAAGAGATTTTAGATAATCTGCACTATACGATAAAAATATATAATGATGACTCTTTCGAAGGGACACAATATAAGAGGATGATTGATGACAAAGCAAGGTCAATTGCACTAAGGAGTCTCCCGTGGAAAGTATGCCAATTGCAATAGTGTAGATTAATATTTAATATTACCCCTCTAACTAAATATTAAAGAAAAAAAATCAGATCCATGCTATAGTTATTGCTTTCGACTTTGCTACCTCATCCAGTGAGTCATGCACATTCATGCGCACGTATTTGCCCTACCCGGGCCCACAACACATAAACATATTAGAAGACATAGCAATTATATACAATTTAAAAATAAGGCCAATATTAAAGAAAAAATCGGATCCATGCTACAATAATTGCTTTCGACATTGCTACCTCATCCAGTAAGTCATGCACGTTCATGCACACGTATTTGCCCTACCTGGGCCCACAACACATAAACATGTCAGAGAAATAGCAATTATATACAATTTAAAAATAAGGCCAATATTAAAGTAAAAATCGGATCCATGCTACAATAATTGCTTTCGACATTGCTACCTCATCCAGTAAGTCATATGTCATGCACGTTCATGCACACGTATTTGCCCTACCCGGGCCCACAACACATAAACATGTCAGAGACATTAGCAATTATATACAATTTAAAAATAAGGCCATCACCTGGTGTTCGTCAAATCCGAATTCCAATGGGCATCCTGGGTCTACTTGCCCAAATTCGATTTGCCTCTCTCCGAAATTTCTTACGAAAAGACAAAACGCGCGAACCCCCCACCGTCAGAGACGACCTCCCCTGAACTTTTCAACGCCTCCGATCTCATCACCGAACCCTATAAATACCCGAGAACCTCCATCATTTCTTTGTCGCCATTGAATTTGAAATCCTTATAAAGTTCACCCAAAAAGCTTACTCGCAGAACATCATATTCTTCACTTCCTAATTTGCTATAACTCAGTTGGCCATGGAAGGGTCTTCTTCAAGAGGGAATCAGAACAATGAGAACAACAAAGAGACGGGGAAGAAGAGGGCATTGCGGTCATCATGCGATCCACCCCAGTACCGAGGGATCCGGCGGAGGCCTTGGGGCAAGTTCGCGGCTGAGATCCGGGACCCTTCGAGGAATGGCGCCCGCCTCTGGCTGGGGACCTTTGAGACAGTGGAGGAGGCCGCCCGTGCCTATGACCGGGCTGCCTACGCCTTCCGGGGCCATTTGGCCATCCTCAACTTCCCCAACGAGCAACAATGCTATGCTCAGAATGATCACAATGTCTCCGGCCACCCCAGTTCTTTCTCCACACCCCAATCACTGTCGTCTTTGTCGTTCTCTTCAGCAGGTTCATCGTCATCTGCTGTGTCAGCACCCGCTGAGCCATCCGGAGATGTGATCGAGCTCGAGTATCTGGACGATAAGTTGTTGGAGGAACTACTGAAGTCACACAGCGACATGTAGGGTAAACCCGGGTTGATGAGTGCATATTTAAGCGGTAGTATTCATCCAGACAAAGATTTCTGGGATGCTAAAGTTATTTCATCTCAATAAACTGTTGCTTTATGTCATAGGTTTCTAATGTTAAATGCCATGATACAGTTTCCGAAATCGGTTCGTACTAAACCATTTTGGAAGAGCTTCTCTTTATTTGAGAACGGGTTGATGTCAAACCAGGCTGAGCTTGGATTTTGCCGTTTTAAGTTGCAATTTCTGTTTAATTTCAGTTGATTTGGGAAACTCTAGTATATTCCAGAATTTTTGGCGTTCCTTTTTCTGAATAGGACATGATGATTTCTTCAGTCTCCAGGAAGCGGTTTCGCTCCTTCTCTTTTACAAATTGGTCTGCCTTGACCGTGACCCGTCTTTCCTTTTCCTTTCCATCTTAACAAGGTTGCATGTCCGGGCCCACCACCTCAATTAATCTCTTCATATCAAGACGGGACAGTCTACTATTTTGCAATAAAATCGAGTAATTAACAGGGGGCAAATTGATGAGAGGGTTGCCTCTTTTGAGACGTAATTTGGCGTTGAAATGAGTTGGACCGTGACCTTTTTATCTCGTTCATGCGAAAAATCGACTACTAACAGCGTATATCTTGACCTCAAATGTTAGGAAGGTTAAAAAGATATAAAAGGAGGTATACTTTGGTTAGGCCATCCATGGATAGTCTTTGGTCATCTTTCGTTTCTAGTGAAAATCGTTTCCCTGAGGAGCAGCTCAGCTCCAGAGTGAGATAATGATTCCATCACGGTCTTGAGTGCCACGGTATGAGCGATGAGCGATAACGTCAAAGGCTTTACCGGTTAAAATGTAAAATGATTTCGAAGATGCCGCAACATTGGAAGATATACTTGTATATTACAAAGAGGCGGTTCAATATGGTCCCACGTGAGGCCACTGAGGAACTCCAATTAGTCAGCCATTCGTGTGCTCTCACGTCCTCTCCCAAAATGGCTAAAAGGGACGACCATGTCAGCATGGACCAGCATGGATAAGACTTTGCGTCATCCTCGAATATAATTAGAGGTAAGCAGATTGGTTAGTTGAGTCGGATTTCGATAAATGAATTTGATCTATATTCACCCATTTAATTTATATTTGCTTTTTTTTTTCTCAACAATTTAGACAGGGATGCACAAATTTACATATCTCACATCTTTTTAACTATACAAATTAGGCATTTAGCAATTTTAAAATAATAAGAATTAAGAGAAATAGGGATGCACAAATTTAGCATATGTAAAAGACAAAAAGGTCAAACAGTTCTCCATCGCACTAGTTACAAAATGAACATCAACTATGCCCCTTCCTCATTTGCCGGCACCACCCTCAACCGTCGCAGCACCTTGGCCACCACCCTCTTCATATGCAGGAACGCCATTCCTTCCTCGGTCAAACCCTTGGCCCCACCTGGAACACTGGACACATGAATGCATCCTTACCAACGAACGCCCAATTCTCACTACAGTTCTTTCCCCATAGCTCCTCTAGCATTCCCGTCGCGAAGAGATCACACGTCACCCCCGTCCCTTTCTTCACCATTCTGCTGTTTTCCAGGACATCATCGCTCACCACCTCCGTCAAGCGGCACGGGTGGGTAAATTTGCATACTCTCTCAAAATGACGCGCGTGTGTACACCATCTCCTTCACATTGTCGTACCCGGCCAATCGCTAACATCGATAGTCCTCCTCGTTTGAACCACACAGCCGTTGGTGTCTGACGCAAATGGTTGTGGCTTAGCAAACTACGAAACGCCCACCTATACAATAACTGGGGATGATACAACCGTCATTTCATTCGAAAGATGCTTCCTCAAATATAACAATCATCAATCTGTGATCGACATACATAAATCTATATGTTTGATAAATAGTTCCAGAATCAAAGTTTCTATAATCTATCAAAAGAATATATATATATCTCTAACTAACAACTTAACTCAAAAGTTCACCTCAAACATAAACAACTTATACTAAAAAATCTCACTACCAAAACGTCATGCTTGTAACGTAAAGACTCTTATCCTACTTGGGCTAGTTGAAGAACCTAAAAAGCAAGTAAGGCAAATTAAATGAGCAATCACAATCCAGTGAATAGTATATCTCTTATAAGTAAATCGAACATTGACTATGCATCTTTATAAACCAATATCATAACTCATCAATCCCAAATTCAATATACGATGTACTTAAAATATCAAAATCGAGTTATATCTTTTCAGAAAAACTTTTTGTATATCAGATCATTCAATGATATCAAATCAATAATAACAAATCAACCATCAATAGTCATTCTATTGATCGATCTCTATCAAATCAAACGTCAAATCCAATACTTGATATCTAATTATGGTCGCACTCAATGCACATGACAAATGCAACTAAATTTCCCCTCTTGGTTAGGTCTCCACCTATATTAGTCGATAATTTGACCTAAAAGAACAACCTAATAACAATAAGTATACTTACCTCCTCAATGTGTTCTAATTCTAGCAACATGAGCATATTCCGCTTATATCATTCTCCAATGACCCACAAATCAAATGTAGAATCCATCTCAAAACTCAAGTTCACTAATCAAAATATATAAATTTTCTCAATTCAATATATATCAAATGGAGTTCCTTTCATAAAACATGTTCACAATTTGGAATTTTTCTTAATTCTTTCATTAAAGGTTTTTCAAACCAATTATGGGCAATCAACTCAAGATATAGTCAAAATATATTTTGCCATTTCAAATAGATAAAGCAATTTAGACAAAAAAAAAAAAAAAAAAAAAAAAGAGAAGATAAAATGATAATAAATGCTCGATTCAGTTTAATGCATTTAATATACCATAAGCACCACTTTTTCTTTCAAAGGAATATCAAACCATGCCATGCCTCTTTCACTTATAATATATATTTTTATCATTTCAAAACATGAGTTTTACAAAGCTAAAGAAGAGATATGTACCACTCATCTGGAAAAGTTGAAAACTAACTTGCAAAGGTTACTTGAGCCGAAGAACTCAAGGGAGGAAAAACACTAGAAGTGTCAAACGTTATGTATGATGCTCATTTTAGTACTAAAAGTTTTCAATAGCTCACTTTAGTGCCAGTTTTTTTAAAAACAATTTTTTTAGTGCCAACTCCTATTTGTTTAGTTGGAAATTCGACGTGGCATTTTTTTTGTTAATTTCTTAAGCTGACGAGGGTCCAGTCAACATCTAAAGCATAAAACGACCTCGTCTAGTAGCTTTCCCCTAAATAAGAACCCCTAATCTCCAAATTGAAAGATAATCCCAACCCTAAGCCAGACATTGAATTGGCTGTTTTTGTGCCTTACCCGATGACACAATCTCTCTCTCACCCTCCCTCTGTCTCTTTCTCCCTCCGCATCTCGTGTGAAATGAGCATGTTGATATTTGTTTGTGACTGTGAATCGATTGTTGTTTCGTAAAAGATTTTGGATTTTTCTCTAGTGGCTTTGGGAAATTAGCAGAGAATGTGTATCAGCATGGTGCGACAAAGGTGCGCCTATCGCCGAAAGGTGATCTCTACGAAATCGAGAAGGGGAAGGTAGGCAGTTGTCGTTCAAACTTCTTCCCATTAGGCTCTACGACAATCATCTTCCCCTCATTCCTTCTCGCTCTTTTCTTCTTCCTCCTTCAAATCCCCGTTTTGTTCCAGAACATTGAATTGCTTCATTCTTCTGATCACTAAGCAGCACTGAAGATTAAAAAAAAAAAAAAAACCAGCTCCATCATTAGAGTAATTTCTTCAAAAACCTGGTGGGCATATGTTGTTCCATGGCAAGGAGATAAATCAATAGTAGAGGAAGTGTACAAAGGGATTTGAATGGATTGAGACAGGAGAGCAAGTGGGGACAACAAACATGGAGTTGGTCTTGGCGTGTGACGTAGAGGAGGGAAGCCAATCCCCAGGCCTTGCTTCGAGGGACGAATGTATGGGAAGCCAAGCCAAGCCTTCTTGTACTCTGTCTCAAAACTTTATTAGGGCTAGTTCCACCCGATCTTCAGGCCCTTGCTAGAGGCTTCGTTGTCGGTGGTGGTGGTCGCCACTGTCATCTCTCTCTCTCTCTCCCGACTTTCGCTCCCTAGGTCTGGCGAGCTGGGAAGCTAGAAAGCATGTTGTACGACGTCGTTTTGGGTGAGCGAGCCACATGGGCCGTGCGACTTCATTTTCATAGTCCACATGGACTATATTTTTTTAAAAAATTGCCAACTCATACTAACAAGTTAATTATAAAGGCCATGAAATCAATCTAGTTGGAATTTATCACTCGATGCACTCAAGTGATCTTTATTTTTCCAATTTGGCACTCAAGTGGATTATCAAAAACTTTTAGTATTAAAGTGAATGTCGTACACAATTTTTGACACTTTTAATATCCTCCTATCCAAAATCAAGTGCCAAGCTACCTTTAACTACTATTTGACTAAACTAAAACTTAATCGTTGACAAAACGACTTCATGCAACAACAAAACATTTTCCCAAGGCAATTATTTAAAGTTATTTACTACACAAACCTGAAATTTTAGAAATTCGCTTCAATCAAACCTTAATTCGAAATCAGTTTTCGTTAAATCTTATGGCTCCACAATTCTATAAAATTTCATAGCTTAATAACTCCTCAATTAAACCTTGCAATTCAAAATTCACATAGCTTCAAATTTATGACAAGACTTCGAAAATTCGTTTGATTAGACGAATAAAAGTTTCGTATACTCGCCAGATGCTGGGAAACAGAGTTAATTTGGATCGCCAGAATGTTCAGAACTTGCAAGCAACAAAACAGTCGTTTGGTCATGCTGTCATCTCTTGTCTTCTTTTTGTTCTTTTCGTTCTTATTTTCATTTTCTTGTTTTCGTCGTTAGAGTCCCCTTCTTTTCTTTGTTTCATGCCAACTGCAGAGTAAAAAGAGAGGTGGCCTGTTTCCTCCCCTTGAGTCCTTTAAGGACCTTGTCAGGTCCAATGCTATCCCCTCTTGTCTTATTTTTGTTCTTTTATTTATTTATTTATTTATTTTCATTTTCTTGTTTTTGTCGTTGGAGTCCTCTTCTTTTCTTTGTTTCATGCCAACTGCAGTGTAAAAAGAGAAGTGAGCTTGAGGCCCTTATGAAATTACTTGGGCTATGGACTAATATTTTTCATATTTGGACAGAGAGAGAGAGAGAGTGCTATTTTTGCTCTCACGACTATCGCTCTGGCTAGTGATGCCGCCACGAGACCGGCCAATGTGTGCGACGTCGCCGATGACAAAGGTGATAAAGATATTTTTTTCCAAAATCAAAAGAGCAATTGGGTTGAAATGAAAAATAAAGGATTTCGAATGGCACCTTCGGTGGCAATTCTGTTCGCCCTTTTTTACTCTCCTTTTCGACAAATCCTACTTTTTTGATTATTTTTCTTGAGGTAATAACTTCTTTGGGGGTGAAAATGGGTTTGTATTAGACCCACGTTGAGTTGAGCTTTAATATTGTGAACATATTTTAACTCATATTTAAATTTTCAAACAACCTATATTTCACCCCGTCCGTTGCATTTGAATAAAAAAATGGGTAATGAACTCATTTTGTCAGCTCTATATTAAGACACGAGACATTTGTTGCTAGCCCCAACTCGTTATAGATCAAACGATTTGAGTCATTAAAGACGTTTTTCAGTATATTATGGACTGAGTGATATAAAGAATCTGATCTCTAAGTCTCGTCTAGTATCCAGAATCAAGCATTCAAATAATTAAAGTATCATGGGCTATAGTTAGACAATAATTTTTATTTTAGAGTAGCGTTTTCGCAGATCTAACATTACTTTGAATATTGATGAGAACGAGATATGTCACTTTTTATCTCTCTTTTCATCAGGAAAAGGGGACGATGGATGATTTGTATCCAAAACATAAGGGAATACAGAATAAGATTAGAGCGGATGACAAGTCAAGGTCAACTTGCGCTAATGAAGCATGCCTAATTCAATAGTTAGATGAATATTCACAATTACCTCATCCCATGCGTCATGGAATTGCACATTCATACAGACGTATCAAAGTTTTCCACTACCCTGGCCCACAATAAAAAAAATCAGGTGAGGGACATAGCAATAACATATAATTTGAATGTATGAGGCCACCACCATCACTTGGTGTTCGTCGAATCCGAATTCCAAAAGGCGTCCTGGGCCACAAAGTTGCTCGGATTCGTTTTCTTTCTAGGACTTTTCTCAAAGAGAGACGTAAAAAAACACAAATCCCTCCACCGTCAGATACGACCTCCCCGAACTTTTCCACACCTCCGATCTCATCTGACCAAACCCTAAATATCGAATTTGAAATCTATATTCTTCATGTTTACCAAAGAAGCATACACGCAGATCATCATAGTTTTCGCTTCCTCGTTTGGTATAACTCATCTTGCCATGGAAGGTTCTTCTTCAAGAGGGAACCAAAGCAATGAGAACAACGAAGAGACCAGGAACAAGAGGGGATGGAGGTCACAATGCGATCCACCCCGGTACCGAGGGATCCGGCGGCACCCTTTGGGGCAAGTTTGCAGCCGAGATCCGGGACCCTTTGAGGATTGGCACCCGCCTCTGGCTCGGGACCTTTGAGACAGCAGAGGAGGCCGCCTGAGCCTATGATCGGGCCGCCTTCGCCTTCCAAGGCCATTTGGCCATCCTCAACTTCCCCAACGAGCAACAATACTATGCTCAGAATGACCACGATGTCTCCGGCCACCACAGTTCTTTCTCCACTTCCCTGTCACTGCCGTTGTCGCCATTCTCTTCAGCGGGTTCATCATCATCCACTATGTCAGCTCCTGCCGAGCCATCCAGAGATGTGATCCAGTTCGAGTATCTGGACGATAAGTTATTGGAGGAACTACTCGACATGTAGGGTAAATGCAGGTAATCTATTTAGGGTTTCCCAAGTTTCATGGTAAGAAATTCTTTTGTTTCTTGTTTTCGATCGTCTTCATCGATGAGAGCTTTCACTTGAGGACAGAGATGGTACTTGCTTCAATAAATTACATTTGGCAATCTTCAAGACTGCATTTTCACAGCAGGAGCTTGATATGACAATGCAATATTGAGTTTGTTTGATGACTTCGATCGATATTACTTCTAGCAGATGGCTCGTATCATACCTCTATCTTTCTGAAGTACTTCTCTGGGTGCTTGCACCCGATTTTAGCAGTAGTATTCGTGCAAACACTGATTTCTGGGATGCTCAAGTTATCTCATTTCAATGAACTGTTGCAATATATCTTAGGTTTCTAATGTTAAATTCCTAGAAACAGTTTCGGAATTCGTTTGCAAGTAATCTATTCTGGAAGAGCTTCTCTATATTTGAGGACAGGTTGATGTAACACCAGGCTGAGCTTTTTGCATTGTTTTTTTTAGGTGCAATTGATATATATATATTCTTAATTTTCAGTGATTTAGGTGCTTTGAAGCTGAAACTAAACTTTCGTACATTCCAGAATGATTGGGGTTCCCTTTTTTGAATAGGACATGATGAAAAAGGCCGCCGAGAACTTTGAAAAATTGTTCATGATGTAGACCTGACGTGTCTTTACTAAGTGGTTTCGCTCCTTCTCCTTTACAATTTCGTGTGCCTTGACCGCGTCCCGTCTTTTCCTTGTTCTTCCTATTTAAATAGGGTTGAGAATGTCCCAGCCCAATCTGCTTAATTAATCGCGAAATTGAGAGCGGTCTTTTCCTTGTTCTTCCTATTTAAATAGGGTTGAGAATGTCCCAACCCAATCTGCTTAATTAATCGCGAAATTGAGAGCGGCAATAAATGGAGAAGCTTGATCTTACGGCGACGCCTTTTGAGATATAGTTTTATGTTGAATCCTAACCAGTAATGTGTCGAGATAAGTCGGATTGTTTGACCTTTGATCCCGTTCATTCAAAAAAATCAACTCCCGAATTGGCAAATCATGATAGTCAAAAGTTAGGAAAGTTAAAATATATGCAGAAGCCTTGTCATCAGATATAGAAACCGACCAGCAGCCTCTCTTTGGTGCGACCGCTGATTTGCCAAATCATCATGTACAGAAAGTCAAAGGCCAAGTCGGTGTAAGGACCGTTGACGGCAGCAGAAAGGAGGAGGGAAGAAGAAGAAAGGAAGAAAAACAGAGCATCAGAGTTGCTTGAGAAAATGGAAAAACAGAGCCTGCTTCCGATTTCACTGAGATCGCCTTCTACAACTAAATTTCAGGGCCCCCGCGTAATCCGAGTTCCACATTCCATAATTTATTCGATTTACTCAAAGTTCACTTATCGTTTGATTTGTCGGAGAAATCAAGCAGAGCTTCCAACACCTCGTCGCCAAGGCACTCGATCTCGAAGACTTCCCTCCCCTGCTCCGGCCTGTCCCCCCCGCCACGGCCAAGGTCAGTGGATGGTGCTGATCCCGATGACGTGGCTGGCGACGTCGCCACCGAAGAACCGCCCCCGCCAATGGCTGAGGGATACTCGCTGGGGAAATTGAGGATTGCGAGCGGGCCCCTTATCGCGAAGGCGGCCCGGTCGTACGCCCTCGCGGCCTCCTCTGCAGTGTTGAAAGTGCCGAGCCAGACGCGGGCCCCCTGCCTCGTCGAGTCGCGGATCTCCGCTGCATACTTGCCCCACGGCCTCCGCCTCACGCCCCTGTACTTTACCTCGCTCGCTCCTTCTCCTCCCATTTTCTCTTTAGCCTTGCCCTTGGGGTCTTCGTCCATGCTCAGCAAGCCACCTCTCCACCGCTCTCCCCAGTTTTATAGCAAGCTTGGGGGAGAGCTTGGAATCCATTGGGCCGATCCGAAGTTTGACATTGACAAAAGCGATCGAAGAGTTGTTAATAGTTCTTGTGACTTTCGGAAAATTTTCAACGTGCCGAGAGACTGTTCACGGTGATGCAATCGAAAGAGCCGAAGTGCATGCATGGAGGATGATGATCTGGTTGGATGGCTTTCAGGTTCAGGCCCACACAGTTAGTTAACTTCATTATTTGTCGAAATTCGTTCTTGAAAGTCTGCTGCAGGAGTGACGTCATCCGAGCTTACGTCAGCGCATCTTAGGGGAAGGTCTTGTACTAATTTTGCCGAATTGAACTTGGGTTATATTAATTATAGCAAGTTTTCGAGTGACGTCATGCGATTGCGTTGGTCTTACGTCGTCTCCATCGCGCAGGTGTCGAAGGCGTTTGGACTCTTTAGAGGCCATAAGATCTTGGGAGGATTCGCACTTTGGTTTTGAAAATGGAGACAATCACGCATGTGATTATAATGTCTCGCGGGCGTCATAGTTGCTTACGTCACCATTAGGGTTTCAATTTTCTTGCCCCGATCACCTAAAGACGTGATCTCTGGGCAGCGGTTAATTCAACAGAGGTCAACATTGGATTATCTCACTCGATGACGTCCTGGATTTAGCACTTAAAAAGAAAACGCGTTTCCCTTTCTTTTCATGCAAATGAAAATATATTCGTATCGACTCCATTAAGATCGTGAAGACAATCGAGAGTATAGTAAAATTGTTGGGACGATGATGAAATTTGGGTTTCCTCTTTTTTCTCCCAAAAATAAGTGCTGACCTAACCGGTTCTACAGGTAGAAACTTGCCAAATTTTGCAAAAATCAATGTTGGCGTTACTTTCTAGTTTCCTCAATGTAATAAAATAGGTGTAAAAGACAATTTTCCAACATGTTACAAAGTGTGCAAGAGAATTTGTTGAACTTGTGGAATTGGCATGATTGGATAGGTTCCAAAGGGGGCATACATAAAAATTCAGTGGTAAGGGTCTAGTTTTCAAATTTTGGCATAGAATGACTATCGAGTTAGTTTTAGAGTTTAGGGTCCACCCTATACCCAATATAATGTACCTTGTGTAGGGCCTTTGTAGAATCATACAAGATACCAGATGCTCCGTATAATAATTAAGAAAAAATACATAAGTATTCTAATGTTTTTATTTTTCTCTTTTCTTTACAAAATTTACACATTCAAAAGAGCGAAAGGATGGGAGGAAGCGATATGTTATCCTTTATGTTAGATGTTATTATGTCTTAAAATTATGTTACCGATCGACATGGAGATGCACTTTACTACATTTTTTGTAATGAAGTTAATGTTCTTTGAAATTTAAGTTGGAGTAATACTTGATACTTTGAAGAGGCTAAACTGTGTATCTAAGTTCCAAAAATTTGACATCGGTGCACATAGGTAGATTTCACAGTAGTGTAAAAATTCCCTGGATATTATATTCATTGAAGACGAATTAAGGGGATTTGTGTATGAGATCTTTTCTTGTCACGGCTAATCACGTGGGTCCAATCCGGGGGAAATTCAATCTAGGTGAATTTCTGGTTTTGACCAAGAAGTCCGACGGAATTGAGGAGGAATTCGGTGACTTCCTACCGTCCTGAAAGCGGTTATATGACTTCTTCAAGTATTGAAATCTCTCACCTCTCGATTTAAATTTAAATCTGAAAATTATTCTTTTCCAATATAATTCGGGATCTAAGAGTTCTTTATAGGTGTTTTTGTGCTTGCCCAACATCTCTTGATCTAAATTTAGATCTAGGAGTTTAAGTTTTGTATCTTTGTATGACGATGATGTGGAGGACGCCGAACTTAGGCGCGCTCCAATCATCAGGCAAATTATAGCTATTGAAGAAGGGAATTACGTTGTGTGCTCATTATTGATGACGATGCGAGATTTGGTGATTGGCCGCTGTTCGTTTTGTTTTGATGTTGAGAGATCCTTTCTTACGGGAGAGTGTTTGTGCTTTATTGTTCTACTTTACTGTTTGGGATTTGCTTTGTTTGGAACATCTCGTAAATCATTTTGAGATTCAACAAAATATTTATTTTCGACTGAAAATAAATTCTGGTTCCATTCATCACCTATAAATAATCCTAAAGTAGTTAAATCTAATGGGGTTTATACATTTGGCTTTTTCAATATCTAATACACCTGTCGATAATTTGGTGGAGATTTTACGTCATCCTCGACTAGTAAGCGTCATAAACCTAGGAACCATCGTCATCGTGATGCAAAATTCCCAGCACCACTTCTCCAAAGTAGATTCTGGCGTGATGATTGGGTTTTATAGAGAAATTATTGGGCGACAAATGGTGATCTTTAAGTATTGTTGACAGAGAATCGAAGGAAAGGTAGTTGGACATCTTAGGTCATGATTAATTGGTAAACAGTTATTATCGAAGTCATTATCAAGTTATTAATATAACCAGTTTTAAAGCACGTGGTGTATAAACATAAGTTTACCCCATCCCCACTCCCTAGACCAGAAATTTGGGGCATCCGGCAGCAACTTTTTCAAACACACGTAGGCAATTGAAAATAGATTATGTGACGTTAGTGGCCCAAAAAAAAAAAACAATCTTGAGATGTTACTTTTCTTAATAGATTATCTTACTAAAAATTCTAAACTTTTTCTCGTAATTCATCTATATGTCAATTTTTTTCATCTCACTAATGAATGTTAAGAATCCGTTGCAGCTTTGTATGATGAATGAAATTGCGAAGAATGGTACTTTTGGTTTACTGACACAAGTTTGGATATAATTGATGAGGTGAGAAAAATTGAGTATTAGCGTCTCGTGGAAAAATATTAAGATTTTTTTAATGGGATTTTTCCTTTTCTTAAAAATGCGGATCGAAGAAGCACCAATTGTTTTAGATTTAATGTGTATATTATTGTATTCTCTCTCCTATCTTCGTCGTGTCTGTTTTTTGAAGGGGTAAGCACTTTGGTGTAACCACTTGGCAAATTTATAGGCAATAGATGCATTTGATGTTCTTGTAATTTTTTTAATATATATGATGGTGGGCCTTCTCTTGACTTTGAACTGTTCTTGTCTTGACTAAAATCTGAGACTAAAGCAAGCAACAGTGATGGTGGTTAATTTACTCACCATGTTATAGTTGATCATGGAATAAGCAGTAGGCTGGACTGTCATTGCTAAATACAATGACAGCTAACGTAATTCTTTTCAAATAATGAAAATTGCGTTTGCTACATTAGTCACAAAATATGTAAGTTTCTCTCGTGTGAGATGTAGTCTAAAGTATGTAAATTTCTCTCTTGTATGAGATGAAGTCTAGTTTTTGGGTATAAAATATGGATGTTATCAACATAATAGGAATCAAAATTACATAGTTTAACTGTTTAGGTGATGCAGGAGTTGTTGACATAAAACAAAATGACCAACTTTTAGTTATGATTGATAAGTAAGGATTTAGTCGATAACAGCATAGTTTGGTGAACAACATAAGTCATCAATGCAAAGAACAGTCGACAACTCGAAAAGCATAGATAACTAGCCAAGGAAGCTATAGATAGCAAACATCGGTTACCTTCTTTAAGGATGAACTCATCCACACTAACATGTAACTGCCCATGTCATTACCGAGTAGCAGTAATTTCGAATATGTGACTTCTTTTAAATAAATGTTAATAGATATTAAGAAATTATAGATAATGTGACTTCTTTTAAATAAATGTCATTGCCGAGAAGCTGTTTATAATGAATATAGGATTAGAAAGTTATCTTTTTAAAATTAAATAACCTTTCGCAACTGTCAATTGTGGGTTACAAAAAACCACACCGTTCTCTTTGTAAAAGCCCCTCAATCAATCCAAGAACTCAATGTCCTTGCAAAATTATTTTTCATCTTTTTTTCCCCGCAATTTACATGGCTAGAAATGATTGCCCCTAATGTTTGGACCTTTCAATTTCTTGTCATTTACTTTCCTATCTAAAATCAATAAGGGACCCTTCATATTCTGTCAATTTACTCATCGAATAAGTCAATACTCTGAAAGATATATATTTTTTACATTTTTCAGTGAAATATCTTTTTGGGCATGCTTGGCAATACACATTTTATGCATTCAAGGAGATTATGATGGCAAGGACCAGAAATCAATAAAATTCTCATGATGCTGAGCAATAAACCATTACCACAAACTGGTTATGAGATGGTAGCGAATCTAATACTTCAACTATTGGGAGAGTGGTAGAAGATAATTGGCATGAGGAAGTTGATCTTATGATACAACACACTAAAGAGCAGTCAAGAGATGTTGCTCTAAATTTCAACATGGTGTCAACCATGACAAGACTTTTCGAATAGCATCAAAATAACATAAGCGTTCACTATGAGAAATGCCATATTGAGGATAGGATTGTTCAACCAACCACTATAAACAAATCCAATGGTAACAGGGTACGATTCTAATTCATCTCCATTTTTTAAGGCTAATGTTGGTCAAAATAACCAAATTGGTAATAATAACTTTGCAAATCATACTGGTCAACAGGCCAATCAATTGCTAAATGTTGAAAAATGTTAGGTTAATGGCTCCATGAGTATCATCTAATCTGAATATTCCTATTAGGCCTAACATTTTGATTAATACTTTGATTAAGTAGATAGACTAACAAAACTAACATCATTGCCTAGGGGGAGAATCACCAACCAAATCCACAATAGAAACAAGTATAGTTTATTGAAGAAGTCTAACAACGACCGGGATTAGATAGGGGTGTTTTATACTATTTTATATATCAGCCTTTTCTATATATATATATAGGAAATCACATCCTAAATATGTCAAAAATCAGCCTTTTCTAAGAAATTTCAAAATTCCTAACTTTGCATTTTTTATTGGAGAAGATGAACAATTGACTATTGAACACATTATTCAATTTATATCTCAGTGTGGGCAAGTAGCGATAAATGAGTTTTTAATATTCAGGTTATTTCCTTTGTTTTTATCAAAAACTGTTTTTACCTAGTAAACCAATTTACCATCGAATTCGTTGTGTTATTGGGCAGAGAAGACAATTCCATTCTCAAGTTTATAGAACAATACCTGAAATATTGATTATTGATTTGACTAGACTCTA
Organism: Eucalyptus marginata; assembly: GCA_014182565.1. NCBI lineage: Eukaryota > Viridiplantae > Streptophyta > Magnoliopsida > Myrtales > Myrtaceae > Eucalyptus > Eucalyptus marginata. Next base: position 21,644,465 of record CM024586.1, read on the forward strand.
TCAACACAACGATGAATTGGCCGATCAATTTGTTGCTCAATGCTAGGACTAAACACCTTGCTTCACTTTTCGAAAAAAATTGCATAATTTTGGCTTTTGATGGATTCAAATTCAATCTAAGAGAAAAGTTTGAAGACCAAGATTTTATTAATTTATTTCAATTGACAACAAAAGTGTCTAAGTATTAGCAACTTCTTAAAGATAGAGATAAAGGGTCACCTAAAATTTTGCACAAAACATGGGTTTTGTGGAAAATTAAAAGTTAGCGTATAAATCTGACCCAAATGAAAACATTAAAATAAATGTGGCAAATATGATGTTTGACAAGCCTTACATTCGTTGATCCTTAAAGCTTGCCAAAAAAAGAAAAAAAAAAAAAAGGCTAGGGGTAAAGACATTCAACTTTTCTAGTACGACATTAACAAGTTGGACGAAGTCTTCAATTTACTCTTAAAAAATAGCTTGATACAATTAACAGAAGGCTAAATTATCTTAAGTGAAAAAGATTTGGTAAACAAAAAATATTTGAAGTGATACCACTCATGCAGCAAGAGCACAATTAATTATGTTGTTTTTAAGAAAACAAATCAAGAGGTAATTTGGCAGGGAAGATGACAAGGGGATATATGATAACCCTTGATGATCTAATTTAAAAAAAAAAAAAAAATTAAATGATCAATGAACATTCCATTCCATTCTTTTAAAATGGGACATATGTTGACACCAACAATGATTTACTTTTGGTTATAATCTATGTGTGAATCGATAATAGCAGAGTGTGAATAACAAGTCAGTGATGAAAAGAACAATTCACTACTTGAAGAGAATCGCCAACTTGCCAAGGAAGCTATTGATAACAAACATCAGTTATCAATGAAAACCTTTACTAGGGATGAAGTCATCGACATCAACATGTAACTGCTGAGTAGTTATATTTTCTGATATGTAACTTCTCTTAGATAAGTGTTACTAAATAATAAGAAATTGTGGATAATGTAACTTTTAGTAACCGCGGATTAGGAAACTATTTGCTTTGAAGATATGATCAAGAAGTTATTTTAAAAATTCAATAATATTTGAAACGGTCAATTTTAGGCTATCAATAGCCACATTGCACTTTATATAAAGGCCTCTCAATCAATTCAAGAACTTAACATTCTCACAAATTTATCTTTATTTTCTTGAAATTGCCTTAGCTAGACACGATTATCTCTATTTTTGGTACCTTTCAATTCCTTGTCATTTATGTTTCTAATCTCTCGTCATGTAGAGTTTTTTCTACCCTCTGGTACCTCTCTTCTCCGTTAAAACCCTTCCTTTCTCTGTTGCCTCCATAGCCATGGTTCCTTCAGTCACAAGCTCGATAATTTAGCTCACCTGCGACCCTCTCCCCAACGTTTTCCTCTTGCAAGTTCTCCAATCTCCCGATGTTTCCACCGCCCACTCTGCCTTGGTAGCTCCGCAATCCTTGTCCCTGCCATGCATTCCTTCAATTCAGTTTTACATGTGCTCCATCGTTGACCCACCATCGCCGACCCATCTTCTCAACTGATTTCGATTGGTTGATTCCCATCTCCATCGCCAATTGTTTCGATTGGTTCCTCTTCGTAACCCTCTTGCTGTGCTGGGTTTACTTGAAGTCTGCTTCCTCTCTTATCTTCAGAACTCTCCCCAAATCCCATTGAAACAGCATGGACCAGGAAAATGATGCAAGGCTCACAGCTCTCTGTAACAGAATGGGCAGGTTATGGACTGATCAGGAAATAGAAGACTGGGAAGAGGCTATTCCAGAAGATAAATTAGCTGAATGCAGACAAACCTTAGTAGGTAAACTCCATTCAAACCCTTCGATTAACTTTCAGGCTTTCCATACTACTATCAAACGTGCATGGCGTACTGACCATGTTGAAATATCTCAAAGGGAAGCCGGCCTGTTCATTTTCAAATTTAATTCTGAAGCCGAGAAATAGCGGATTTTGGATAATAGCCCTTGGCTTTTCGCGAACCACCTCCTGATTGTACAACCATGGGCCCCTAATACTCCTCTCCATTGTTATGATTTTACCATCTGTGCGTATTGGGTCCAAATTTTCGGCCTACCTTTAGAAAGATGTATAGAATCCATGTTGAGTAGAGCTGTGTGCAACATGTTGGTAAGGTCCTGGAGGTCAGAAGTGCTGCTAAAGAAGGCTCTACCCTCAGAGCTTGGCGAGCTAGGGTGGCACTTAATCTGAATGAACCTTTAAAACCTGGAAAACTGATAAGAATTGCAGGGAAGCCCATTTGGTTAGACTTTCGCTATGAGCGTCTATCCCATTTTTGTTATTCCTGTGGGGTCATTGGCCATTATGCTTCATATTGCAAAGTGATTCCCTATGATGATGCCAAATTGGAAGGCCGTGACAACCTCTACTTTGGTCAATGGCTTCGAGCGGAAGTTAGAGAATATAGTCCATTCTGGCAAGCTTTCTATGACACACCGATCACTATCGACATAGAGAATGACACTGTACCTGAAACACCTTCGACAGTCCCTCTAATGCTGCCTGCCATCCCCAACAATCTCAATGACCATCCTGCACAAATGAAGGTTAGCTCAGATCAGCAATGCAACTTACAGATTGCTTCTCCTCAGGGTGTTTCACTCAAGGCGACTCCTCAGAAAGAGGTTGCAATGCACAAAATGAAATCCCCTGTTTCAGTCGGACATATCAATATCAGTGATCCAACTGCAGAATCCTCCAAATCTAAGAAACTAAAGAGCCCAAGAAAAGTTACCAGAGGAAGCCCACAGAAGAAGCTGAAGAGATATTCGCCTTATGAATCGCTTGCTCATGGACTAGTTGCACTGGATGATGACCAATTAACGGATACCCCTATCCTTGAGGCTGAAGGGGTAGGCAATTAGGTGATGGTGGCTTGCCCTAAAAAGCCACCAAAAGATAAATGAAGATCATTAGTTGGAACTGTTAGGGGCTGGGCAACCCCCTGACAGTTCAAGCTCTAAAGGACCTCATCGTCCAAGATCGGCCCGATCTCATATTTTTGATGGAATCTAAAAATCAGGACTTTGTTTTAAATAGAGTGCAGAGGAAATTACATTACAAGCATCGTTTTTTGGTGAGCCCCATGGGCCTAGCTGGAGGCTTGGCTGTCTTTTGGAATGACCAACTTTCTATTACTATGGAGAACTTCTTAGCCCATTATATCGACTTGATTTGTACTGGTACCCAAGGTGGCAATCCTATGAGACTCACTTGTATTCTGCCTACATCCTTCCATCAAAGACATCAGTTGTGGACAGTTTTTAAAAATATCAGCAAATCAAATACAATGTTGTGGGTATGCATCGGAGACTTCAACGAGATCCTAAACCACTGGGAAAAAGTGGGTAAAAGGTTCGCTCATTCTTATAGATTGCGTTCATTTCGGGATTTCTTAAACGACTGCTCACTCATGGAGATTGATCGCAAAGGATGTGCCTATACATGGGTTAATAATAGGGAAGGCGAGGATATGGTTAAGGAAAAACTTGACAGGGCTTTGTGCAATATGGAATGGAGATTAAACTACCCAGCAGCTGAAGTGTTCGCCTTACCTGCTATAGGCTCTGACCATAGTCCGCTACTACTATCGCTAGAGCCTCCCGCAACGAGTCGAAAAAAGGCCTTCACCTTTGAAGCCTTCTGGGCTAATCATACTAATTGTCGCCAAGTTATAGCTGCTGCTTGGACATCTCTCCCTCTATGTAATGCCTCTATCTCCCATAAGCTTCAGGTTGCTACCACAGCGCTCCAAAGATGGAGTGGGGAGAAATTCAGCAACGGCCATCTTCGAATAAACCTATTAAAACAGCAAATTCAAGATCAAATCAACCAACCAGGTTGCAACTATGATAAACAGCAGGTTACTCGAATGAAAGCTAATATTCAACAAGTTTGGCAACAAGAGGAGCAATACTGGGCTATGAGATCGTGGATAAATTGGCTGCGTTGGGGAGATAAAATACCTGGTTTTTCCACGCGACTACGATTCAGAGAAGGCAGAGAAATCACATCTGTATGCTGCAAGATGCAAATAACCTATGGATTCGTGAACCTATGCTTCTAAAGAACATGACAAACGACTTCTTCCACAGCTTATATACTTCGGTTGGTCCTAGGAACTTTGATCCTATTCTATCAACAATGTAGCCAAACAGTTACTGTTGAAATGAACCTAAATCTAACAGCGGAGGTAACTACGGAAGAAATCAAACTAGCAACTTTTCAATTAGGGGCGACTAAAGCCCCCGTACCCAATGGATTCAATGGCCTGTTCTATCAATGTCATTGGGATATCTTGGAGGCTGATTTATTAACCACAGTGCAAAATTTCTTCTCATCCAGTCTGCTGCCACTAGCTTTAAACAGAACCATCATCATCCTGATCCCTAAGGTCACTCAAGTAGAAAGGTTAGATCAATATAGATCGATCAGTCTATGCAATTTTATTTATAAAATCATATCCAAAGTATTGGCTAATCGTCTCAAATGCTGGCTCCCTGACCTAATCTCACAAGAATATAATGCTTTTATCACTGGAAGACAAATTCAAGACAATATTTTGATCGTTCAAGAGGTTTTACACCAGCTAAAAATTAGGGAGAGAAAGAAAAAATTTCAGGGCATCTTAAAGTTGGATATGCAAAAGGCATATGATCGGGTTGAGTGGGATTTTCTGGAGGAGTATCTTCATAAATTGGGGTTTGATCCTAAATGGATACAATGGATAATGCAGTGTATCACCATAGTATCCATTAGCATCAAGCTAAATGGTGAAACTCTCCCTTACTTTCAGCCATCCAGGGGCCTACGACAAGGTGACCCCCTTTCTCCTTATCTATTTATCCTGCTAGCTAATCTTCTCTCTCGACTTATTACACAAGCAGTAGACATGGGCAATCTCAAAGGGATACGACTTAACAGATGGTGTCCCACTCTGTCTCACCTACTTTTTGCTGACGATGCCATCTTTTTTCTAGATGGGAAGCTGCTTGAATGTCAAAATCTTTCCAATATTCTGCAGCAATATTGCCTAGCCACAAGTCAAGCTATAAATAGGAACAAATCAGGTCTCTTCCTTAGTAAAAACTGCCCGTTGAGTTTGCAAGAGAATATGGCTACAGAATTGAGAGTTCCTTTGATACAAAAAACTGGAAAATATTTGGGCATACTGTCTGACTGGGGTGCTTCTAAAAAAGAGATGTTTTCATGGATTATGGCTCGAGTCAATGCAAAGTTAGCAGGTTGGAAAGAGAACCTTATTTCCAAAGGAGGTAAGGAAATTCTACTGAAGACAGTGGTGCAAGCCCTCCCCCAGTATGCAATGTCTATTTTTAAGCTCCCTATCTCTATCTGTAAATTTATCGAGCAGCGGATAGCAAACTTTTGGTGGCAGACTAGCAATACCAAATCAGGGATCCACTAGAAAAGTTGGGAACTTTTGAAAGAATGCAAACATAGTGGAGGTATGGGATTAAGAGATTTAGTTACTTTTAACAAAGCCTTTTTGGGCAAGCAGGCGTGGAGACTTTCTCAAAATACCTCTTCCCTATGGAGTTCTCTTTTTAAAGGCTTATATTACCACTCCAAAGAATTTTGGCATGCAGAAAAGGGACAGCGACCTTCTTGGGGCAAGCAAAGCCTACTCCTAGGAAGGGACTCCATCATAGAAAATGTGAAGTGGCAAGTTGGCAACGGCGAAACAATTAGGGTCAGATAGGACAGATGGCTGAAAAAATGGGTCATTGTTGGGCCAGCACCCAGAAATGAACCTGAGAAAGTGGCTGGTTTTATCTCTTCAGACCAGCTCACTTGGGATATTCCAAGACTCGAGCACTGCTTTGATAATCAAATGGTAGAAGGAATTTCAGCCATTCCACTTTGGCTAGACTCTACCTCAGACTAACTAATCTGGACTGGCTCGCATGAGGGCAAATATTTAGTCAAAAGTGGCTATTATCACATTCGATAGTCAAACACCAATACAAGCAACACTCGGGCTTCCTTATCCTATACCACACCTCGTCGTCTTTGGTAACAAATTTGGAAAATCAACACAGTACCGAAAATCAGAATATTCATATGGTCTATAATTCACAATGCATTATCAACTAAGGAAAATCTTTTCAGGCGACATATCACAGATGACCCGGTATGTCCCTTTTGCCCATCTCAAGTCCCAGAAACCCTGGAACATTTATTCTTGCTTTGCCCTAGATCTCAGTAGGTTTGGGCTCATCCTAATATATAGATTACAGTCTCCGCATTTCGCACACACCGTATGGATGCATGGTTGACCGATCTAGTTGAGCACATAACTCACTTACCCGGTTTGGAGGTCATCGCAACCCTTCTCTGGCAGATTTGGAAGGCACGGAACCTTTATGTCTTCCAACGACAGTGCTTGAGCCCTCAGCAGATTGTGGATTTGGCACTCACATCAGCATGGCTGTATCTATCCTCTTCACTGGTGCATCTAGACCCAAGAGTGCCTGCTCCGAACCCTAATACCTGCTGGATTCCCCCAGATCCTGGCTTCGTTAAAGTAAATATGGATGGGGCTTTTCCATCTGGCTTCGAAAGGAGTTCGATCGCGTACCTCTGTCGCGATCATAATGATACCTTGCTCGACGGCTGCTCCCAAAACGGTGAAGCCTCCTCCCCCCTTCAAACAGAAACACACGCTCTATTATTCACTCTCAACCTTTTGATGAGGTAGGGATTGGCTAACACGGATTGTCTGGAGCTGGTGGAGGCTGCGAATCTTCGCCAGAGACCATCCTTGGATTGTTGATCGCTGATTGAGGACGCCATAGCTCCTTCGCTGCTACCCTAATTTGCGATTCCAACACTGTAGGCGTGAAGCTAACTTGCCGCCGATTGGGCTGCCAAGGCCCAAGGCCGTGGATCTCTGGTTTCCAATTGGGCTCTTGATCCCCCCCCCCAACTCTTCTTAATCTACTGTGTACCGATGCCCTGTATAAGGGTTGTAATAACTTTCAAGCCCAACTCAGCATCGTCAATTTACCAATACCATTTTTTAATTGTGAAAGCAAAGGGGTAGACTTGATCCATCCAAGGAGCATAACGTGATCCAATGGGTTTAGTGAGAAGAAGACGACCAAGACGAAATTTCTGAATTTGAAGGGTAAATGATGTTAGCATGCACGGCTGGGGGGTTGAATTTTAAGTTCTTGTGTATTTTAATGTGGTTCCTAATCTTATGTCTTTAATTTTTTCTAGTCCCTATTTCTTTAATGTTGTATAGTCAATACTTTGACTAAGTGGTGCAATCTCCATTGTAGAATCAAGACTCCTATTTGATAGAATATGGAGACCCGGGCCCATGGAGTGCCAAAACTTGGTACGGGAGGCACTTAAGTGTTAAAAAGTAGGAAATGTACACTTAAGTGACAAAATCATAGCAAAAATGATCAGTTAAGTGCCAACAGTAAAAGAAAATTTGGCCAATATGTTGACGTGGCATTTTCTGATGAAACAAATACAAAACAACGTCATTTTGCATACTAACATGGCTAGGTAAGCTGAAAACAACGTCACTTTGCATGCCGACATGGTTGAATAAGTAAAAAACGATGTCGTTTTGCTTTAGTTTGAATTTTAATATAAATATTAATTAAACTAAATTTAAAACTAAATTATTTAAAAAGAAAAAAAAAAAGAAGTTGCAAGCGTTGGGCGAGGGCGTGGCAAAGGCTTGCACAACCCTTGCCCAACGTCGACAACTTCTTTAATTTTTTTTTTTAATTTAGTAGATCATTTTTGCCTCTTATTTGAATTTTAATATAAATATTAATTAAACTGAATCCAAAACTAAATTTGGAAAAAAAAAAAAATCATAGAATGGCAAGGGTTGTGCAAGCCCTTGTCACCACCTTGCCACCGTCTCTGGGAAGGGCTGGCGACAGTGGGGAGGCGATGGTGAGTGCTAAGGCCTTGCCATTTGCAATCTTCATCTCCTCTTTTTTTTTTTTTTTAATAGTAATTTAATTTAATTAATATTTATATTAAAATTCAAATAAGAGGCAAAACGACGTCATTTTGGTTTTGCTTTGCTAACTCAGTAGTGAGTTATATTATTAAAAAATTACCATATAGGATTTTTGGCCAAGGTCATTAGACTTGGCATTTAGATATCCCAATTTTCAAAAAAAGCGGAAGTGTATTTTTTATAACTTTTGACACTTGAGTGTCATTTAGTACTAAATTTTGGCACTTACGCTATTCTTTTGCCATAATATATGAGATTTCCTCCTCAAATTAGCGACTTCCTTCAATTTGGTTTTTCATCAAATTCTTGGTGGTCAACTTCATAATTTCTTTGCCTTTGACTGGTGAAGATTCCTTTTTGCCCTGGTGGGACCTGAAAAATAAAATGTAGGTTCAAATTTTGGCAAAAACTAAAGAATCTTATGAATAAGAGGGTATTGCCCGACAACTATAAGTAACACTTGTTTCAAAAGGTAAACTCTCTCAAACAACATGAGATGAGTACTGAGGAATACAGTAGAGAGTTTTAAACATCTCCTTGTGAAGTTAGGACGTACTAGAGATGCAAGAGCAGACGACTGCTTGCTTCCACGGAGATACGAGCAAGGATATTGTTGATTTGGTTGAGCTTCAACTAAATTGGTCAAGAGCAGACTATTGCTCGCTTCCACAGAGATATAAGCAAGGATATTGTTGATTTGGTTGAGTTTCAAGTGGTCCTTTGAAGACATTTACAAGCAACCTGTGAAAATGAAGAAACAGTTAAGGATACTAGGAGATTTTCGACTAAGTGTTCAAATAAGGGACATCATTCTTTAAGGGGGCCTCTTCTACCAACCTCGCAAAATTCATTGAAAAAGGAGTTAAAAAAGGAGAAGTCAACATAGTTTGTCAAAGAGCTCCACAAACAATCAGAAGGTGGAGGTAGAAAATGCTTCAAGTACCACTGTTATGGGTAGTTGCCATCAAGATGAGGACGAGCCTGGATCTGAGGAGCAAAACGTAATCGTGGAACAAGCTAATGGAGGAGAGTTACAGGTCAAAATTTAATTCTTATTAAAAGACTCATAAATTATCATGTTAAAGAAACTAGTGTTCCTTTCTTTTTTTATGTAAGTGGAAATATATCGCATTGACTCCCCCAATTACTCGCGCAATTGACAGTATCAGTAAAAGTATTGGCACCATGGAGAAAACATAGATTTCCTTTTTTTCCACAAAAAATCAGCGTGGATCTAAACTGTTCTGAAAAGCAGCATAGCGGCCAAAACATATCGTAATGCAAGAATTTTATGAAAATATGCAATTTTGCGAAAATTGATGTTGGCGCAACTCTCTTTTTGACATGTATTTTCCTTGATATAAGAAAATGGCTTAGATAATTTCTTACAAGGAACAGGCCATGAAATCAAATGCTCCACTCCATGGGTAATGTCCATGGTGCGTCTAGTTGGGAACCTCTGTTGCCCTCTCTCCAATCTTACAAGTTTGTGGAAGAGAATCCATTGAATATGGAGAACCGGCACATTGGATAGGTTCAGAGTCGGCATTTGTAATAATTCACTAGATAGAGTCTAGTTTCCAATTGGCACCTATGGGTATGGGGTAGGTTCGTATCCACCTTGTACTCTGTATTTTGTACCCTATGTAGGGCACTTTCTAAAATGATAGAAAGTACTGGATGTATTATATAATATTTAACAAAATATGCATATGTATTTTAATATTTTTAATGTTCTCTTTTTCTTTACAAAATTTACCTATTTAAATATGTGAACAGTAAGGAAGAAATATGTCATACTTCATGTTTGATGTTATTATGTCTTAGTGATGTGTGAAGGGAATTGAGATATTACGAAAATTCGTTTGCCGAGACAAGTGTATGTTTAGGTTTTCTGAAACGATTGATGGAAAGGTTTTAAATGGATGTGGGCAGGTAGAAAATGAAGTTGTGATAGATGGAGTTCACCAACAAGACTTAAAGAAGCATGCTGTCAGTCAAGGATAAAGAACCTTAGATGAAGTTCACCACCTAGACATAAAGGACTAAATCGCCAACTAAGGATAAAGGACTTTGAAGAAAGATGAAGTTCATTACCAAGGCCTAAAAGAACACCACCAATCAAGGCTTTTGGTTCACCACCAATGGAATTGGATTAAGAATCAAAGAAGGATATTTACTCACTTGAAGAAGCATTATCAAATCCAAGTCTTGTTTGTACAAATGAGATTGCACCTTTATTTATAGAGGCACTCTACTAATAAAATAATCATAATTACTCTTGAACTGTTACATAATTATAACTCTTGAAAATGTCAACACACTTAAAACTCATAAAAAATCATTCCGACAACTTAAGACTCAAATTAAGACTTGGAACCGACAATGCAATTAAGACGCTTAATAACTACGACTAAATGCATTTTGCTAAGACCAATTGCATGGTTACTAATATTAGACCCTGCCAATTTATCCACCAACCAGTCAAATAGCCACCTTAGAAAATCAACAAACAATCATGGAAACGGACCAAAACAGCCTCTAGTTGTTAGGTAGTCAGGAGCATGAAAGTCAACAACAACTAGTCTTATAAATCGACAATTAGGTAGTCCATGGCAACTATAAAATCAAAAGACTTAAATTTGGACCCATTGAATCAAGTTGTAGCTGAAATTGACATTTGCTTGCATAAGTAATGATTGGGCATGAGTTGCGCTTGAAATTTGTTTAATAGAACTTGATGCTCCCGCATCACTTAGGATTATGCTAATGGAGATGTACTTTTACATATTATGTGTGGCACCCCCGAAACGGCCCCCGATCCGTTAGGGTTGCCACAGTGCGCTTACCTTTCACTTTCCCTAATAACATGTCACTCTGACACCATTTCGATTACAGCGGGTCCATACAACCTAGGGGTTTACATCTTTCGAGATCGGTCCCTTTGCGTTCATATAACGAAGCATAACCAACAACTCCCTTCCTTATATTAAGAAAACGATGCACACCTACTAAACATTTATAGGTAAAAGCCAAACACTTTTATTTACTTAAACCATATGGACATCATCAATCGGTACATCAAAATGCTGTAGTCTTCTATACTCGGCTATACTTCAAAAGATGACCGACATCTCCTCCAGCAGTCGTATACTTAAAGTCCATCGATTAGTGTCGGCGTCCAAAAGTTCCTTCCTTTGCTATCCTCCTCCTCGCGGTCGTACCCAACCACTTGATCCACCTACCGGTGGCAGTGGCAACAGAGGTATCTTATCTAGTCCTCGAAATGTTATTCCCCAAAAGGGTGAGTACAGCCACTCAGCAGGTAAAAGATCCAATCAACCACTCAATGCATCACACAATACAATCATAACAATCATAGCATAACACATGTCATTCATGCACCCATGCGTAACTTACCTTGAAGCTATGCATATGTCATCATACCACATGTACATACATCCTCATGTAATCATCACCATCATGTCATACATTTACCATCATGCCATAGGTGCACATACATCCATGCACTCACCATCATGTCATACATGTACCATCATGCTATAGGTGCACATACATCCATGCACTCACCATCATGTCATACATGTACCATCATGCCATAGGTGCACATACATCCATGCACTCATCATCGTCATGTCATCATGTCATCATGTCATCATGTCATCATGTCATAGGTGATCATCATCATATCATGTCAGATATGCATATCATCATCATATCTTATATACATGTCATCATGTCATCATGTCATAGGTGATCATCATCATATCATGTCACATATGCATATCATCATGCCATAGGTAATCATCATCATATCATGTCATATGTGCATGATTCAATTTCCACTTTTAACTTTCAATTCGATCACCACATCACTCTTTCTCGGGATCATCAATTTTATCCCATACTTTACACTCGCACCCCATCTTGGCATTGCGAAAAAACCTCCACTTCAGCCACTTAAGGCCACCGGGCATCCGACACACACCTCCGGGCATCTCGCATCCCAACTAGCATCACGAGGCATCCCCGGCACAAACCTTCGGGCTTCCGAATTATGTACCGACATACCACCAGGATCCCCCTGGGAATTATGTACCGTATACCACCGGGCATCTCGAAACTCCCGAGGACCCTCCGGAATTATGCCACTAGGCCACCGGGCATCCCGACACTCCCGGGCATCGTCGGCTCACACCTCCGACGGCCTTCTCATTTATCATAGTTCACATTCACAATTATAGCCCAATTTCAACATGGCATATGTTATGATGGCAAACAAGATCATTTTCAGCATTTGATTCCTATGTGTAGTTCCAGTCATCATCATATATGCAGCAAAATCTAATCACTTATAACAACACAATCCATGGGGTCCATACAACTTAGAATAATCCATACATCATGTCTTTTTGAAATTTACCAAATTCCAGCTTGCACAATTTCGGAAAACACATATATTAAATATCCATATGATCTTCAAAAATTATAAAATCCGAACATGTGATAGACAAGACATAAAGGTAACAACTCCATGAAGAACACATGCCCAAAAGAACTTCACACAAAAAGATATAGCTCACACATTGCAGCTTGCAAAATTCGGATAAAGTCAGATTGTGCAGTTCTTGAAATATTTCAATTTAAATACCCGAAGGGCCTCCAAAATTATTAAATTTTACCAGGTGATAGTCAAGACCCTAAAGCAGATTTTTCATGAAGACATATAGGCCAGATTCGTTCTAGATAATTTTCTATAGGCGTCCGAAGCTCCTGGCTCTAGCACCGAAACGTCCAGTATACCTATCTCCGAAATATCGAGTTTTTACCTATTTATCCTTCTTCGTTTCCTTTGAAATTTTGATATGTTTTGCCTCAAGAGATCCCCTACAACTTTCATTAAGAGATCTAAGTGAAATTTCCAAAGAATAGTCACCATATGGGTCCAAGAAGTCTCGGGTGTCCAGTACCGTATTTCCAGATTTACCGTCTCCAAGAGAAAGTCAATTCACTAGGCTACACTTGCTCATTTTACCTCAAATTTGAGTATGTTAGTCCTTAGGATGTTCTCTACAAGTTTCATGAGAAGTCGAAGAGGAATTCTCGGTAAAAAGCAACATGCAACCCACAAAACTACCGAAAGGTCAGCAAAGCAGTTCCAGATCTAGTGTCTTCGTAGGAGGAGGGTTTTTCCCCTTAAAACTCAACCGTTTTGTCCCAAATTTTAGTATGTTATACTTTGAGATGTTGTCTACAACTTTCATGAAGGAGTCGAAGTCCAAATCCAACTCGAAACCCACATGCAAGCCTCTACAACATTCTGGGTCAGGCGGTATTCTCGAAAACAGGATGCTGCTTCAAAAACAACACACTCAAAGCTTCAGTTTCTCACTTCCCTAAACATCCGAGATTCATCACACTCAAACACATATGCAAAACACAACATGCAAGAGCAGAATATAGATCCCAACTTGCCTCTAGATCAAGGGGAACGACGGCACACGACGGACGAACGGGCAGCGTGCGGCGGCGGCGGGCGACTCCTCTTCCTCTCTTCCTCTCTTTCTCTCTTCCTCTCTTTCTCTCTTCTTTCTTTGGACGGTACACTCTCTCTCTTCTCTCTCTTCTGGTCGAAATTCCCCCTCCCCCTTTTCCTTTTATTCTCTTATTTGCTTGTATTCATTAGGTTTTGCATGCATGAGACACTTGTCTCAAGAGGAAGACAAGTGGCTGCATCAAGAGGACAAATGGAGGAGGTGGCGTGGCCTTCATATGGGCCGACGGTTTGGGCCTCTTGGCCTGCTTTAGGCCCAACATACTTGGGCCTAAAGTCCAAGCTTAAATGGCCCATATTTATTTTTTTGATAATCCATCTTAATCCTCATTTAAATAAATACCTAATTGCATAATAAAATGGCCAAAAGACTTTGTGACATTAATCCATAATATCAAATCTATAAAGTACATAGTCAAGAACAAAGTCTCCTTTATCAAATTGTCCTATAGCACCAACCTTGATCATCCATTAACATAAGATGTATTTCTACCCAAATAATTCTCCATTAAAATACTCAGCATTAATCTATTAAAATTCTTTGGTCTAAAGGCCAAAACATAAATCAATAACGCTTCCATCACCTATTCATGGTTCATGGTATATCCAAGGGTTATTATAAATTTTGGGATGCCACATTATGTAATGCCTTAATGGTTTTTATTGAAGGCTGAATGTGTTAATACAATCGAATTATAACAATATGAACCAGTATTTTAAAAGAGAAAAATTTATTGAAGAGCAGTAATGGTACCTTGAGGACCATGGAACTGACGCAAGAGAAGAACGCAAAATTCTTTTTCTTTTCCGCAAAGCTTGTGGTTAGTTGTATTTTTTGGAAACCCCCGCCCACGTTATTGCTGACTCCTTTCCCTTTTAGTCAAGTTAGTGTATAAGCAAAACGAACAAGCTAGAATTATATCGATTCTCTAAATGATTTTATTTGTGCGGAGGTTAAAAAAAAAATACGCTCTTTGGGAAGAGATACTATTTTACCAATGAGTCACGAGAATCTAACATGTTTATATCTTTCGATTTTTCATAAAGTGGTAACAAAAAGTCAAACTTATTAGTTGGTTGAAAGAACCAAACAAATGCCTTGTATGGTCTCAATGGGAATAGCCAAAATGGATATGAGATAGAGATACATTGACTGGGTTGCAGGGTACTTTTTCAGACCAAAACGGAAGGTCTGGTTTTAAAAATTTTGTATCGGTGAACATAGGTCGCTTTCAGGGTAGAGCATAAATTTCCCCGTATCATATTCGTTGAAGACAAATTAAGGGGATTTGCAGAAGTGGTCTTTCATTTTCAGGCTAATGACATGAGGTTCTCTTGGTAGTTTGATTGTATAACAAATTAAGATGTGCCTCATCCCACGTCGAAAAGATATGAGTGCGCATGTGAATGAGATTTGACACTAACTAACAGTCATTTTTTTTAATTAAAATTATGATTTATTTTTATAAAAAATTTAACTATAGCATTATGTTGATATGATTTATTATTTATTTAATTCCGAATTTTATTATTTCATCCAACGGTTATCTCAGAATTCATACCTATTTAGATATGATTTCTTAATCCTTAGAAGGTTGTATTTGTTCAAATATAACTTCCCGTTTTTAGTATAAATTATTGAACGTGTTTGTTCAACAATAATTTTCTTCTTCCATTTTTGTTTTCTTTCGAAAGAATATACAATCATTGTTTCTAATTATTTCCTATGAGAGACCCTAAGAAATACTAGAATTGTTATCTAGTATTCTCATTGAGACTTTATTATATCTTGGTAAAAATTTACCAATGACTATTAGCAACGTTATGAGAGTAAATAAATCATTAAAAAAAAGTAATATCGTGCCTCAAAATCCGACTTGATTGCTTTATCCACTTTCAAAGTCATATTTTCCAATAATTTTAAGTTTGGCTTCATTGTTCTTTCTGATTGTTTGTCATATTTTTTCCAACAATTTTAAGGATTTATTCGTATTTTTGTTTTACAAATAAAGTGCAGGATTGTTGGTAGTTAGTTTGTATAACAAACTAAGATATACCTTGTCCCACATCAAAAATATGTGAGTATGCACGTAGATGAGATTTGACGTTGACCAACGATCATTATTTTATTTATTAAAAGTTGGATACATTTTCATGAAATATTAACAATACATCATGTTGAAATAGTGTGATTGTTCACAAATGAGTTACAGTTATTATTTATTTAATTCCGAATTTTATTATTTCATCCAACGGTTATCTTAGAGTTCGTACATGTTCAAATATGACTTCTTAATCATTGGAAGATTGTGTCTATTCAAATTTAACTTCTTGTTTTTGCTATAAACTATTGAACGTGTCTATTTAATAATAATATTCTTCTTCCATTTTTGTTTTCTTTTTCGAAAGAATATACAACCATTGTTTTTAATTGTTCTGACCCTGGAGAAATACTAAAATTACTGTCTAGTATTATCATTGAGAATTTGTTGTATTGTGGAGAAAATTTGCCGGTGACTATTAACAATATTAAGGGGCAAATAAATCCTTAAAGAAGTGAAATCACATCTCAAAATCCAATTTGATTGCTCTATCCAATTTCGAAACCATATTTTCCAATAATTTTAAGTTACTTCATTATTCTTCCTGATCATTCATCATATTTTTTTCAACCAGTTCAACTTAGGGGAAGGTCTTCTTTTAAGTGCTGGGTACATTTATGTGGTGAATTTCTGGCTTCAATCATCTCCTACTCTCGATGTCAAACATCAGCTCCATGACGACTGGTTCATGATCGCGGGAGATTTTACATCATTAGAAACGATCCTCATCGTGATGCAACAATTCTAACATCACTTCTCCCACGTGAATTTCTTGAGTGATGATTGGCTTTTAGAAAGAGATTATATGTCGACATAGAACCGGCGGAAAAGTAGTTGACAATCTTGGGCTATTATTAGTTCGTAAAAAGTTATATTTTTGAAATCATTATCTAGATCCCTTTCAAAGCACGGGAAGATTAATTATAGCTTATCCCATCCCACTCAATAGGCCAGAATATTGGTGCATCCGTCAGCAACTTCAAAGCCCAGGTAGACAATTGAAATTGATGATGTGACGTCAGCGGCTGGAAAACAATATTGGAAAGCAGTTTTTAAAGAGATAATCCTAGCAAAAATCCCAATTTTTTCCCATGAGACATTTATAGCCCAATTTCATTCATCTCACTAATACCTCAATTTTGTACTAATGACTTAAAAGTACATTTTGTCAGGCTTCGTTCCTGATGGCCATTATAAATCTAACGTAAGATTGTTTATATGAATGAAATTGTGAATATTGGAGTCATAGAAACAAGTTTAAAGATGCTGGTGGAACGAAAGAAAATTAAGGTATTAGTGTCCCATAGCAAAGTATTAAGAATTTTGATAGGATAATTTCTTTTCTTTTTAACTGTGAATCAAAGAAGCAACAATTATTTTAGCATTTCAAGTTTATTATGTTATATTCTCTCTCCTATCTTTGAATTGTCTGCTTTAGGAAGGTTTAAGGAATTTGGTGCCAAAACTTGGCAAATTTATAGGCAATGGATCCATTTGATGTTCTTGTAATTTGTTAAGGTGAATATCATAATGGACCTTCTCTTGACTTTGAATTCTACTTGTGTTGACTAAAATCTAAATCAGGCAACAGCAGTGATGCTTAATTTACTCATCATATTATAAGTTGATCATTGAATAAAGAAGTAGGCTGGACTGTCGTTATTAACCACATTGATAATTAGCTAAGGTAGTTCTTTTCATAGATTTGAAAGTGCATTTGCTACATTATGTGAACTTCTCTCTTGTATGAGATGTAGTCTACTTTCTTTTTCAGTATAAAATATAGATAATATCAACATAATAAGAATCGAGATTACGTAGTTTAACTGTTCAGGTGATGTAGGAGCATTAGAGCTTGGAAATTTTACTAACGACAATCAACTCACAAGCCCAAGTCAAATATCGTCAATTGACTAAGCCATTTGTTAATAATGCAAGTCAAGGGAGTAGACTTGATCCATCCAAAGAGCATAACGTGATTAAAAGAGTCCAGTAAAGAGGAAGACATCCAACGATGGAGTTTCTAGAATTTAAAGAGTTAATGCCATTTGTTTTAATGTGTTTCGTAGTTCGTTTGTCTTTAGTGTTTTCTAGTTACTATCTTTAATGCTTTTTTTGTAAGTACTTTAAATAGGTGGTGCAATCTCCATAGTAGAATTCAAATTTGAATTTGATAACATTTCCACCTCAAGTGAGCGAATTCCCTCAATTTGGTTTTTTATCTAATTCTTTGGCGGTGCACCTTATGGTTCTTTTACCCTTAGCTGTGGAAGATTCCTTTTTGCCTTGGTGGAAAAATCTGATAAATCAAATAATCAGATAAAGAAAAGGTAAGGTCAAATCTTGGCAAAAACTAAAGAAACTTATAAAAAAAAGAGGTTCTTTACTTGACAACTATAAGCAAGACTTTTTTTTTAAAGTTGAACTTTCTTAAGCAACATGAAATGAACATTGAGGAGTATATCGAGAAATTTGAACAACTCCATATGAGGCGCAGCATACCAGAGATGCAAGAGCAGACCATTGCTCGCTTCCTTGGAGGAATGAACAAAGATATCGCTGATTTGGTTGAGCTTCAAACATAGTGGTCCATTGAAGACATTTGCTAGCAAGTTGTGAAAGTGGAGAAAGAATTAGGGTTGACGTGAGGTTTTCGGCTAAGCCTTCGGTTAAATGGACATCCTTCTTTTAAGAATTGTTCTTCTAGGAAGACAGAGAATACATTTAAAAAGGAGCAAAAAGGAGAAGTCCCTATATTTCGTCCAAGAGCTCCACGAAAAACAAAAAGGTTAAGGTAGAAAGTGCTTGAAGTGCCATAGCTATGGACATTAAGTTAATCGTCCTAACTGGAGGGTTATGACCTTCAAGAAATTGAGGAAATTTGAAACTTCAAGAAGCTGAACAAGGACCAGACCAGGATGAGTTTGGATCCAAAGAGCAAAGGAAAATCGTGGAACAAGCTGATGAAGGAGAGTTACGGATCAACATTTGATTATCTCATAAAGACTCCTAAATCAGCACTTACAAGAAACACGTCTACCTTTTGTTGAGATGCAACTAAAATTGACTCTTTCAAGTGTGTGCGCGCAATCGACGGCATCAGTAGGAGTACCGGCACAATGATGAAACTTGAATATATTTTCTCCCGAAAATTAGTGTGGATCTAAACTGTTCTAAAAGTAGTATGGCGGCCAAAACGTGTCATAATGTAAGAATTGTATGAAAATTTGCAATTTTGCAAAAAATAAAATAAATAAAATAAAATAAAATGATGTTGGCGCAACTTTCTTTCTTTAACGTGCAATTTACTTTATCTAACAAAATAGGGATATCATGTAATTTCCCAGCATGTCACAAGGCCATGAAATTACCTGCTCCACTTCACTGGTAATGTACACGTAACCTAGTTGGGAATCCCATCTCAGCTCTCCTATCTTATCAGTGTGTGCAAGAGAATCTGTCGAACTTTTGGCATTAGCATGACTAGGTAGGATCCAGAGTGGGCATTTTTTATTCACTGGTTAAAGTTCAGTTTTCAAAACTTTGGGACCAATGAGTACGGGGTAAGTTCTAGAATGTTGGGTCGTATCCATTTTATGCCCCATGGATTGTACCCTATGTAGGGCACTTTGTAGAATGATACAAGATATATTATGTGCTGTATAAAATTTAAACAAATATGCATATGTATTTTTATTTCAATTTTCTCATTCTTTACAAAATTTACGCATTTAAGTGTGTGAAAAGATGGGAGGAAGCAATATATTTTACTTTATATTCAATGTTATTATGTCTCAGGGCTATGCTACTGATAGAACTGAAGCTGCACTTTATTTCATATAATGTAATTCATCAATCAGTTTATGCTGAAGGTTGAATGTGCTAAAAAATATAATCATGACAATATTATCTAATATATTTTTTCATTAAATTATAGAAGATTTATACATGGTATCTTAAGTCTGTGGAACTTACTGTTGGGATTTTATTTTGAAAAACATGAACACATGTATAGGAAAAATAGATCAAGAACCATTTGCAGCGGAAGCAAAGACGCCCATACATGAATCTCCTTGACATTATTTATGCATTTTAATAATAAGTACATAGAAGTGAAAAGGAGGCTAATCACATTACCCTTGCACCGTGCTCAAAAATTTGGTTTTGACGATCTTTAGATTATGACCATGAACGTCCGATATCCTTACAGCATTAATTCTAACGTTATTTAGATTCTGACTATGAATATTTGATCTTCTTGTAATGTTGGTTCTAACATTCTTCTGATACAAATCAGATTTGGACTACAAATGCTTGGTGTCCTTGTAGCGTTGGTTTTAACATTCTTCAAATCTTGACTACAATGTCTGATCTCCTCATGGCGCTAGTTCTAACGTACTTTGGTTTTGATGTTCTTTAGTTCCAACCTCACAAATATCGAGCCTCTAGTTCAAATACACAACCAACTCGTGTCGAACGGTAGAAAGAAAGTTGAGAGAGCTCACCACGACAATTGTGCTAGCAATTACTCTCATGTATGGCTATTTGATTGATCATTATCATTGCATGCGATCGTCGAATGACCTTCTATCAATCACCTTTTATAACCAATCATAGATCACATTTATTTATTTAATTCAGCTCATTATCTCTAAAATCATTCTAGAGCATTAATTTGACAGCAATTTCTAAGCTCGCTGTAGACTTTGAATTTGGACATAAATTCTGAAACCGTTTCAGAACATTAATTCGGGCATTACCGTTACAAAGTATTATTCTGGGTATTAATCTATAACCGACTTTATTGTGGACATCAACTTTGTAATCGTTACAAAACTTTAATTTGACCGTTAAGTCTGAAACCGTCTCAGAACATTAATTTGGTCATTTGAATCTGAAACCATTTCAAATCATTAAGGACGTGCATAATAACCATTCTATTTCAATTCAAGAACTATTTTTTGTTCTAAAAACAAGTTTGGAACATAAATCCGTTTGTAACGCAATGTCATTTTTCTATTTATGGAACAAATTTTTAGTCCAGAAATAAGTTTGAAATAGAAATGAGAAGTAAAAATTTTCTACTTAAATTATGGAACATAAATGAGAAATAAAAACTCTTCTTGTCGTTCGCCTTCGCTACTAGCCGACCATTCACCCACTAGTCCTTACCACCATTGCTAATTGCTAGTTGTCATCTACCACCACTGCTTGCCACTCATCGCCACGATCCGTTATCGCCTGAGAGCGAGAAATTTTGTATCATTATTAGACGAATTTATATTCCGAAAACAGAAATTTTGTATTGCTATTAAATATGTATTTTTACTCATAAACTCATCTAGAAATAGAAATATAAAAAATCTATTTCTATTCTAGAAATTAATTTCTAACCAAAATGGTTATTGTTTGTGTCCCAAATTGCTCATTGATTGTGAAACTATTTTAGATCATTAATATAGCTGTTAAATCTAAAATTGTTTCAAATCTTTAATTTAGACATTAAGTCTGAAACCATTTCAAATCATCAATGTGACTATTAAATCTAAAACCATTTTAGATTTTTAATTTAGCCGTTAAGTCTAAAACTATTTCAAAACATTAATTTGGCTATTGATTCCGAACTCACTTCAAATTATTAATATGGTGACCGATTCTAATCTCACTTCAAATCATTAATGCAACAATTGATTCTGAACTCACTTCAGATCATTAATTCGGTCATTGAATTTGAACCTGGTTTAGATCTTTGAGTCGGCTGTAAAGTTTGAAGCTCTCTTTAGCTCTTTGACCCAACCATAAAGCCCGAAACCGTTTCGAACTTAGATTTTCAGCCCGACTTAATCTGATTGCCTTAACTGCAAACACATTTGCATTATTCTCTCTTATGTTCTAACGTCATTTTGAATTGATTATGGTGTGTGACATTCCTAGGTTTATCACTAGGTTGGCAATAAAATTTATACTAACACATTAGCACAACCAAGAAAACTGATTATCTCGATCAATCTCCAGTTCTTACAAATCATGAGTAACATCTAGCAATATGTTATGGCTACTCAAACAATGTGAATATCTTAAGAACATAATGAACTTGTTAGCTTTAGTGACTATGTAATTCAATCATTCTATCTTACTGTGCCCCGATCAAACAAAGGCCATCGAATTTGTTTGTCAAACCACCAATTTGATCATATGCCTAAATCTACGAGACACCAACTGTTCATTTTTGTTACAACCTTGGCCGAGGATTTCAATACATATTCCATATTGCGCACATATTCTTAACCCCTTAAGAATAGGCTCAATACTAACTGATCTTATGGGCTCATTTATATAAATGAGACAATGAATGAATATTTCTTTGTCATTAAATAAATAATGCAACTTAAATCTCTACTAACAATTACATGATTGTTTTAGGGCATATAAACACTTATACCAAAGAAGAGTGTGAAATTCTTTTTCCTTTTGGCAAAGCCAGAGGTTGACTTTATTTCTCGGAAACCCCCGCCACATTATTAGTGAATCATTTCCATTTTGGTCAAGCTAATGTGACATAAGCAAAACAAATAGAGCTAGAATCACACCGATTCTCTATGTGAATTTTTTTTTTTTGTAGAGAAGTAAAAGAAAAAAACCCATACACCCTTCAGGGAGAGATTTTTTTTACTAATCAAGTTACAAGTACCTAACATATTCATACCTAATGATTTTCCACAAAGCGGTAATGAAAGGTCTAACATGTTAGTTGGTTGAAAGACCCAAGCAAAGGTTTAGCTAGTATAATCTCAAGGAGTTAATGAATGACAATAGCCAAGATAATAGCCAAGATAGATCTGAGATACAAATACCAGTGTGAAGGGCAATTTTCAAAGCCTAAACGGTAGATCAAGTCCCAATAATTTTACATCGGTGCACATTGGTAGCTTTTAGGGAAGGGCAAAAAATTCCCCCACTTCATATTCGATGGGGAACAGATTAAGGGGATTTGTAGAAGAGGCCCTTCTTTTTCTGGCTAATCACATGGGAGTTCAATAGAAAATCTTCTTAAGTGCCGTGTCCAATTTAAGTGGTGAATTTCTGGCTCACCTATAAATTATTCTCAAAGTCAAGCATCCAAGTCCATTTATTCATGTTTGGTGGAGATTCTGCATCATCCTTTACTACTAAACATTCTAAGGCCTAGAAACGATCCCATCGTGATGCAAGAGTACTACCATCACTTCTCCGTCGTAAAATCCTTGAGAGAAGATTGGGTTTTAGAGAGAGATTATTTGGCAGCAAATGGCGATGATTAGTCGGCAGTCTTAGGCTATAATTAATTTGGTAAAAAGTGATTTTCGAGGTCATTATCTAGTCATTAATTTATACCTCATTTAAAGCACGTGATGTATACATATTTTGTCACATCCCACTAATAGGCCACAAAATTGGTGCTTCCGTCAGCATTCTTACGACCAAGGTAAAGAATTCAAAAATAAATGAGGCGACGCCAGCGGCCGGCATACAATATTGAAGCACAATCTTTTCTAGTGGGGGTTAAGAAGCAAGAATTATTTTAGCATGTCGAGTGTACTATTTCATATTCCCTCTCCTATCTTTGTCGTTACTGCTTTAGGAAGGGGGAAGGAATCTAGTGCAAAAACATGGACAAACCAGGAGGCAATAGATGCATTTGATGATCTTGTAAATACGTACATCGTAAAGTGCCTTCTCTTGACTTTGAATTCTCCTTGTGTCGGCCAAAATCCGAGATTGAGTCAAGCGACGATGGCGGTGCTTAATTTACTCATCATATTATAAGTTCGTCATTGAATAAAGACGTAACTGTCGTTACCAACTAAAGTGATAGCTAAAGTAGCTCTTTTCCAAGACTCAAAAGTGCATTTGCTGCATTGGTCACAAAAGGTGAGAATTGCCTACTTTTCTTCCCTCAACTTGTGCCCCAAATTATGTGAGGTTTTTTAAATAATCAAAATGAGCACGGATTTGAAGCTCTAAACCTCAAAAGATAAACTTTGATCCCAATTGTTGCCAAACTCTTTTGGAAACGGATTTGTCTTCTTTTAGAATGAACTACGGTCCTCAACTTTTGCTCCAAAACTTTGTGAGTTTCTTTCCAAATCAAAATGAACACAATTATAAGTAAATAAGATGATTAGAAGTGAGGGTATTATAAGGAATAATGTTAATGGATATTACATAGTTGTCATGACCCCCTAGGGGATTTCCTTGGGGGGGTTGTCGCGACCCATTCTTGCCGCCCTCGATCCCTCACCATCATGAGGAGAGAAAATGGAGAAAGGTTGGATTTAGGGGTACTTGATCATGAGAGTTCTCTCACGGCTCGCGTTCCAAAAAACGTCATTATCTCGCCTTTCAGATCAAGCCTTTCGTGAGTTCCCTTCACGAGATCACGAGCTCTCCCAAGCTCGTACCTCGCGTGATAGCGGAGTGTCGTGATCAATATTCACATGGGCAACACACCTCAGGAGAAGAGGTCGGGTGTAAATATTGGATTTAAGGGTATTTTTACCATAGTAGCCCTCTCGACAGTACGTTTCGCCCATAAGGATGTCATCACTTCATCCTTTGGGGTACTCCCACATCGAGTATGCTAAATCATGGTAAGTTTCATTGAAACTTGTACCCCACGTGACGGGTTTATTTATACGATCTAATTGTTTATGACAACCTAAATTTAATACGGGAGTCGCCACTAGCCTTGTTCGGGAGTCAGCTAGAAAACCCAATCGAGAGTCAAGAGTGTTCCCTCGATTCCTACGTAATCAAATATCTAGGTTCGAGGACTTGGGTTACGCTAATATTTCTATTAGCGCCCTTTCGGTACCTAAGATGTATGTTGTGTTTTCCTAATTTGTCCATATATTTCTTCTTACATTTTCAAGATCGTTAGTTCTAAACTAATCGATCATGTATGGTTGGTCATTTTCATACTATTCTATTTCTAGAAAACAAGAAAAGAAAGCAATTAATGGAATTGAAATTACGAAACAGTAAGTAAACAATCAAGGAAAGCAGTAAATCTACCATACAATCCTTAAAAATATAAAAGAGAAACGCAATTGAAAAAAAAAAAAAAAAGATAATAGGAAGAGAGCAAACCCACAACTCATCGGACTTTATATAACAAAGAGAACTTGAGACATATGTCGGAGAAATGAATAGTACTTGATAACAGTCGAAATGGACATCGACCTCCACCGTCTTTACATCCTTGTTGGCTTCGGGTGATGCGATGCTCCTCCCACCATTTGTAGAGAGGTGAGTTTGACGTACAAAAGCAATAAATTAAAAACAAATGAAAAGCTAGTCTAAACCAAGAATCCCTTGATATAAATAGTAATTGGAAAATTATCAAATTAATCCTTGGCAATGGTGCCAAAAACTTGATAAGTGAATTGTAAGCACACAATATCTACAAGTAATAAAGTGATGAGTGAGTATCATTCCCACGAGAATTGTCTCTAATTATCTAATTACTTATCGAAAGTGATCAATCCAAAGATTTAGCTAACCAAGTCGAAAAGACAAATAAAAAAGTGAATTAAACCAATTAAAGGACTAAATTTTAAAAGAGTCGAAATTTAAAGAATTTGAAAGCTAATTAAAATTGCAACATAAACCTAATATAAAGTAAACCAAAAATTAACAAGGTAAATTTCAAGATTTTTAACCAAGATCACAAAGTGTTAGAGCATCCAACTTCACTTAACCACTCATAATCAATTCTATTAACTTGTCATGCAATAAGTTAATTTCCAATTGTGCTGGTGAAATTTCCCTAAATTAGATTATAAGTCGACCTCGGTCTAATAAATCCCTAATAGGGTATGTTAACCTACACTAACCTTAGGTGAATTTAAACTACCCAAAAGCATTAAGTTCTTGTGGAAATTTCCGGATTTAATCTAAGTAATCCCAACCTGCATCTACTATCGTAACCACACAAACAATCTAGTGTACCTTGACCTAGATTTAATTTTTGGTTCAATATCACTAGTTCTCATGCATACAATCTCCACTCGATATCATGCATACATCAAAAATCATTTAAAAGTTGGCCAAAGCATTAAGATCATGATAGAGAATGCCACAATCAAAACAATTATATTGCACAAACAAGTTTTAAAAGTCAATCAATCATGGTTAAGATCCATTGTAGCTCCAACAAAAGAAATTTAGAACATAATTAAAACTAAATTAACAACGAAAATTGAAGAAAACATAATGCTAAATTAAAACAAATTCACCGATTTGAGTCGCAAATGGATTCAGGTTTGCTTCCTTCTTCTCTCCTTGACATACGCTAATTTCGCTCAAAAATAAAAATATAAAAGCTAACTAAGAAAACCTAAAATTTAGTGGCGGCACCAAGGCTCCTTATTCTTCCCTCTGAAATATGCAACACGAGGGTTTATATAGCCTCAAAAAATCTGCCCTAGATCGGCCTCCATTAGGTCTTGATAGGACTCCTTGGCTAATTAGGAGTTTATCTTCTTAAGATTCATAACCTTGATTTTCTTTGAACCTAGCCTCAATTATGGTCAAATCCACTAGTCTTGGCTGGCTTTTTCTTCAAGATAAGATATTCTGAAAGATACTTAAATATTCTTAAAGATATAGAGATATCCTTAAAGATATTGAAATATCCTTAGACATATTGGAATATTCTAGAAAATATTGAGGCGCAGGGACTGATATGCAAATCCAGCACAAATACATAAAAAAATCACACATTGGTCCTCAAGTCCTCTGCAAATGATGCGCACGATCTCTTATAAATCTGAAAGTCGTGTTTTCTACAAAATTCAGTAAAATTACATGAGTAGCAAATGAATTCACCCAAAATTCATCAAAACTTAGCAAATATCAAGCTTAAATTAGTAAAAATACTCTATCTAGAATAGAGTTATTAGGAAAAGACCATGAAAATAAACCCTAAAAGCAATCTTGAAATTAAAACGACAATGAGATTTTTCTATCTTTTCTAATTTTTGTTAACTTTTTAATAATTTTTCTTATCTTGTTAATTATCTCATCTAAAGAAAACTAATTACTTCATTGTGAATTGATTTTTGCTAGGGGTAAGTGGTTGTGGTTCCTTAAAAGTTCCATCTTGAACTTAGAAACCTATCTAATCACAACTTTCAGGGTCGCTTCTAGGGTTTAACGGATTCTTTTTTTCTTTTATTTCATTTTAGTTAAGCAAACGAAAATAAATGCAACAATAAAAAACAAAAGCTTCTCATTGATTCAGTCAATCCAAAATAATAATAATAATAATAATAATAATAATAATAATAATAATAATACCAAAGGCCACTGTACCTGTTGATTTTTATTAGGACCAACCTAATTGCATATTGACATCATCACAAATCTTTCGACAAATGTGTTCTTTATTTTTTTCTCCCCAGTTGTAAATCCAATCCAAGGCTATATTTCTCATCCTCAAAAAGTGAAGAAACTTAGTATATACAACCTTGCCAACCAAAGAGGTAACAGTGAAAAATAAGGAATCTCCATAGCATTTTCACCAAGGAAAATATAAAAGACTATTTTTCCTCACATTATGGTTTAAATTTTTCTTGCATTACGGTTTAAATAAGTACAATTAAAATAAGTCATGACATTCTTGAAAGATATCCTTAATTTATGCCCATAAGATTATAAAAATCAAAGTAGCGGATGATGAGGATCAGATAACAGGATAAAGCATAACAAACAAAACATTGCCAAAGCAATAGGCAAGTCCTGTCTCATGAAAACTTAGTGTCCTCTTGGTTTGATGTTATACATTAAACTTACACAACAATTCATGAGGGCCTTGTATATTGATCAAGACAAAATGCAGGACCACGAACAAAATGGGAAGCAAAAAAAAGGAAAGAAAGATGATAGAAAGAAGTAAACCTGCGAGGGAACTAAACAGCTTTTGAGGTACCTTCCAACAATCATCCATCAAGTGGACTGATATCCTAATCCGATGCCAATAGTTTGGACGCCATGAACAACAAAGATACTTGGGATACTAGGGAATAAATCTTGCTTGCAAAAACCATATTAGAAATTCAGTCCTCAATCATCCATGGAAATTTGTTCCAAATTATGACCACCTTACATAAAAAGAAACAACAATCATAGTTAATCACTTAATAATAGTTTTGAAATTCAAATACTAGCAACTAAACTAAATTTTACTTATTTGAAAGTCTTACCACATATATTCATTTTGCTTCAATTGGTAAACTCAATTTTCCAATGATAGTCTCTTCACTAAGACACTCCA
Organism: Eucalyptus marginata; assembly: GCA_014182565.1. NCBI lineage: Eukaryota > Viridiplantae > Streptophyta > Magnoliopsida > Myrtales > Myrtaceae > Eucalyptus > Eucalyptus marginata. The sequence continues at coordinate 21,672,513 of CM024586.1, forward strand.
TATCTAAAAAGAAGAAGAGACTAAATAAAACATTTACTCATTAGATATACAAAAGGAATTACAATATTAAAAGATATAAACATCACTTACCTAACTCAAATTATTATGTATTTTGGATATACTCTTCAACATTAATCGGCGCATGAATGGCTATCAATCAATCTTAAGTGCAAATCAAAGCTTCCACTATCTTGGGAGTCAAAGAACTTCGGAAGCCAACAAGCAAACGACACAATGCACTAAAAGTCAACAATGAAACAACAATAATTACAGGAATAGACAAAACATCCCGAGCTATCAAAGATAAGATTTTATATTTTTAGCCACTAGTCTTTCACCACATCAAAATGTCAATATCAAGAACATTTTCATTTTAATCTTCAAGATACAAATCAAGCTCAAATTTATTGTCATCGCACACTTTTTTGTTCGAATGCCTAAAGGTTCTCCACCAAGCTTGAATGTCATACTTCTTTATCTTGGAAACACTATTACTAGTGCTCAAACCTTGGACACTAAAATTTTGATCACTTGAAGCAAGAGAATATTGCTCATAAAATTCATATAAACACTTCTATGTGTCATTCACCTTATAATGCATCTTATTAATTTTCAATTTATCATCATAAATTTGTCCATGCAAGAAATTCACATAATTCAAATTGGTTCTAGGATCCAATACAACCACAATCAACATTATCATATTCACTTTGTCCAAACTCCCATTATATTTGTCAAATTTTTCTTTCATTTTTGTACCATAACTTGAAGCTTAGGATCTTCATCCACCGCATCTTTCATATAAATATATAAAAGAGTTATACCCTCAAAATAATCATTTGAAGTAACATATGAACTTCTTGACATCTTATTAGAGTCGTTATAGAACAGTTTTAGTTCCAAAAGACTAATGGCATTTTCCCAATCATCATCTTTAGAAAGATCATGGTTAATGTCACGCCCCAAATCTCGAGCATGCGCACATCCCTCGGTGGTCGATAAATTTGCGACGTCCCAGAACGCGTCGCCGACCCATTCATTTTATTGCACATGCGGAAGTGAAACAAAACCCTTGATAGCAAACAGCATGGGATAGAAAAGCAGGATAACAATTTCACAACCCAAAGCACACTTTTATACACAAACTAGGTTTTATATATATAGGGACTAGTCTATCTACCAAAAAGATCAATCCTCAAAAGGAAACTATCCTACGACCCCCTAATCGGACACGTTTACCGATCCTTCGGACTCCACAGGCTCCGGGGGCACCGGGTCCACGAGAGCACCATCAGGATGGTCAACTGTACCTTCACCAAAAGTGGCATCAACTACCGCAGCAGGGACCTCAAAACCCTGGAGGGGACCAACTCTGTGTCCATTGAGCCCGCGGTGAAACCACGCCCTAAATCGATGAGGCACCCTCTCAAGTAGGCCCTCATCGACCCAGACGGTGGTCACTACGAGCTCATGGACCCAGACCCCATGGCCTCCGGGAACAAGGAAATCAGTAACTAGCTCGATAACCCTCCGAGGCTGACCATAATGAACTGGTGGGGCCGCCATCTAAGGACCTAAAAAGAATTGAGCCCACGACGGGGTGAGACAATGTCTCAGCAAGTTCACCCCCTAAACTCTAACTAGGAAGGAAATATGCCTAGAGGCAATCTATGCACACAAGACAAAGGACTTACCTCGCCTCAATTCCCTCCTACATGTTAGCATAATTCATATACTCAATCAATCGATCAATCAATTCAATTCAATCCATACAATCGATCCATCAATCAATTAATCCATCAATTCAATCAATACTATCAATCAATCGATCAATCAATCAATCAGTACAATCGCAAGGTCTCGATTAAAAGGGCAAATCGTTATGACACGTCCCATACCGTACCACGCAATGTTGTCCCATAATCCGATACTTCAATTTCATTCAAACACATGTTCCAACTCGATTATTGCCCGCACAGGCAAAATATACTGATGCACATCGGTCTTCTGGCGTAGCCAGGCTTTGTCTCACACCTTTGAGCACGGCAACGTCCACCAACACACATCGAGAATAGCATCCCCGAAGGAGCATCGGTCCAAAATCTACTGTGACCGGCTTCCATTGTCCAGGGGCATCCCATATAGGGGCAACGTTCTACTGACACATCGAGAATGGGTTCACTTAGCCATCACACGATCAATCAGTCCCGGCCAAGGATATTGCCAAGGATATTGTGCTTTACACTCAAATGTCCCAATTAAAATAATGTCTTGGTCTATTTTCTTCATATTAAAAACACCCGATAAAAATAATCGTGTGTGGGTACACGGTCAATTTGAATAAAAAATGTGATATTTTCCTTTTAAAAAATCTCACTATTTAATATAATACATAAAGACATTTTTGGCGTTAAAAACCGACGTTTAGGATTTTCTAATTAAATACTGAAATTTCACAATTTTGGAATAAATAACCAAAATTCCAATCGCCACTCAATTTGCACAAATTAACACTCTATTGCATAAACTAAGCACACCATTGCAATCAGCATGAAATTCCAATCATCGACTATCCCGGTATAATTTTCGGAAATTAATAAATAATTAAATAAATACCTAAATTAATTAAATAATTCAATTTAAATACAATAAATACCAACTTAGGCCGGAAATGCTAATCTAACCACTTAAACGGGCCTAGAAAATTTCTGAACCTATCTAGATAAATAGCATGACCTCTTTAACCCTTAATTAGTTTATTCTAACCACCTAACATGCACAATTGAACAATTAAATCACTAATCCATTCTAACTAACCACCTAATCCCTAACTAGCCTAAACTAATTATCCACTAAGCATCATTAACTCTCTAAGCAGAGTTTAGCAAGTAAACTCACCGGTTTTGCGATCCAGTGAGTTCACAGCGACGGCGACGCAAAGGCGGATGACAACCAAGCCTGGAGCGACACCAATGGAGGTTTGGATGGGCCTGAAAACGAGCCACAAGCCCTCAGCCACTACTTGCTGGGTCGAGAGGGCTGCTCGGCTTGGGAAAGGGGCATGGCGGGATGGTGAGGCTGCTGTGGAGTCAGGTGGACGACGGCGGCAGTTATGGCAGCCTGGTGACCTGCGACGGGCTGGACAAAGGCTCGGGAGATGGCGAATAGGCGCGAGATGAGCGGGACGGGCGGACGGTGCGCGTGAGGGACGCGCAGCTCGCGGGCAGCTCCGGCGGCTTCGGCGAAGGTCGACGGTGAAGGGGGAGGGTTGGCCGGTTGTTCTTTGCAATTTTTGAGCTCAAATGTGGCACAACAATGGATAAAGTGGGGCTCAATGTTGAAGAAGAAGCTGCTGAAGAGAGGGGGTCCCAATTGCCCACAAAGTCCATGGAAATATCCCCTTCTACTCATTGCATGCCCCCACTAGCCTTGGTTGTCATCCATGGCCAATTTGCAACACCAAATTTCCCCTAGAAGCTTCCCCAAATGGTCCATAATGTTGTCTCCCCCTTGGCCTACGAATTTTGGGCCAATTCCCCCCAAATTGATTCAATTCTCCTTCAAGACTTCTACAATTGAGCTCAATTTGATGTCCATAAATTCAGCCAAGGTGCCATCGTTCAATTCAACATTTTTCCTCATCAATTGAACCAACTTGACGGCCAAAAATGCGACAAAAAACGGCCCTATAATTTTCCTGGTCCAAAATAACCTTACTTTGATTTTTCGCCAAAATCTCGGGTTTGCAGAAAAATCTTTGGAGGATGAGTCGACGTTCCTAAAATGAATTGTGACATGACAGAACTTTCAGAAATCGAGTTTAAATTCACGATTAATTTCAATTGGGCGCGATTTTAGCGTGACCTAGTGTACCGGATAGCTTTTAGGAATTTTTAGTGCAATTGACCCGTGGTCGATTATTTTCGAACCACATTGTATATCTTCAACACATTGGAGACCCTCGGTTGTTGTGAAAATCTCGAGGTTTCAAATATGGGCACAGGGTACAGAAATGATAGAAAAATCGGTCTAGTACCATTCGATAGAAATTTTGTAATTAGGTGGAATCACCCACACTCTAATCACATACCTTTGTCGAATCGACCTATCTCCGATCTCTTATCGATTTTGACGGAGCTGTAATGACCTTTGCAGATTAGCATGGCTGAGCAGTTGATCCCTAGTCAAATTCTCAAGTCTATTGCGTTAAAATCTCTTAACGACTTCACCAGACAAACTAGTTATCTCGTGAGTGATCAGCTCAAGAAAAAGAACTATAGGCACGTCGATGAAAAGCCCGACTCATTCAATTGAAAACAAAATAAAAAATTCGGGATGTCATAGTTAAGCTCACTAGCAAAAGATAAATTGTCTCCTTCCATCCTCCTAAAAGCTTTTTTGAACTTTATGGCAGTGTCTAACATGAGGTTAGTGGAGTTCCATCTAGTGGCGACATAAAGAATAGCTGAACTTTTGTAAGTGATCGTTTCACTCTTAATGCAAGGTTGAAATGTTTTAACCCTCATAGGAGAATTCCTCACAAACCTAAACATGATTCAGATATCCGCAATAGATTCATGCACATTCAATTTAACAATTAAGTTTAATATATGAGTAGTACACCTCATATACAAATTACTACCGTCTACCTTTCTCTTGAAATTTTTTCCTACAACTAACCAATTGCAACATCATTCAAACTAGCATTATCCAGAGTGATTGTAGACACGTTTTGTTCTATTCCCCACTTGTAGATGCATTTTTCCATCATTTTCCCAATCTCCCCACCCTTGTGAGTATGCATCACTTTAAAATTGATAATTCTTTCATGCAACTTTCAATTTTTATTAATAAAATATGTAGTGAGACATGAATAATTCAAGTTTTGAATAGAACTCTATGTATCAATCGTGAGTGCAATCCTAGAATTAAGCTTACCAAAGTAAGTCTTCAAACAAGTTCTTTCACATAAATACTACTTCATGCAATCTTTAGCCACTGTAAAACGTGAAAAATGCTTGAAGAGAGGTTGTAACTCAGTGATAAACTCATGAAATCCAACATGCTTAACCAAGGAAAAAAGTTGTTCATTACTTATGATGAACCAAACAAGCATTTGCCTACAACGTTCTTGATTAAACATCCATGTCGATAAAACACTACTAGTAATAAAATCTCCCCCGCTCTACTAGCCACGTCTACATTACATGGCACATAGAATCTTATCTACATTACAAAAAAACTTTCCGTTGTCAAGTGCTTCCTCATTGCAAAAGTATCATTAGCAACACGATTTTAATACACTAACTCACAATGAATATACACTTCACCTGTATGTTTTTCCTTTCTCATCTTTGATTCTCGCATACTGATTCCAGCAATCGGATGTATATTTTTTATCACGAGGAGGAAGATAAGAACCAAGTATCTTGTTTGTCGCATTCGTGGTAGGGGATGGCTCTTCTTCACTTTCATTGCCCAACAATTCCAATTCCATGATCGGACTCATCTCCTCAAATTCTTCCACCTTTGTTGACATGTTATCTTGATACGTCAACTTCACATATACACAACAACAAATGAATATAATTATAAATTTCAAAATAAATAATAATTTTTTTATATAATAGTAAAACAAATTTCAAGCCAAGGTAGCATTTAGTTATCATTACAACAGGTAATAGTTAGAGAAAATCTTAAATCCCCGAACAAATAGCTATGCCTCACTCCTCAGCTGCTCCACTCTCATTCCTCCGTTGAGCACGTCATATACCAATATCTAGCCACACCACATCGAAACCAGCTAGAGATACACCCGTACAAAGTCAAGAACTATACAACTTCTAATGCACCGAGGAAGTTTATATTCTTTCCACTAACAGTCTTTCCGCTTCTCTCATTCTTTAGAAATCAGCATGAGTCAATTATTGTGAAGGTCTTGCTGAATCACGCTCAGTTTATATCCCTTGTTTTTCACTCTGTTCACTTAAATGTTTGCGGATATTTTCTCGCTCATGCGTTTTAAAGAGATACATTAGAATGAAGAAGACTCTATCGAGCAGAATTAGACAAGAACAGAAACTTATGGATGGCGGCCCAATTGCACTTAACTGTCATGTTTAGCCTGAAATACTTGATACTCTCTTCTAAAGAAAGAGAGACGTAAATATGTGATGCCACAAGTTCAATGCAGTGGCATTGTAAAATGCCAAGAGCAGAATATTAAGATGATTTTAATCTTTGTTTTCTTTTTATGTTCCCAACACAACGTATGCTTGCTAAAGCAGCAATTATTATTAATGCCATTACCAATGAACTATAGAAATAGGTGATGTGATGTGAATAATCTCATGGACATTTTTCCGGAAACAAACAAGTCTCCCCAGATATAAGACAACCAAGTAAGGTCAAGCAGACAAGCACTATGTTTCAATCCAGCAGGGGAGTTCTTTAGCAAGCAGCAAAAGACTAGATGGTCCAAACTAAAAGAGGAATACAAGATAAGCTCCCCCAGCGAATAGGGTAAACTTCAAATCTTAAGGGTCAGAAATGAAAGGGCAGATCAAACGAATCAGGGCATAGGACAGATTGGAAGAATTCAATCGGGACTATTTCCGAAATTACTACTTGTGGGTAGCGTTGAAACAACAGATCCTTAGAGGCTCAATCGATTGCTCAAGCAGCAGCATCAAGCCACCAATTTCTCTTTTGCCTGGTAAGGCTCTAATGAGACTTCACTCTGTTAACGTACAACTTCGCCGTTTAAATGCATAGCTCCATCCTCAGAGAAAATGGGTTTATATATTTACTTTGGCCAACTTTCCAAAAACAAAGTGCACTGTAATGCAAATGCCGATGGTAGAGCTTGGCCAAAAATAGTAACAGAAGAGGAAAAAAGTGCAGATCAAATGAAAACAAAACAAATTGACAAACAAGCTCACCTGCATTACAGAGCAACAGCTACAGATCAAACGCAAAAAAAAAAATAAAACAAAAACAAAAACAAATGGATTAATCATTGTCTCTTCTTATTTAGTTGAAGTTCAAAATGTCTAAAAATAGTCGACATTAAACTAAAGAGGAAATTTCGAGATTAAAATAGTAGAGTAAATTGCAGCTAGGGAGAATCACTAGAAAGTGAAAATCCACTGCAAGCAATAGCCCAAGCAAGAAATCGACCTGAATCATAGTGAAAGCAAAGGAGAGTGAGTTCTTACAATTTGTCACGACGGAAACCGTAGTCGATCTCTTCTCTATCTGATTTGATTAAAGCTGATCACAACCGAAAATCACAACCATGAGTCAATGATGATGGAGAGAGAGAAGTGAAGAGAGAGTCAAACTCGGAGACAAACTAGGACAAACGAGATGAACTGAGAGTGAGACAACCAATCCCTTTGTTCCCTCAAGCCAACTGGTCAATTCTCAATTTTCTATGTATTTAGGGTTTTGTACCGGTTCCCAATTCCGTTCCCTGAGAACTGGGAACCAAACCATGAAACATATGTTCCTTAAAATAGGGAACTGAGAACTGGAACTGGTCTCCCAAGAACCTAGAACCGAACCGGACTGTTTCTCGGTTCCCGGTTCTACTCTCGAACGGTGCTCATCCTTAATTCTAGCAATCATTTTATTTGAACTCATCTTAATATATGATTTGTTAATCTTTGGACATGATTGCATGTGTATTCCATGTTTGCTGAGTGTGATACTGAAGTTTTCTCTATTTTGTGCAGTGTGTCTCAATGATGTCACGTTCATTTTGTTCTAAGCTCCTTTACCGTGTGGTCTTAGGAATTTCTTCTCAAGTCTCACCACACTCAAAAGGATTTTAGAGAGAAGCTCTGAATTTCTATTACTGGTGAGATAATACAGATGAGAGAGAGGCCTCCTATATGTACAAGTACTCCCCTCATCTCAATTGTACATCACCCTTTAATCTAACGGTGGAGATTCTATCTTTTCATCTACTAACTACCCGCATTAAGTACAAGAATATTCCAAAACAGTGTACATTTCTCAAATCTCTCCTAAAAATATTCTAGAGCACACAAGAAACCTAAGACTAAGAAACTTCAAGCTTGCCTGGTCTTCTTGGATCATCCTCAGATTATCGTACATTGAAAACTAGCGGGGGACATGGCTTGGGAGTCCCTGGTGTGCGTGTTAATATCTGGTGATGTTTACGTAAGCTTTGACTGATCAAACAGTAAAGTATGGTGTCCATGTATGTTTCAGTCTATAAGGGCAAAAGTTTGAGTCTTTGCGAAACCAAAAAAAAAAAAAAAAAAAAAAACAGAGGTGGAATGTGTATTCAGCGGTGGTTGGTTGTGACTTAGAAATGATGAAGATGATTAATTGATTAATGTCAGCGATGTATTCGAATTAGGATATTCTCTGCAAAAAGAAAGCGCAATAGTTTAAAGAAAAAATAATAATCAACCAAAAAAGAAAGGAAGGAGAAAAAAAAAAGAGAAGTGAAAAGCTTGTGCAGTTTATGTGTAAGAAGGAATAAGAAAAGTAAAATGAAGGAATAAAAAAAGTAAAATAAAAAATAGAAAATTGTACCCTGCTTATGTAGATAGCATTTGGGCATAGAGTAAAGTGACAACAAAAAAAAAAAAGTATAATAAAAACGTTGAAAAATGAAAAATAATTGGAAAATAATTATAAAATACGCTTTAATTAGCTTGTTAGATTTTAGTACTAAATTCCGCTGAGTATCATTTAGTAAGCATATATATAGTTAAGGGAATTAAGTGAATACCTTTGTTATAGTCTAGTTTTAGTAGATTGATCTTTTAGACAGGGAACTGGATTCACTTTGATTGAAGTTCTTGCGGATTGTTATCCTAAGGTTTAATGACAAAGTCACGTTATATTTTTTTGCCCGACTCGTATTATGTTACTTTACTGCACTTTATATTTATCTTTGATGAATTGGTAGTGATTCTTTTTGCTTTTTGAGATGTGATTTACTTGTTCTAATTAATTGGTTGGATTACGTTATTGTATAGACACTTAGCGGGTAAGAATTTTAGGAATCATAATTTGATAAAAAGACTGTATGGACACTTTATTTGGCAAATAATAAAGTTTAGGCATCGAAGTGGCATTAATGAAATAACCAGTGTTATCAAGATATCCTTAGATCTCTAGTTGCGTGGGAAGTGAAATATACTCTTATATCTTAATTTCTAGCTAACCTAAAAGGTTGGTGGTGACTTCTCATATATAATTCTCATAGGGTTAATCAAATTAAGATGAAATCATCTCAACATTGCAAGATGTAAGAGTTTGGGAGAGCTAGCGTTGATTAAGGACCAGATCCTCAACTTGATATTACCTCTAAACTCATTTTTCCCTAGGTCACCCTCTCTTCTTTTTTTTCTTTTTTTTCTTTTTCTTTTTTATCTGTTTTTAATTTTATTTAAGATGAGCCGGACCCCATGAGACGGACCCAGCCCATCAAATACATATAAAGCACACTTAAGGAACAGATACACAAGTGCTATTAGCATCTTCATGTTTCTTTGCTAGTTCATAAGCGCAAACATTGGCTTCTCAAAGCACGGGGTTTACCGAAACTCTCACGGGAAGCTAATTGAGGGCTTCGTGAAGAAGATCCATGCACCATCGCTGTTAGTATGTCGGGCACAATTCTCGGTTTGTGGCTTGAGCCGCATGCCTAGGCCGATGTATGCACCAAGCAAGACTTGGAATTGGCACATTTCAATACTAGTCTAAGGCCTCATGGCTTAGGCCATCGCGACTTGACATTGATTCCAAGCCGAGCAAACCTCGACCTCGTCCCGGGCGTGAACACATTCAAGCATTTAAACATGAGCAAACCATATAAAAGAATATTATAACATACATATGACTTACACGGGTGAGCACACCACTAAACTCGACGACGTAGGCTATCGCCCTAACCAAGAGTCAGAGATTCTACTATCCTTCGATGAACCTTAATAAACTATAGGTGGCTTTACTAAGAGAGCGCCATCTTGTGAGGCGGTGGGCAAGCAAGACCGAGAAAGGGAGAGGGGCGATTGTAAGAGGGCATGAGAGAAAAAGAGAGAATAAGTAAGGGAGAAGAGATGGGGTGGTGTGTGTGGTGTGTAATTGAGGGGGGAAATGCCTCTATTTATAGGCAAACCCCTCATCATTACCCTTTTAAATGGACCAATAGGATTTCTATAGGTGACAAGCCTAGGTTGATAAGGTGGCAAGGCTAAGGAAAAAGAGGTGGCAAGCCTAATCTCTAGGGCCACACTTGTTCCTTCACTTATTACGTCACCCAAGTCTTTTAATGATGAAATGGATACTTGCTCTCCAAGTTTTAGGTTAAATGTCATTATGGTCTATTCTTTTAGGGGACACCTAAGCTAGATCACTCACATTTCTTATTAACTGCCAAGATTTCATGTAATCATTAGGCTTAGATGTATTCACATTACCCAACTTGCTCTCCAAGTTTTTTTTTTTCTTTTTAACACACTAAATTCCAAAAGCATTTAATGCATTCTTATATTCAAGCCAAGAAGTCTCTAGATTGTCTTGTCACTCAAGTTGGGCATGCAGCCCCTTTCCCTTCTAAGTTGGGTTTGTGACCCTCTTATCTTGGGGTAAAAAACAGTTCGAGCAATTTCCGAAATCGACACCGTTACCTTATTGAACAAGCTCGAAAAATTATAAAATTTTAATATGTTATAAAGAAGATATTAAACAACATTTTTTATGAAGGAAGCCTACCCAAATTTGTTTTGTGAAAAGAGCAGTAAATCACTGAACACAACCTAAAAATTCATCCGTCAAACAAGTTCCAATCGATAAATGATTAGGCCTTTGTCACAACCATTTCACCTCAAAAAAATCTTTATGTTGTAGATTGAGAAATTTTGAACAATTTTCATGAGGGAGTCTCTCCAAATTTGAACCATGAAGAGCTCCATAAAATTGGAAAGCGGGAAAGGTCCAACAGTTTCGAAAAATTTGAAGGTCAGAACCTATAAAACTCAAGGTGGCAAGTCTATGGAAGAGAGGTGGCACGCTACTAGGCTTGCAAGATCACTTGCCATTATTCCCTTAGGTCATAAGTCACCTCCCTTCATTAATTCTTCTTGGCCAATGATTCATGAAGCATTTAAAGTTGAAAAGAACTTGTCTTCCAAGTCTCAAAGTAGAGGAAATGATGACCCCAATCTAATAAGGGACACATGAACATGTGATTCACCTCATTCATTAATGGCTTGTCATGATGACCATACACCTAAGCTTATGAGTCATCTTCTTTCATTAATTACTTAGGACAGCCTTCATTGCCCCCATTTAATGCATTTAACTCTTGATCTTCAATAAAATTAGCCTATCTAACTTGGTCTCTAGGTCTTCTTGATAGGCTTATGATTACGTTTATGATTACGTTTCAAGGGTAAGACCATTTGTGCCAAGTGTCCAACTTAGTCATCATGTATTAATTGACTACCTTCCAAGAACATTGAATGCATCATGAGAAAATATTAAAATTAAAAGGTCATCCCATTGGACAAGAGTTAATCGAGTCTAACCACGACTAGCTTTCTTATTTGACTCAAAATTCATGCCTAAGCCATGATCGGAAGAAGCCGGACGCAACCGAGCATAACCAATGAAATCGAGTTCGGACTCCTTCATTAATGTGTAAAGGGCTCGAAATTGAGGATGTTACAAATTCAATGCAACCGTATGTCGAGACAAATCAATCAATCCCACACGACTACATGACAATTGGAAATTGACCATGGATCGAATAAACTCAACATGGTTTAGTTTTGGACTAACCATAAATTGTGGCACAGGCCCAGAAACTGGCCTCGAGACCGGCCATAGGACCGGTCGACTAATCCAAGGATAAGACCTTGAACCCATTCTAGAGCCCCTTTACACTGTAAAAGAGAAAACCGAATTCAGTTCTGTCGATTTAGATCAGTTGCATACAGCTTCATCTGATCATGGTTTAGGCATGAACCTTGGACCAAATAAGATAGTCAATTGCGGTTAGACTCAATTAATTCCCACCCAATGAGAAGGCCTTCAAACTTAGATATTTTCCCATAGTGCATTTAATGCTTTTGGAAGTAGTTATTAAATGCAATGTTGACAAGTAAGACACATGTCACCAATTGCTATTGCCTTTGAAGATAATGATGAAACTTGGATTTTTGCTCATTAATGATGGGTGAGTCACAATCCTACTTAGGAGACTTGATGACCAAGTTTAGACTAGTCACTCTTCTTGAAAAACAGGAATCAAGGCATTAAATTAGGGTAATGATTATTAAGGCATATGTGTCCCTAATGACCTAGGATCATCATAACCCTAAACTAAGTGTGAAAAATGAAGTCTTGGAGCCCGAAGAGAGGGGCCACATGCCCATTTAAGGAGAGACAAACAATTTCAAGTCTTCTTGAATCAAGATAAGGATGCATTTGGATTCTAGTTCTTCAATGCCAAGTTGAGGTGTCCATTTTGCTTAGGACTAATCATTACCTAGTTTGAGACTTGGAGACTTAGTCATCCTCCATTTAAAGCCCTTTTTAAATGCTTCTTGACTTAGAACAATTAGAAGCAAGCCATGGATGCCCATGAAGAGACCTTGGATGCCATTATGGGGAAGGATGAGGAAGACCCCTTCATTACAAGGGTAGATGGACCAATTAGAAACTTGCCACTTGATTTGAAGCCTTTGGAAGATCCTATAACCTTGTCACTTTGCTTTCTAGGTTTGCCACCTAAGTTCTTGGCATTAAAGGCTTCTAGTAAGACAATTATTGCAGGTGTTCTATAAATAGGGATAGAGCTCATTCTTGCACTAAGGTTTGTTCACAAAAGCCCCTCATCCTCTCTTCTTCTCCCTTTAGCTGACCACACCACCCCCTCCCTCTCTCTCTCCAATGCGGCCCTCTCCCTCTCTCTTTAGGCATCCTTTGTTGCCAATCTTGCTGCCAATCACCGTCACCATTTGTGAGCCGTTGTGAGGCCAATGGTCTAGAAAGTTGTAAGTGAACTTACTAATATTTGGTTAAGACATTGTGTTACACTAGTCCAAACACATAGCAAGTCTGTGTTTGAATTGCTTGTGACTTTGTTATTGCTTGCTTGAGATTCGACTTGTTTTTGCTTGAATCGTTTTAGACCTTGTTTCCTATTTGAGGTCCAATTCTTGTTTGATGAGCTTTGGCTCGTGTTTGGGCTTGAGTTACTTTGAAAAAAGCCCAATTTGTGCGCTCACTTGATATGCTTCAGTTTTGCTTGATTCAAACTGATTTGGAAAATGTTTTTGTAAAAGCTCGATTCTTCCCTCGCAAAATTATTTTTCAAACTATATCGAACTATTTCATAATTACATGTTTTAGCTCATGCCCCAAGCTCCGAAAAGGGGTTTCGTCAATCTTGGGCATATGTGGGATCACGTTGAATTGGTCCTTGGTTTTGGTACGATATTGAGGCGTATCATTTCTAAACCAAGTTTGGTACTCTGTCGGTGCATCAAACATGTTGAGTCAAGCCACAATCCTTCATTTGCACCCGACATGTTCAATGACTCGATTCCAATAAGTCATTTCACACACTTATACATAGCACACCTTTAGGCCCTTGAACTAAAGGTGAAGTTAATAACCAAATTGTGATGCTAGATGTATAGTGTGACATCCCGATTTTTCCAATTTTATTTTTAGTAAATTGAGACGGGCATTTCATCTGCACGCATATAGTTCCTTTCCTTGAGTTGGCCACTCATGTGAAAACCAGTCTATCAGGTGAAGCCGGTAAGAGATTCTAATGCATCGACTCGAGAATTTGACCAGAAACGACCTTTCGACCGAGCTAATCTGCAAAGGTCATTATGGCACGATTAAAAATCGATTAGAAGCCAGAGATAGGTCGGCTCGACAGAGGCATGTGATCGAGTGTGGGTGATTCCACCAAATCACACTATTCTTGTCGGTCGGCACTGGACCGACTTTTCTGTCGATTAGGTCTCCTGTGTCCGTATTTGAAACCTTGACATTTTCACGACAACCGATGGTCGCCAATGTGTCAAAGATGTACATTGTGGCTTGAGATTGATCAACCACAAGTCGAATGCATAAAAAATTCTAAAAGCTACCCGATAGGTCAGGACGCGCTAATATCGTGCCAGAGTGAAATTAACCGTGAAATTTTGACTGAATTAAGAAATTGGAAGTCCTGTGATGTCATATACCTTATGAGGAACATGTATTAATTTTATGGATTTTAATTGGGCTCAATTGGAAGAGACTTGATTAGAATTGAGAAATTTAAGGTACGAGATTTTATGCCCCGGCGGAAAATGAAATTGAACCTATTGGACTAAGGTTGTGGGAGGTTGAAGTTAGTGGAAGATGATGTCATCTTAGGTCATGTGGGCCATTTTTGGTTGGATTAAAGAAAGAAAGAAAGAAAAAGAAAATGGCCCCCTTCTCTCTCCTTCCTCTTTCTTCTTCTTCTTCCCCCATTGGTTTTCCTCCTCCATTTTTTCTGCTCCTTGCTGCTTGGAAACCAGCAACCAGAGAAGCTTGGGGTCGAAACCAGCTCGCCGTCGCAGCTCCGCCGGAGGAGGTCGTCGCCCGCCGTCGCGCCGGACCGCCGTCGCCGTTCGTTGCCGCACTGCGGCGTCCGCGCGTCACTCCGCCCCAACCCGCGTGCCGCTCCGCCCAGCCGTCGCGCCGCCCTTCGCCGCCCGTCCGTCGCCGCCACCGCCACCGAAGCTCGCCACTAGCTCACCGCCGCCTCCTCCGCCAAATCCGCGCCTAAGCCGCCCCTTTCCCCCTCCATTCGGCCTTGGTCAAGGGCTGAACTTCCGGACCAGATCTGGTTCGGGGCCCGTTTTGGCCGGCTTCCCGACCCCGGTTGCTCGACCCGCCTTGAGGAAAGTTGATCCTCGCGTTGGCCCCGTCGTTTTGGCGCGCTCAGCTCGCTAATCCGGTGAGTTTAGCTCACTAAATCTTGATTAGAGGGTTAATGATGCCCTAAGTGTGCTTAGCCTAAGTTGATTATGTTTAGGTGGTTAGTTTAGTTTATTTAAGTGTGATTTGGATTAAGAGATTTAATTAGTTTTAAGTGTGTTTAGTTTAAGGTTAAGTAGGTTTATTTAATATAAGCCTTGATGTGACTTATTGGGTTTTATTTTTGATTTATTTTAATGTTTCGAAATTCTGGAAAAAGTTAATAATTTATTATTTTCCGAAATTCATTAAAATATTATTATTTTAAAAAAACTCGAAAAATTATTTTTGACCCCAATTGCTTAGAATTTCGTGCTGATCGTCGCTGTGCAATTAGAATTTGAATTTGATGAATGGATGTGGCAAATTGAGTGTGGATTATTATTAATTAAAAAAAAACTCGAAAAATTATTTTTGACCTCAATTGCTTAGAATTACGTGCTGAGCATCGCTGTGCATTTAGAATTTGAATTTGATGAATGGATGTGGCAAATTGAGTGTTGATTGTGATAAATATGGTTTTTAGCCATAAAAACCCAAGTGTTGGATATTGATGCAGAAATTTGACTGGTTAAGGTTTACTATTGAAATTGGAGTATGTGAATGAATTGTGGAATGTCCGGAAGCCTATAACGATTTGTCGTGTGCTGGTTCATAGACCCGGTCGCAGTAGTAGCTAGGCCAACTGGACCTGTTCTCCTCGTGAATTGCCGTCATTGAGTGACATGGCTCGGGTCGCAATAGAGGCTAGGCCAACTGGACCCATGCTCCTTCGGGAATGCCGTCGACGTAGTGACGAAGCCGCGCTCCATGGGGGGGAGGCGATGCCTGACATGAGTGTCAGTAGATAGCTGAATTGCAAGTAGGCTATGCCCTTGTGTGGCAATGAATAATTGGAATGTGTGCTAAGTGTGATTGTGATTTATATGAAAGTGATGTCGTTCCAATTATTTAAATTCTTATTATTACCTGAGATTGTGTGATATAAATTGTGCTAACCTGCAGGAAAGGAATTAAGACGAGGTAAGTCTTCTGTGTGAGGTGGCTAGGCCACCCTGGGTGTATTTTCTTTCTAATAGGGGTTTAGGGGGTTGAACTTGCTGAGACGATGTCTCACCCCGTTGTGGGCCAAAATTTTTCAGGACCGTAGATGGGGGAATCACTGCCTCTGGAGACTGTTCAGTCTGAAGTGGAATCGAAGAGCGAGTTCGACTAGTAGTATTAGGACCATTTATTCCTTTTTGGTGGACTAATCCCTTTTTGTGAACTGGCCCCTTTTTGGTATATATATGTAAACCTTGGGAGGTTATTTGTTTATGGAAGTATGTTTGTTTATGATTGTAATTATTTCCTGCTTTCCTATCTCGTGAGTTTTCGTCAGGGGTTAGATAACACGTTCCGCATGCACATAATGAATTAATTGGGTCGGCGACACTACCTGGGAATGTCGCATTTGTATGACCATGGTGGGATGTTCACGTGTCTCGGGGTTCGGGGCGTGACATATGGTCACAGGAGGGATTAAGTTCTAGCCATCAACCGATGGTTTTTGGCTATGTTGATTGATGATTTTGGAGGAACTAATAGATTTCGGTTAAGCCGTTGACCGATAAATTTCAGCAACATTACTTGATGGATTTTGGATGCTTGGTCATTCTAGAAGAGTCGATAGATTTCAGCTATTAATAAATGAATTCCATGTGTATGAGTTCCTCATATTATGGAATGAGTCTTGATTTATGCTTGCATACGATTGAGTGAGGCGTGACTTCCTCATGTTATGTAGTGAAGCTTGGCTTATTTTGCATATTGTTGGTTGAGGATTTATCATGTTTCTAACCAAGACACGGTGTTTGTTTTGTTATTGATTTGCCATCGATAAATGTTTTGGATTAGTTATGTGCTTGTTGAAAGGCGAGACATCATCCTACCCGAAAATTAGTGGGTTTATTTATGGAGATCGTATTGATTCTTATCAAAGAAAGACAGGATTAACCGATGCTGTTCAAACAGGCACAGGTCGACTAAACGGTATTCCCATAGCAATTGGAGTTATGGATTTTCAGTTTATGGGGGGTAGTATGGGATCCGTAGTAGGCGAGAAAATCACCCGTTTGATCGAGTATGCTACCAATAAATTTTTACCTCTGATTCTAGTGTGTGCTTCCGGAGGAGCACGTATGCAAGAAGGAAGCTTGAGCTTGATGCAAATGGCTAAAATATTTGCTGCTTTATACAATTATCAATCCCATAAAAAGTTATTTTATGTATCAATCATTACATCTCCTACTACTGGTGGGGTAATGCTTCCCATGTGCATAACTCAAAGATAATAAATGAAAAAAGTACGGGTCAGTGACATGCCTAAGATGTCGCGAAAATAGCCCCTGTCGCTCATCACAACCCTGAAGATGGAGTTGGGGTCATGACAAGAGGTGAGAGAGTGACCATAATAATATCACTAGAAACTTTGCTCTTGACCAGATAGATACAAAAAAACCTCAATCCTACAATTATGTGATTATAAATTATGAAGGCTGCAACAAAATGGATGCCTGTTTCGTTCCTCTTACCTTAAGCACAATGTTTTCTTTTCTCCTATGTGATTTTGGGGGTGTTATAAGTCCAAAAATTTTCTCTTCTTAAGTAGAATATTTTACTTATAAGACTTGTCATTTTTCTTTTCTCCTTATTCTACTACTCCTTTCTTCCACCTAGACGGCCTTAAAGAATTAAACTAGAGAGATGTTTATATGAGAATGTACTTTAGTAAAGTGAAAGGTCTGGAGAGAGCGACCTAATAATATTACTGCAAACTCTACTTTTGACTAGATAAATACAAAAAATACTCAACCCTACAATTATGTGATTATAAAATATGCAGACTACGACAAGATTGATGCCCGTCTTGTCTCTCTTATCTTGTGCACAATGTTTTCTTTTCTACTTTTTGTGTTTTTGGAGTATTACAGGGCTAAAAATGTTTTCTTCTTCTTAAGGCAGTTGGTCAACAAACTGAGTAGAATATTTTGTTTGCAAAACTTGTCATTTTCCTTTCCTTCTCATCTGCTTATTCGTTCTTCCAACTAAACAGTATTAGAAGATTAAACCAGAGAGATGATTATATGCAAAAATGCTTTACAAAAGTGAAGGGTCATGAGAGAGAAGAGAGGTGACGGAGCAACCATAATAATATCACTATAAACTCTTCTTATGACCAAATAAATACAAAAAAGACCTCGACCTTACAATTATGTGATTATTAATTATGCAGACCACAACAAGATGGATGTTTATTTTACCACCTTATATGCAAAAGTACTTTAGGAAAGTGAAGAGTCAGGAGAGAGAAGAGAGGTGAGGAAGCAACCATAATAATATCACTACAAACTCTGCTCTTGACCACAAATACCAAAAAAGACTAATCATACAACTATGTGATTATAAATTATGTAGTCCATGACAGGATGGATACCTGTCTTGTCTCTCTTTCCTTGAACACAATATTTTCTTTTGTCTTTTTTGTGTTTTTTGGGGTGTCACGAGATTGAAAATGCTTTCTTCTTTCTAAAAGGATTGGTCAAGACACTGAGTAGAATATTTTGCTTATGAGACTTGTCATTTTTCTCTCTTCCTTCTTCTGTTTCTTCGTTCTTCCACTTAAACGGCTTCAAAGATTAAACTAGAGAGATGATTATACACAAAAGTGATTTAAGAAAGTGAAGGATCAAGAGAGAGAAGAGAGGCAAGCGAGCGACTATAATAATATCATTGCAAACTCTGGTTTATGATTATAAATTATGTAGACCACGATAAGATGTATGCCTGTCTTGTCTCTCTTACCTTGGGCACAATGTTTTTTTTTCTTCCACTTAAACGGCCTTAAATGATTATATTAGAGAGATGATTATACGCAAAAATACTTTAAGAAAGTGAAGGATAGGAGAGAGAAGAGAGGCGAGGGAGCAACTATAAATAATATCATTGCAAACTCTGCTATTAATCAAAAAAAAAAAAAAAAAAAACAAAAAACAAAAAACTCAACCCTACAACCTATGTGATTGTAAATTATGCATGCCATGACAAGATAAATGCCCATCTTGTCTCTATTATCTTTGGCACAATGTTTTTTTTTGCTCCTTGTTGTGTCTTTTGGAGGTGTTACAGGGTTAAATATTTTTTTCATCTTGTGTTTTTTTTTGCTCCTTGTTGTGTCTTTTGGAGGTGTTATTGGTCAAGAAACTAAGTAAAATATATTGCTTGTTAGACCTGTCATTTTTCTTTTCTCCTTCTACTTTTCTGTTGTTCTACCTAAACGGCCTTAAAGGATTAAACCAAAGAGATGATTATATGCAAAAGTGCTTTAGGAAAGTGATGGGTCAGGAGAGAGAAGAGAGGTGAGGGAGTGATCATAATAATATCAATGCAAACTCTGGACTAGACAAATACAAGAAAAACCTCAACCCTATAACTATGTGATTATAAATTATGTATGCCATGACAAAATAGATGCCTATTTTGTCTCTCTTACCTTAGACTTAGTGTTTTCTTTTCTCCTTTGTGTGTTTTTTTGGGGTGTTACTAGACTAAAAATGTTTTCTTCTTCCTAAGGCGATTGGTCAAGACACTAAGGGTGCACATGGTAACGCTTCTTGGCCAAGGAACAATTTCTTTTCAGAAATAGTTCTTTTCGATTTCTATTCCGGGGAACAATTTCTGAATAAAATAAGGTGTTTGGTAACTACATAAAATTTCTATTCTTAAAAAATAAATAAAAAAGAATAGAAATGTGTTTGGAACGATTTTTATTTTTGTATTTATTTGTTTTTATTCTTGCTCACGGACCCGACCACTAGTTGCGCGCCGGCCGTCGCCGCAGGACCGCCGACTGCCAACCGTCGCCGTCGACCGCCACCGCAGGATTGTAGCCCATAGCCCACCAGCCGCTGCTGGAGGCGGACCAACGGCCGCGGGAGGCAACGGCCGGTGGGCTGTGGGCGGCAATCGTGCGACAACGGCCGACGGGTCGGGGAGCGCAACGGCGGTCGTGGGGCGGGCAGCAATGGTTGGCGGTGGCGGTCTGTGGCAATCAACAGTCAATGGTCGCAACAGCGGTCGGTGGCGGTCATCAAAGGTCGAGGGTGGCCGGTGGGCTGCAGCGACGACGATCAAATGGCGGCGGCAACGGTCGGCGACGGCCACCGGTGGGGTGACGGTCAGTGACGGTCGGCGGTCGGGCGACGGTGGCGCGCTACCGGCCAAGGTTGCCGGCGATTGGCAAGCGGCCACCCAAGGCCACACAACAAGCAAGAAAAAAAGAAAAGAAAAAAAAAAATTGGCTTATTTCTAGAAATTGTTCCCGTGAACAAGAAACTACGTTTTTTTGTTTCTTGTTTCTGTTCCAAATCTATTTCCCGGAACAAAAAATAGAGAAATTATTCCCGCGAACGAAAGTTTTACTAAACGGATTTCTGTTCTTTTTTTGTTCCGGGGAACAAAAAAACATAAATTGGGAGAAATAGAAACGTTACTGTGGCATCCGAAAATTTTGACGACCCTCGGATATTCGACGGTCCGTGATGACCGACGGAAGCATCGTCAGATTATGTCATCGGTATCGTTTGCGGACACCGTTTTATTTTCATCGTTGGACCGATGCGTTGCGGTTAGTAATAGCCCGATCGTTGAAGAAATTTTAGCCTTATTGAAAATCTTCCTTATGTTCAAGCGAGACCGAGGCTTAATATGAGTAATGTGTCGATGTCTTTTATGCTGACTTTGGCCGTTCAACCTTTTAGACCATTATACGTTCGGCCCCGTTTCGTCGCCACCCAACGTCCCGAAACATCTAACGTATTTTCTATAAGACCATCGGATTCCCATGCACGGCCATGCGGCCGTGTTCTTTTTTTGCTGCTCGAAGACCCTATTTCCCGGCCATGCATCCACGAAAATTCATCCCCCTTCATGCAATGTTTGAGGCCACGTCCGAATCTGTCCCCTCAATTGTCAACCAAAGGAAGGGTTGACCAAGAAGCAGCCCCACTCGGCCACGTCCTCCCCCTTCCTTCGTGGCCGACTAACACATGCATGCGTAATTAAGGAGTCAACCAAAGGAGGGTTATTGACCAGAGTGAGCCCAGCAACGGACACGTCTCCTTCCAGCTGGTGCCATGCGCGCTTTCCTCAAGTTGCCAGCGTCGAGGGAAGCCCGAAGCCGCTCAATTATTGACAATTGGAGTCAACAAAAGAGAAACCGGGCGGGGAAAGGCCACGTTTCTCTCTTGCTGGACGCGTGCGCTCCTTCCTACTGCCACCGAAATTCTGCATGCAAATCTCTTGATTAATAGTTAATTAAGAAAATAAAAGTGAAGGGGGCGGAGTGAACGAGAGAGGGATCGAGAGAGAGTGACTGAGAGAAAAAAAAAAGGGAGGTCCGTTCACCGCCGTTCGTTCGCCGCTTTGCCTGCCATTTTGTCGTTGTTTCGTACTTAAATTCGAGGCAAGTGAAGTCCTAAAACCTACTCTTTGCATTGCTGTGTGTATGTGTAGTAGATGGTAAGTCTTGGTTGTGGTAAATGGGATGAAATTTCGGAGCTATGGAGAGGGATTCGTTGGTCATGCATGCTGTTTTGGAAAGACCAGTTTGACCATCTTTGAGTTTGTGTGTTGCATGTGACCTTTTAGTTGGAATCTTGTTTTGATTTCTTCACGAAAGTTGTAGAGAATACCTTGAAGAACAACATACTAAAATTTGAGACAAAATGGCTGATTTTTGAAGGGTAAAACCCTCTTCCTACGAAGACACTAGATCTGGAACTGTTTTGCTGACCTTTTGGTAGTTTTGTGGGTTGCATGTTGCTTTATACCGAGAATTTCTCTTCGACTTCTTCATGAAACTTGTAGAGAACATCCTAAAGACTAACATACTCAAATTTGAGGTAAAATGAGCAAGTGTAGCCTAGTGAATCGACCTTCTCTTGAAGACGGTAAATCTGGAAATATGGTACTGGACACCCGAGACTTCTTGGAACCATATGATGACTATTCTGTGGAAATTTCACTTAGATCCCTTAATGAAAGTTGTAGGGGACCTCTTGAGACAAAACATATCAAAATTTCAGAGAAAACGAAGAAGGATAAGTAGGTAAACACTCGATATTTCGGAGATAGGTATACTGGACGTTTTCGGTGCTAGAGCCAGAAACTTCGTACGTCTGTTAGAAAATCATCGAGAACGAATCGGGCCTAGATGTCTTCATGAAAAATCTACTTTAGGGTCTTGACTATAACCTGGTAAAATTCCAGAATTTGTAAAGATCATTTGGGTATTTTAATCGAAATATTCAAAAAACTGTGCCATCTGACCTTGTCCGAATTTTGCATGTCGTAATGTGTGAGCTATATCTTTTTGTGTGAATCTCTTTTGGGCATGTGTTCTTCATGGAATTGTTGCCTTTAAGTCTTATCTAGCACATGCTCCGATTTGGTGATTTTTGAAGATCATATGGATGTGTAATTTAAATGTTTTCCAAAATTGTGCAATCTGTGTATTTCAGACTTAATGATGTGGGAATGCATGGCCAATACTATTCTGTACAAATTTATTTTGGAGAAATTTCCTTCACGTGATATCTTTATCTATGTCTTAACTACAACATAGTTAAATTTCATGATTTTTTAAGGTCATTTGCATATTTAATCGATTGTATTTTGAAAACTGTGTAGTCTGTATATTTTCGGAATTGATGATATTGGAATGCACGGCCTATACTATGCATTGATGTGTGATCTGTATGAATTACTGTGTGAATCATGATACTTTGGATTATTATTCATGCAATGGTGTGATGGCTTTCATGCATTTCATATGACATTAAAGAAATGATGAATTTCCATGACCTCAAAGAAAGATTTCATTTAAACCATTGCATCAAATGACATTTTTTCCAATGCATATTGCATGATTTCAAAAGAGTAATTTAAACCAATTGCATTGTAAATTTCAAATGTGAAATTGGAAAAGAGATGTATGAGAATATGGATTACCGTCGCAGGTGTGAGCCGACGATGCCCCGGGAGTGTCGGGATGCCCGGAGTGTGTGTGCCGAATGCCCGGAGGTGTGTGCCGGATGTCCTCGGGAGTTTCGAGATGCCCGGTGGTATACGGTACGTAATTCCAGGGGGAATGTCTGGTGGTATGTCGGTACGTAATCCCGGAAGCCCTGGAGGTGTGTGCCGGGGGGATTCCTCGTGATGCTAGTTGGGATGCGAGATGCCCGGAGGTGTGTGCCGGAGGTTCCTCGCGATGCCGGGTTGGGTGCGGCGATAAATTATGGGATGCAAACATTGGTCCCTGGGAAGAAAAATTGATGAGATCCTTGTGAAAGATAAGAATTGAAAGTGAATCATGTGCATGGGTGTATGCATATGGCATGATGCATGATCTGCTTATGAAAGTAAATAGATGTTATTTGATATTGAAAATGCAATCATGAAGGTATGAATGGATCTCATGGTGATGTATGCTTGATAGCATGGATGATATGAATCATGGTGGTATATGCACATATGGCATGGAGACATATGCATGAATGCTTGATGATAAGTGCATGGTGATATATACACATATGGCATGGTGATATATGCATGGCTGCAAGGTAAGGTATGCTTGAATGCATGGATGATATGTGCTTTGTTCATGATACCTTGATTGTTCTGTTTGACGCATTGAGTAGTTTGGTGGATCTTTACTGCTAAGTGATTGTACTCACCCCTTTTGCGGATTAACATTTCAGACTAGATAAGATTCCTCTGCTGCCACTGCCACCAGTAGATGGATCAAGTGGTTGGATATGACCGCAAGGAGGAGGATAACAGAGGAAGGAACTTTTGGACGCCGACACTGATCGATGGACTTTAAGTATATGACTGTTGGAAGAGATGTCGGTCATCTTTTGAATTATAGTCAAGTATAGAAGACTACGGCATTTTGGTGTACCGACGAATGATGTCCATCTGGTTTAAGTAAATAAAAGTGTTCGGCTTTATCTTATAAAAGTTTTAGTTGGTGTGCATCGTTTTCTGAATATAGGGAAGGGAGTTGTTGGTTATGCTTCCGTTATATGAATTGCGCAAGGGACCGATCTAAAAGATGTAAACCCCAGGTTGTATGGACCCGCTGCAATTGAAATGGTATCAGAGTGACATGTTATTAGGGAAAGGGAAAGGTAAGCGAACTGTGGCGACCCTAACGGATCGGGGGCCGTTGAGGGGTGCCACAGTTACTATGCAGGCCCTAAGTAGAATATTTTTTTTTTGTGAGACTTGTCATTTTTCTTTTCTCCTTAGTATGCTTCTTTGTTCTTCACCTAAACGACCTCATAGGCTCATAGGATTAACTTAGAGAGATGTTTATATGTAAAAATGCTTTAGAAAATGATGGGTCAGGAGAGAGAAGAGAGGCGAGGGAGTGACCATAAGAATATCACTGCAAACTCTACTCTTGACTAAGCAAATACGAAAAAAAAAACCCCAACCCTATAATTATGTGATTATAAATTATACGGACCACGACAAGATGCCCATCTTATCTCTTTTACCCTAGGCACAATGTTTTTTTTTCTTCTTTTTGTGTTTTTGGGAGTGTTACAAACTTTGAAATATATTTTCTTCTTCTTAGGGGGCTTGGTCAAGAAACAAAGTATATTTTGGTTGTGTGACATGTCATTTTCTTTTCTCTTTCTTCTACTTCTTCGTTCTTCCACCTAAATGGCCTTAAAGAATTACACAAGAGAGATGACTATACACAATCTAATAACCTATTTTGTAGTGTTGGTACATGATCTTTGGACAGAAGTCTTTGGACCTAAGGAAATCTATCATGATCTGAATATATTTTAAGGATTAACATTGAAGACATGAAAATTTTGCCTGCATTAATCCGTATTTTTCAATTAGTTATATATAGATGGGAGAGAGATGCAGGGCATTATCAAAGAAGAGAATCGCTTTGCAGAGATAATTTCCCACTTGTTCAGCGTGTGTGGACTCTGTTGCTCCTTCTATTGCCGACGTTACCAACCGCAGTGACCTTAGCCTCAGTGAGCTTCTCTTGCGTGCGAGAGTTCATCTTTAGAGAACGAGAGAGAGGGAACCACAGAAAAGGAGCCGGGCTCCAAGTTTTTGAACCAGGTCAACGGGTCCTAGGTCAGGTGTCTCGCGGGCTCCACGAAATTGTTTCATATGGGTCAAACTCATGAGTTGAATTTTGTGAATGGCTTTGGCATGGGGAATGGGCTGCTCAAATTAGACTAAGCCTAATAGGTCGGACTGGGCCCTTTCTATGGTGACTGAATAGGAGTGCTTTCTCCCCTTTCTTCTTTCTTTTTATGATTTTATTTTCTTCATTTTCCTTTTTATTTTCATATCTTTTTTTTATTTCTCTCCTATTATTTTATTGCATTATTTTACAAAAATCAATTTTCAATTTGCCGACAAAAATTAAAATGTCAACATAGTTGAGTCAATTTCTGTTTGAAGCCAATTGATATTACAATTGGGAAAATTACCCAATGAGTCAAACATATTGTATGTATAACCTATGAAGCACCGACACTCTCCAAGAGCCTTCGTGTCGTGTCAAACACTTCGACATGTGTCCGATACCCTCCGACACTCTCGGACACTCGGTCAACACGTGTCAGAAAATCCGACACTTGGTCAACTTTCTCGACACTCTCCGACACTTGAGTTGAAATTCTAACATAAAAGTTTCCGAAACGTGATTTCGATATCGAGGTCAATTTTAAAAATTCAATAAATGAAAGATCAAAATATGTATATGTCAAAAAATAAAAACAATAATAAAAATAATAAATGGAGAAAGAACAAAGACCTAATCTTCTCTTCTCTTTTGACTCCTACTTTTCGTGATATACAATTCACCCCTTAAGTTTTTTTCTCCTCTTCCAACATATCTAACATTCGAGTCTAGAATATGGACCGCTTGTTTTTTCTCCAAATTTTATGAATTATTGAAATAGATTTGAATTTGTCAAATTGAAACAATGAATGATATTAATAAATTGCGGATTAATGTTTTTAGTGCATATTTATTCTAGGATTTTTTAATTATATTTATTTATGAATTTGATTAAAATTAATTTGATTCAAATAATAATAAAAATTACAATTTATTATGTATATATAAAAATATATAATTAATATATAACGTGTCCCAACGTGTTGGAATTCTCTGTTTTTTGAGAAACGAAGTGTCGGCATGTCGTGTCATGTCGTGTCGCATGTCGTGTGTCAATGTCGGTGCTACTTAGTGTATAACAATTCAATTCTAAATTTTTGAATTTACCAATTTTCCCTAAAACTTTGCACAAAATTTCAATAGTCCTTCAAGTCAATTTTCGGTGGAAATTATTAATGTGACAGTCTAGTCATCGTTGGTTGTCTTATTTGGTACTCCGCCATGTTAACATTTTTTTTCAAAAATGGATTTGGCTGGAATTTCGCATAAAAATTTATGATTAAATTGGCAAAATTAATAATTTATAACTGAATTGACATTTGTATAATATGTTTAAAATTAATTAGACAATTTTTCCTATTACAAATGATATTCTAACCCATTAGTTTAGCACATAAGCATTTGCAAGGATTTCCAGCTCTTCCACATTCTTCATCAACAGTACCACCCACATTTGATTTGTGACGGTTGCAAGGTCATTTCTTCTAACTAATATTGTAATCAGTGAGGTCATTTTCGTTTTTCTTCCTGTCAGCGATGGCAACTAAACCTGTAGTCTGAAGGAAGCATAAGTGAGTAAGGAATGTTCATAGAGCATTTTATTCCTCTGAATTCAGATGTTCATAGTTTGTACAAGTAACCAGCCTATCTAGTGGTGGTTGGAGGAAGACGTCGCACTCTCTAAATAATTAAGAGTATGGGGCATTTTATATGTTAAGACTTCCTATCATACGAAGGCTTGTATGACAAGAAAATCCTGAATAGTATGACCCAATATGTCATATCCATGTGCGAAGAACTTGCTGAAATATGATGCATAAATATAATGAAAAAACTCATGTAAACGAGTAAAAGGGAAGCGTCAAGAATCGAACTCCAAATCTTGGGTTGTGATATGAAAATAGGTTGAGTACCCTACTACTTTTGCTAAAAGTTGAAGGAGCTAGCCTATGGCGTGTTTTCTATCCTATAACTCAACAACTTGAAAGTCGATGAGAGATGGCACCAATCCATGGACCCAACTTTTGACGTCCATACCACGTGAGATTGGTCCATCTTTGAAATGTGCCGTAATGTGGGAAGCAGAGATGTACAAGAAGAACATCAGATGTTCAGGGAATCGACTATCATGTGCTAATATTACTCACTGATTGTGCACATTCTCCATAATTCTATTTCGGTGAGCTGACATACACTCAAAGAAGAAACAGTTTGAGTTCATCCGCACAGCGAGGAATCTGGAATTCAATCGAGCGGGTCAGCAAGCTGTTTGGAGCAATGGATTCTCAAAGTGTGGATTCTCAAAGATCATGATTACCAAAATTGTCTAAAAAATACAAAACCTATGGTACATTTACCAATTGAGTCCTAAATATTTACACTTTCTATCAATCGAGTTTCATCCGATCAATTTAACTAGAAATTGTTAACATGGATGTCGGTCATTATACATGACACGGCCATCGCTAAAATGAATAATTATTATAATTATTTATAATTAGTTTTCTTTATTTTTCGCTTTTCCTTCTTTTTCTTTTTTTTTTTCTTATTTCCTTTTCTCTCATTTTCTTTTTCCCTCTTGAGGACTGCCCTCACCGGATTGGGCAAGGGCAGCACTCGCCTGGGCAGGTGACCCTCGCCATGGAGGGCTGCCCTCGCTAGGCTTTACGGGTCTTACTTCCACTAGAGTGCATCCTCTCAGAATATCAAGCTGTACAAGTACAACAATGATACGACCGATTGAAGGGAGCACCTCGCTGGGTTTTCTCTCTTCGACGACGAGCTCCCCGAGAGGCAGAAGCTTCGAAGCAGCCGACTTACAAAAAATGACAAAGCATTCCATTTGACTGTCCACCCTACTAAAGAAAGACTCTGGAGACTCTGGAACTGCGACAAACCTGCAATGTTTCGCGTATACACACTAGGCGAGATACTGGAGGCCAACTTGTCCGAGGATGATCGCGAACACTTCTACGACATATACCATACTGGCCATTTGGAAACAATAAGAGACAAGTACAACGTGCGAGTTCGAATTGTTCATGAGGAAGTAAGACCCGTGACTTCTGATTCGCATTTGAGGCTTTCCTAACTTCTCACTGGCCACATAGGAATACTCATTGAGAAGATTGTATCAGTCCAAGATTAAATCATGGACTGATATCTACTCCCACAGAATCTATCTTAATGAGCATTACCCCTAGCGACGCAAACGTTCTCGGACTTGATGCCAATATACTGCGAGAAACTTAAATCTGACACTATTAGGAACACGATTAGCTCGCCTGGAACTGAACTAACTAGACACACTGAAATAATCAATCAATAATACCTAACAGGCTAATACTGTTTTGCTAAAGACACAAATAACCCATATAATTATGAGGACTGGACTTATATAAAGCTTAGAATCACTCTCAACATCAACTGCTGGACTGTCTTTAAGGTTCAATCGCAGAGGATGCATCTCGGCAGCACTTCCACGATGCTATCTAAGTGCCATGGACGGTCATAGATTCATATGAACAAATCTAAAAATCATGAGTAGCTTTCGAGTATTCATACAGTTCATTGCGATGGGCTTCCCCTTCTCCTCGGACAGTCATCCACCTCCTCCTAAAATCAAGTGGAGGCAATTCAGAATGTTATGTACAGTAAAAGAATAAGAGACTCCTGCCGTTGAAGTGAATGTCATAATACATCACGGAAACCCACGTCTATTCACAGTTGCAGAACTACGCCCACACGATTTGGACAAGCTTCACATAAAACTCGTCCGCTCTAAGTTCCCTGGTGGAGTATCGGGAGGTCTGCTATAAATGTCATCAAAATGAAGACTGACATCCCCTGAATCCTCGAAGTCCTCCCCATAAGTCGTGCGGTCCAACCTCTGAGGTATCCTCCAGTCCAAGCCTTCCTCTTCTAAACTTCGGTCCGAGTAACCATCCTGATGATTGTCATGTGCATACCGGTGGAAATCGGGAGGATCAATAAAACTAGTCTGAACCTGAGTATCATGCGGCCCACTTCTGGCCCACCAGTGACTCCTAACATTGTGCCCCGAGTTGTTCCCAGAGTTGTGAGGATTAAACACACTTTCTCGAAATAGAGGAGTGGAGGTGGACGCCCCAAGATGGGAATTTGATCGATCTCCGTAATCATGATGCTCCCAGCTGTGTTCCTGTCTATCCTCGTGTTGCCCAAAGCTAAACGGGGCCCAGATATCTTCAGGCATCTGCAAGCGCACCTCAGAAGTGACAGGGGGACATCTTCGCCAAAACCGGCAAAGCTTGTGCTGCGGCGACGGAGGATGTAATAGCAATCAAGAATGTATGGATGGTTCCTCTGCTCTTCATCAATCAACCAGTGAGAGCCCAAATTGAAGCCATAACCCATCACAGTGTACGGCATTTCCCTGGAGAGAAAGCTGTTCCTGTCTCCTCCATGTATTCCAATGTTGGGGTTCGCTCGCCATGTCCCGCAAGGTGAATTAGCATGTCGGGGCTCTTCTCCTCGCAACATCCGGTCCCTGAAGGTTCTGAGATTCGAAATGAACTGCTTCCCCTTGGTATCGGGCTCCCACGAAGGATAGCTGCTCTGGAAGCTGAAACAAGTAACAGAGTAAGCCCAAGAACTGGGAAGCCACCACTACAGATAGCCCATATAACCAAAAGTAGCATATCCTCTATAACTTTCTTATTGCCTTCCTTAGCGTCAAAGATATGTTGCCCCATCATTTTCTTTATTTAATTTCAATCCAACTTCATCTTCAGGACTATCTCCTGCAAATTTTTATATCTCAACGCTCAATTCTTACAATCTCTAAGGCAATTCACTAGGAAATCAGCTCATTTTGACCCAGCATCCTCAGTGATACATTCGTATTGATAAGTGTATCTTTACCACTTCATCTATAGTGGAATGCTTCCATTGATTCCACATATAAAAGGCTCTACCTTCTTGTAGATGAATCACCCGAAAGAAAACATTATACAGCCTATATTCGTAATGAGTATTTAGTAAGGTAGGTCAGGAAAGGACAGCTACTTTCATTGCTAAGAACGAATACTAAGCAAAAAGGTCCAACAATCCAGAAAAGAATAAATGTCGAGATAGGTGTGAAAACAGACCCAACCAACAAAATCAGCATTGTACCTCAAAAATGATTTCTCCATTTTACCCTGAGAGCTCCTCTTAGTGTGGGGCGCGTTGTCTGGCGAGCCATAATTGCTATTTCCATGGTTTTGAAAATCGAACACGCTAAAACTGCCAGGACATAAAGTAGAAGCACACGAAAAGTGAAAGGACAAACCAATTTGCATATTGTCAACAGCCAAACTTAGGAACATATTTATTGCTGTAAAAGTTCTAATGAAAAACAAGCCAAAACTGTCTAAGCACTGTTTCATCAAAGTAGAAGCGAATAGTAACCTGCAAACATGACCAACACCTTCAACATGCACTGTGAAATCAGCAATGAACTGCAAGATGTCATCCACGCGCTGCCAAATTTCAACCAGGTTTACCAGTGTGAGATCATACAACAGCATGAGAGAGGAACCAAAATGAAACCAGTACCTTTGGGACAACGAACATGAGTAAATATGGAGTTAGGAATATCGAAGCCATCTCTTCCAGTAACATCATTCCAGTATACTGCACAAAAAATGAGGCCCTCATCAGGAACACAAGGAACTTTCTGATATTTTGGGACCCAACAATTGTAAAGAAGAAGAAGCCATTAATTGGGGAAATTCTCCAAATAATCCAATAAGAGAAAACACTTCACTATTTATCACTTTCCTCATAGCACTGTTCAGATGCCGTCAATATGTAACCAAAGGAGCAAATGCAATGACATTTTAAGGATTACCTGGAAAAGGGTTGCAAACTCTAACCTAACTGCCTCAGAATTTTCTTTTCCACGCCATCTTTTTGGCATGTAATGAGTATGCTGGACCACCATAGACATCGTTCCCTCTGGGTCAAGAACTAGAAGCTCCTCTGCAATTGCGGCACGGCTAATAGCAGTAATTGTGCCAAAAACGGCAGCATACCAGAATAAATTGCGTCCAAATATCTGCACATGTGAAGATGAAAAATAAGCTTATAAAAATAACATTAATATATTTAAAAAACAAAAAACCAAAGTAGCACCAGAGAAAGACGTCTCACATGGCCCTCCAGGAGAGACTCTTCAGAAATGCAATTATCAGGAGAACAGCAGCAAAGCCACCAAACACAAAGGAAATAAATTTCGCGATGATCGAAATTATAGGAGAAGGGAATTGTCTTAGATAATCAGAAGCATGTATTATGCTGCTATTTATCCGATGCTTGAACAAATGGTCAACCTGACACACAAACAGTAATACTGTGAAGCCTTCGCATTTAAGTAAATACGTGATTACAAAGCATAAAAGGGGCTAATAGTACAACCAACATACCCATAAACCAATCTTATCCCACCAAGGTATTTCAGCTATATGGATCTTACTAAAGTGTTGCACGATTTTATTTCTCTATTAGATCCTCTGAAACCTCTAAAAAAAGGATAATTCAACAAACAAGAGAAGAAAAACCTTTTCCCCCAAATGAAAGGATGTAGTCCCCTAGCCACTACTATTATATACTAAATTTCTATATACACACTGATTATCTAACTGAAACAAACTGAAACTCAAATTATCCAACATAATTTGGATTTGAATATTATGATTCTGACAGACTTCATGTACAACATTTGATCTTTTACAAAGATAATTAGCATAAAAAAGATTTGCATTAGGAACTCATGATTTAGCTAAATTCCTAGTCATTCTGACTCCATTTGTGAAGGGCTATAAGAATATGGAGAGGCTGCATAATTACCTCAGCCATGGACAAAATGTCAGCTTCTATTATTTAATATGTAAAAGGATAAGAAGGGAAAAACCAGGCCATTAATTATCAGATTGTACCAATACCCGTCTTTACCTACATAGGTATTAGCTCAGAACTTCTCCTAAACAGTTTTCCGCTTACATTGCTCAGAATTAAGACTAAGAGAAGAAAAAACCGATCCAAGCCTATACAAAACTCCTTCTCCAACAAAAATCCAGCTGAATTAAATTGTATAGTGCAAGTATCTTAGCAATACCTCATTGTACTCCCTAAAAATCCATTTAGACAAATTTGACCATCTCCGTGATGATGCCGTGCTTGGATGATTGTAGAACTGCTCAGCGTGCCTCAGAAAGAGGTAGACCAGCATGAATATGACAAGGAAAGGAGAAAGCAGGAGCATCACAAGCCCAACTAGCATCAGCCTCCTCTTTAGTGTCTTAGGGGTAGAGACAAAGTCCCTTTTAACACAAAAGTTTCTGCATAAAAAAGACATACATCTCAGAAGATCACAAGTCTGGCAGCAGGCAGCTGACATTGCTCCACAATGTCATGGAGTAAAGCAATTTATTCCATTGTCCAACTACGCAATTACAAAATAAACAAGTAGCACCAGAATCCCCCACCTGATGCGAACAAAGGGGTACAGTAACACCCAAAAAAGAACTACAAAAAGACAGCTCTACTACATGCTTAAGAATTCCACTTAATCATAACACCTTGATCTATGCAAGAAAGCATTCTTTGCATATGAATGACATAAGAAGAGTAACATGGTTATCCAACTCAAAAATAGTCCAGCCCGAGATATTCATATAAGTAGATTATCTTGCTCTTAAAGCACTAATAGCAACTAGCAACAAAAGGAAATATAAAACTTGTTGGCGAATAACAAGTGGAAGACAGAAATCTTGCAACAGAAGAAGAAAACTGCACATTGTCCAAAGATAGTAAGATGGTGAAAATAAGATGATCAGATTACAGCTTCAACCATTTAAAAATAGCTAAATGGTTGATTCCAAGCTAGAACCAGCAGACATGAATCAACAAATAGAGCATTATAAGCGAGCTGCAAAGCATTAAAATCCAATTGCTGAACTACAAAAAGAACAGTGATCCAATTTTCAAAGAAAATTGCCAAATGATAGAATGAGCAATAATCAAGGACAAGCACTACCAAGACTGTCACTTTCTAATCATCAACCTCATAATAAAAAAATATACTAAGCATTCAACTGCATGGTGTCATACTTCAAAAACTCCAAGAACACTTGGCTCAAGAGAAGTTTTTGAAAGTATTGATAGTCTGGTTTTGGGGTGTGTCTGGATAGACTTTTACAATTTACTTAATCTAAAGCTCCGTTCGTTTCGCAAAAAACAACTTCCTGAATAACATTTTCTGGATTTTCCAATGTTCATTTCACGGAAAATGAACTAGTCGTGAAAAACATTTTCCACAAAGGAAAAAAAATCTTTTCAAATAGGAGAAAATGTCTTCTACTTTTCAAGTTGGGAAAGCATTTTCCATACTCTCTCTTATCTCATACCCTACTAGTCCCTCTTCTTTCTTTTTTTCTTTTTTAAAAAATTCAATTTTTCAATTATTTCTTCTTTTCTTTTTCTTTTTTCTTTTTCCTCTTATTTTTTTCCGCCTTCTTCTTTGGCCAATCACCCAGGCTACGGCTACAACCAGCAACCAGTCACAGGCGAGCCTCAAGCTTGCCAGCCTCAGGCGAGCTCGAGGCTCACCAACGCTGGCCTTGGGCTCGCCAAATCGGTGAGCCATAGGCTCACCCTAGTGCTCGCCAATCTCTAGTGAGCGGCAAGCTCAAGCTCGCCTTTGGCCGATCACCGGCCATTGCCATAGCCACCAATTGGCCAAAGAAGAAGATAAAAAGAAAGAAGAAAAATGATAAATAATTAAAAAATCGATTTTCTCGAAAAATAAAAAGATAATTAAAATTCAATTTTAAAAAATAAATTAACAAAAAAATTATTGAAAAAAATTGCATATAGAAAACGATTTTTCTTACCAAACAACGAAAAACATTTTCCACTTCATTTTCAAGTTATAGCCGAATACCGGAGAATAAACAACGAAAAACATTTTCCACTTCATTTTCAAGTTATAGCCGAATACCGGAGAATAATTACATTTTCCTAGAAAATGATTTCCTAGAAGACATTTTCCAAAATCGGCTACATTTTCCGCAAAATGAACGGAGCTTAAATCTTGTGACAGATGCATTTGACTTTTTCATAGCCTGAAAATCCTAAAACGTTCAGAATATACAAATGTTGGCACATAGATTCACATGTAATCCTTTCATAACTTTTGAAATTGGGATAATATTTTATATTTTGGTGCATTTAAAATGTATAAACAAACAGGCCCTTAAACCACATTGAAGAAGTAACCAGAATCTGATCAGATTTTCATGAGTGAACACAATACCTGTCAAACATGCTCTGGAGGATACACCAATTTAGGGTCCATTCAAGGGTCTTAGTGAGGATAAGACGATGTTGTATGAGGCCCCTGCCTACTTTGACAACAGGACCTGCACCCGGGACCCAAATAGAGATCGGGAAAGCAAGGACCCCTTTATTGAGCATTCCAATCAAATAGTTCTCCTTCCGCATTAGTCGCATCACTATATCATGAGCAGAAAGATACTTAACAATGCACAGTTGTTGCGAATTCTGCAACTGGACAACTTTCTCAAGAATAGTTGCCCAAGGGATGGTCTGAAGTTCATTGTCCGTGACATGAAGGCTGCAGAATGGAAACAGTCACACCTTGCTTACTGTGTGCTACCACCATGCCATGCATAACGAAAAAGAATAGGAGTAGATAAATCTGAACTTACCTGTCATAATAGAAATGGCGGATGGCAAGGATGTCTTTAAGTTGAGCAAAAAATCGTAAAAAGCAGAAAATCCAGTAAATGGAAAATATTCCAAGATATCCAACAATTACAGCTTTAGAAACTGTTAATGGAGTTAAAGGGTGTTCATGCAGAGCTTCCTTAGATAGATCACACTGCTTAATTCCAGATTCCACAGCATCCATCCCACACTTGGCATTCCGAAGTCCATTCCAATCGACATATAATAGGAAAAATCCTGAGAAACATATGGTAAACCCCAAGCTCAAGAGCTCGACTATCCATTTTATGATGATGCACCAGAGGCCTTTTTCACAGTAGTAACTGTAAAGTCTCTCAAAGAACAGGTCTAAATCAGTAATTGGCTCCAAATTCAGACTTTCTCCATTTAAAAGAGCTGATGGACTCTCACTGCCAGGGCTCGGCACTCTTCCATATTCAGACAATTCAATCTCAGGAGGCACATCCCCAAGCAAGCCTGTAGTAAGAGAAGATTCACGCTGCCACTTCAATTTAAATCTGCCCAGAGCATTTCCACCCTTTCGACTACCGAACATTATTAACAAGCACTACTGGTAGACAAACACAGCCAATCCATTCCCCAAATGAATCAGATGGTTGAGATAAGGGTCTAGATGACAAAAAGTAAAAAAGAAAAAGAAAAACATGTCAGTTGTTTATTTATTAACTTGTATTGTCAGTCAAACTTAAAACAGACTGAGAACACTTACACTAAAACTTTCATGAGGCCAAACAATCAGCGCAGGATGACAAAAGTTAAAAGAGAAAGGATGCCAGAAAGTATAAGAGAGAAAGGATGACAGAACATACAAGAGAGAAGGGTAAACAATTAAAATTACAGAAAGAAAGACTGGGGCAATTATACAGATGACTCGAAGATGGATAACCTGGGATGAAAAATGAACAGCTAAAAGAACTTCTACTTTTCTCAAATGATAAGCGAATACATCAGTAATTTAAATTGCACAGAATCACAATTTCCTGACATGCAGAACATGGCTGAACACAGCTAGAATGGAATGGTCCCTGATTTACCATGTGTAGTCCACCATCGATGCTCCAACTAAATTGTGTTTTATAAAAGTGAGTTAGATTTTCTTCAAAAAAGGCAAGAATGGCATTTGATTTTCTCCCTCTGTTTCTCTGGAATCCATCAAGTTAGAGAGTGATATATCTTTTGTTCCTGATGTAAGAACTTATAACCATACAGAGACATGGCACTTAATCAAAGTCAATCAATAATTCAGATTTCCGTTTTGCCAAAAGATGTCCCTTTGGCTAATGTCTAAACCATGATTTTGTTAGTTAAACAAAGATTAAACCTTTTGGCTAGCTTCAGGAAGATTTAGTATCCTTAATTTTGTGATGAGGCATAATATTGCTCACCTACATACCTTCATTGGTGTGTGCCTAACAGTTTACAGCATTATGATATTTTGGCATTGCAGCAACAATACCAAAGTTCTCACCTAAATCAAAATGTTACGAAAGGCAATAGAAACAACAGAGGATTAGAGATGATGCCAAGGCATCTCCAAGCCATAAAAACAAATATGTAACTATAGTAATAGTGATCAGAGCCACAATTAATTTACTTAGGCACAGTGAATTAGCTACTTCCAGGCCAATGAAACAATGTAGGGCAAAAAGAAATTGTGACTTCTTTGATAATAAAAGGGGGAGAGGATTGGCCGTCTCAACAAGGAAGAGATACAAAGCTAAAGGTTCTTTTAAGCTAACCTTGGCCAACATGGAATAGTGATGGAACAAGAAACCACAATATCCTCCAACAGCAGGACCCTCAAAAACTATCAGATCCTGTCCAACCATTAAAAACACGGATCCAAATGACCAGAATCAGACCATTTAATCGGCATAGACACCACTTCCGAGATCCATCCATACGCATTGGTATATCATCAAGCACATAAAAACAACTTTATTCTCAGCCAAATTTAGCAAAACCCAATGTAACCGTCCCAAGCACACCCCCATCCACAAGACCATTCACCAACAGAGGTAAACTCGGCTGACACCGGAGTCAAACACAGCACACGCCGCACATGACTAAACATCAGGTACTGAAAACAACTGATAAGGATCGCAAATTTAACTAAGAAAGATAGAAATAAACTAAAGGGTTCCCATAATTCAGACCATAGCTTCAGAAAGCGCAGCCGAAAAAGAAAAGGCAACAGAGGAAAAGAATCACCTGCGAACCCACCAAAGGCTAGGCCTTTCCAACGCAGTCGACAAACCCAGAAGTCGGTTCCAGCTGGGATTCTACCGAATGCCTAAGAGCCGAACGCCCCCGAAGAACACCACCGAAAAGGCAAGTCGAGAGCAATCAAAAATCACCGCCGACAAAAGGGGAGAAAGACTGAGAAGCGGGATTCGAGGGGTCGAAGCAAGAAACTGAATCGAATTGATTGAAGGAGGAGGAGGAAGAAGACGAGACGAGCGGAAGGGGAAGGTGGAAGGGGAAGGAAGAAGGGGCCAGAGGTTTGGTTGCGTGGAACGACGCGGAATTTTTTTCCCGGACGAATAAATTAAAACTGGAAAAAGGATGGAGATGATGCAGCAGAGGAACAAAAGAAAGGGGGTTTCCATTTATTTTTTTATATTATTATTTTCTTCTCACTTGTTTATCTTTCCGACGTTTGGGGTTTCCTCTTCCCGTTTCTTTCTCTCTCTCTCTCTCTCTCTCTCTTCCCCCCACCCCTTTCTACTTCTCTAAGAAGCGATTGTCTTTTAATTGAAGGAGGAGACGTGACGATGGGGCCATGAGGAAGCCTCTTTGCTGTTGTTCCTCTGTTTGCTTCCCGTTTCCAACTTCGTCTCGCACTACTCAACTTAGAGAGAGAGAGAGAGGGGTAAATTATTTTTTCATTGTATTATTTTTTTGGTCGAATATTTTTCGATATTATAAAATACATATACATTCACATTATGTTTTATAAAAAATGGCTAGCAACATAACATTAACATACAAGAAAAATGAAATTTGAAAAATATTTTCTTAAAAAAAAATCAGTCTGTCAATAAGGTATAACATATCAAACATTTGGAAGAAATGAACAAGAATAGGTAGGTGAAATCGTCGTTCTTTGGAAAGACTAGATCTGAAATTTTTGGTACCGACTCTTGATGAATTCGTGGACTATAAGGCAACCATCTTGTAGAAATCTCACTTCGGTTTCTTAAGAAAAGTTGTAAAGTTAATTATACAATAATGAAAACATTTTTCATTGTCGTGGTTACACATTGCCCCTTATGTTTTTTTTTTTTTTATGTTTAAATATTTTCATAAATGAGGAAAATATTTTCCATTCATTCACTTTTGTAAATTATATAAGCAACTACTTTTTAAAAAAGTATTTTTCAAATCATTTATTTTTGCAAAACAAATGCACCATTGTAAATAAATGAGCTGCGCTAAACCTTTTCACTTAAGGGGCAATGTGCTGACCTTAAATTATTTTAACTTGGTGACATATCCTTTTATCACTTTTTCTATATTATGTTAAGTTATAACTACAATTATGACATGCTTTCAATGAGTCAAAATTTCCATGAGATAGAATCGGCCAGAAATTAATAATAGTTTCACCTATTATATCATCGACAAGAACACTCATTTGACGCTTTTACAAAAACAAGCTCTTAATGCTTCAACTTCTACTCGTGCTAAGTCAAAACTTACCAATACTTATTAAAATCAGTCGATTCTCCATGTGATACTAACGATTTGTATCAACTCATGACCGGAACAATGTATTTCTATGATGTGAATCTATTCATAACTTTTTTTTTGTCATCAATCTATTCATAACTTTACTAATTGCAAAAGATTCAATTTATTCACCAAAGATTTGTTTGATACAATAACAATCTACTCCTATTCATCAGCTATCATATTTTTCCCTGGCAAATTCCGTGATTCATGATGCTTGCGATACTTGATAATTACAGAAATAATATAAACTCATTTTTGTTTTTTTTTTTAAGGTTCAATCATAGTAAAATGACACAAAAGATTTTTAATATTCATATCTTAATAGTATATTATTCGGAATATATTCTTGGCATAGACCATGGCTCTTACTCAAAACTTCATACTTTGTAATATTTCTTACTTAATTTAAACATACGTATGACAAACGATATTGAATCTATGCATTTAAGTGAATCTCGATTTTGCTATTACGAATATATCGAATAATCTCGATTTTTTAAGTAAAAATAATCGTGCAAAAGTGCTTTTATTGAGAGGCCACCTCCATGGTAAAGGTGGGCCTTAGATAGGCAGGTGCAAATGGGCTCAGCTGGACCATGCTACATTCTGCGGAAAAGGAAAGCAGGCATCTTCAAAACGAAAAGGCTCGACTTGGTTGCTCTGTGTTCTCATCTGGGCGTATCTTTGGATTGGGACTAGAATTATAAAACTAAGGCTGCTATTCTACGGTGCCAAAAAGTCATGTCGAGATACACTAGTAGCCGATCAAATTTCAGGCATAATATAGACAAGAAAAATGATGTCGAGTTTTATAAAATTTTATAAACAAATGGGTGCATGCTCCTTCTACCCATAGCTTTCTAGTTCACGTCAAAAGTCCACAAAAGCAGCAAAAGAGTTGAATCTTTTATGTAGCTCTGCAGTTCATGTTAAAGTTTCATGAAAGTAACAAGAGAATAAAACCACTATACTTTCAAGAATCATTAAGGTGAATAATCATATATTCTCTCTTTTGCTAGATTTTGAGTTTATTGGTTGATCTACTTTGTCGATGTTGGTGTAACTTGTTTACATTTCTTATCATTGTTAAACCTGTTTAATATGCAGATCGTCCAATAATTACAAATTGATTGATGAAGATCCCCATTTATTCATTTGTAATCTCTTTAGTTGTGAATCATGATATTGTTCAAAACACGGATTTGATAGAATATAAAAATATCCAAACTATAATTCACAAAACAGTAAATATGATACCGACCAAAAAAAAAAAAACAGTAAATATGATATAACAATATCCCTAGATTTAGTATTATATCATATCCGATTTCATCTTAACTAGAAATCAAAATGACCAAACACAACCTAGACATTTACATGGTTTGATCCACATGATGCTACATACTCCACAAGGAGATCCAGCCACCTAGAAATCTATTGAGAATATAAGTTTTACAATCACTCAAGTGTTTAAGTGTTTTTTTAACCTAAATTACACTCAAGGTAAACTCTCAAGGGTTGTCTCACAATCTTTCACCGAGCATTCATTTTAAAAACTCACGGAAAGAAAATTTTAATGATCCCATTGTTGGAAAATTACCAAAAAGTTATAAACATATTATATTAATGTAAATTTAGTCATAAATCTTTTGATGATTTTAAATGTAATCCTTTTAACCAATTTTGGCGGGCAATTGTTGACATGTGGTGTAGGACAACACATAAGACATTTTTTGCATAAAAATATTATGATTTTTTTTTTATCTTCTTTTGATTTCTTTCTTTCTTTCTTTCTTTTTCCTACCAAGGCTTGTGAACTTGGTAAGAAAAAGAAAAAAAAGAAAAAAAAGAAAGATCAAAATTCATAAAAAGTTAATAAATTTTTTTAAAAATTAAATAACTTATTAAAACGTTAGCGTTATATTGAGGGACTCTGCCTCAAAAGACGAGGCGATTATCAAGCAGGTCAAAGGGCTTTTTCCAAGCAATGTGGGATTGCCTTGCATAGCAACATGCATGGATCAACATACACTCAAATTCACCTTAACCTGGCTCTGATGCCAATCTAGGGGGACTTAGTCTCAAAAGACGTTTTGTGAGGTGAGGGGAGCCATAACGGTTATCAAGTAGGTTAGAGGGCTTCTCCCAAGCAATGTGAGACTGCCTTACATAGCAACGGACAGGGATCAACATATGGCTAGTGTCCATATCAACAATCTTTGGTCGACCAAAAGGATTATATTGACAAATAATCAAATTGTTATGACTCATTTAATAAAATTGAAAGGTTTACAATTGAATTGTCATTTATACAATACAACTTTTTTTTGACAATTATCCCTTACTCTAGTAACCATAATCCACCTCTTATACATATTTGTATCTAAAATATAAACCCCTTTTAGCCTACTCAAATTAGGTATTCAACTCCATCAAGAATATATTGTTGCTTCAAATGTTTGGTCCACCAAAAGTCCAATCAAATGTTTCCTAATTAAAGTCTTATGGGTAGGTGTCGAATTGGGTTTTGGTTATAAGTTCAAACTCGAGATATAATTTAACAGTAGAATCTCTAATTTCAATTTTTGTACTGGGAAAAGATGAATCCACTGATTTTTTTTTTTCTATAGAAGTGAAGTGAAAATTGATCCGAGTGCCTAAGTAATTGATCTTGAATTGGATGGTAGAAATCTAGATAATAAAATACAATCTAGAGATTTACATAGTTTGATCTAATTGTTGCTACTGACTCCACCAGGAGAACTAGCCACTAAGGTGGAACTAGCTACTAAGAAATCCATGGAGAATATGAGTTTTCCAATCACTCATGTGTTTAAGTGTTTTTTTAATCCTAACTTACGCCTAAGGCAAACTCACAAGGATTGTCTCACATTCTTTCATTAGGGGTAAGAATAGCACTAGTGTTATAACTTTGGTATGGTACTCACTTGAGTGTCATTATTATTTTTTCGTTCACTTAAGTATCACAAATTTGATGAATCGATCACTTAAGTACCATCGACAATTTGCTCAATTGGAAAATCCAATGTGGACATTGGTCATCTTACATGATTTTGTTAGCACTGATGTGGACAATTTTCAAATATTTTTTTTTGAATTTTGATTTTTTTGGTTTTTTTTTTAGGTCCGGTAAGGGTTACTAGTGATCCTCGCTAACTACAAAGCTCTAGCCCAAGAAAAAGGAAAATAAAAAATTCTAAAAATAATTAAAAATATTTAAGAAATCAAAATTTAAAAAAATTTAAAAAATTCACATCAAGTGGGAAATGAATAAAAAAATCCATGTAAGTGATTTATTAGAAAAAGTACTCAAATGATCGATTTTACTCCACCGTGGCGCTTAAATGAGCGAAAAATAGTAATAACACTTAAGTGAGCACCATACAAATATTTGGCACTTGCACTATTGTTCTCCCCTTTCATTGAGTATTCATTTTGAAAACTCATGGAAAGAAAAAATTTTGAGTCCCATTGTTAGGATAATTACCCAAAAAGTCTTGAGCAATTAATCTTGAATTAGATGGTAGAAATTTGAGTTTAGAATTCCTCACAACTGTAAAGTTTAGTTTGGTAGAACTTGATGAAATTTGATGAAGTACGAATTATACTTCATTTTTTTACTTCGTTCTGACTTGTGAAAAAAGGTTCCAAAATAGTCATCATCTTTTTCTTTCATGGAACTTATTTGTTTGTTCGTAAAAAACAAGATACTTCAACTATAGACTTATTTTATGTCTTTGTTTAATGTAACCTATTAAAAATTATTTGTATCCCCAAGATATGATTATATTATTTCATACACATATATAAAAACAACATTTTTTAATCTCTTATTTATGATTACAAGACACGATTCTCCTATAAAAATTTGTAACTGAAATAGGCCTATTATGCCGGGTAAGCTTTTCTAGTTACAATGCAACTGATACAGGACCATAATCACATATCTCGCGATTCTATTAAAATGCCCCAAAATCTTTTGACGTAATTCTAAGTAAAAATGATATATATCTATATGTATTGTGAACTATATATAGGGAAAATCTCAAATAAGGATTCAAAGTGAGCCTATTTTCTCAAATAAGGACCCAAAGTGGCCGTTGTCCCAAATAAGGACCCGAAGTGACTAATAAGTCTCAAATAAGGACTTGAACTTGCTGGCTGGCCAAAATGTTCACCGGCCAACGAGTGTGACATTTCCGGTGGCAATTTTGTCCAAAAAAATATAAATAGAAATTAACAAACCCTAAAAACCACCCCCAAACTCTTCACATTCAAGAAAAACTCTTCATGTTCTCACATTCTTCTTCTTCTGGTCGTCATCTTCTCTGTTCTTTGTCCTCTCTTGCTTGGAGCACGGAAATTTTCTGTTAATGGAACACGAATTGAAACACAACAAGAAACTCCTACCTTCATTTCTTTACATCTTCTCTTTTGTTTTCTGTCTTCGTTTCTTTCCAACGAAGAAGACAAATGTTGAGTAAAGCCACATTTTCGTTATTGAGACACTCATGTGTAACACGAGGGCCTCGATTCTTCATTATCTTTTCCTAGGTTCGCCATACACTTTGATTCACACTCCCGTTCAACTGAGGTCAGTTTCGTTCAAATTGAGAGGGAGGGAGGCCACGTACCTTTGGAACTCAATGAGACAGGGATCTTGCTCCATCAACAGAGAATTTGGGTTCTCCAAATGAGAGGGGACAAAGAACGTAAAAGATGAAGATCGGAAGAAGAAGAAGAATGTGAAGAGTTTTGGGGTTTTGTTTTCAGGGTTTGTTAATTTCTATCTATAATTTTTTGGGACAAAATTGCCCATATTCTAGCCATCGGAAATGTCACATGCTTGTCGGCCGGTGAACATTTTGGCCGACCGGCGGGTTCAGGTCCTTATTTGAGACTTCTTAACCACTTCGGATCCTTATTTGGAATAACGGTCACTTCGAGTCCTTATTTGAGATTTTCCCCTATATATATTTCATCTCGTATATCACTAAAAAGTTTCAAGGTAATTTATTGCTTTGATGTGACGAGATATTTGGCTGTTTCACAATGATTTCTATTCCATCTACGGATGATTTAAAAGTTACCATATCAACAAGTCAATCGAATAATTTCCTATATCATGGAATCACCATATATACCGATTTTCCTCGCTTAAATCCATTGATAGCACAATGTTCTACTAATTATCAATTATAGATTTTAATCAATATCTATACTAATCATTGAATCACTATATAAATTGATTTCCCTTTCTTTCCAAAGATTGCTCCTGATTTTCCTTGATTAATCAGAATCTTTTGACAATCTTGACGGAATTTTGATAATTTCGATCTAATTTTATGGCACACATATTTAATAATTTTTTTTAATTGATGTTTGTCCTTCCACAAAATGAGAAAGTTAAATAGTTTCCTTAAGAACTATTCAATGAGATCATACAAATATACCACTTTGCTGTATTCTTTTGAGTAGCTGGAATCTTTTGACAA
The DNA here is from genome assembly GCA_014182565.1 of Eucalyptus marginata. NCBI lineage: Eukaryota > Viridiplantae > Streptophyta > Magnoliopsida > Myrtales > Myrtaceae > Eucalyptus > Eucalyptus marginata. The sequence goes on from CM024586.1 coordinate 21,716,835, forward strand.
TCTTGATGGAATTCTGATCGTTTCGATCTAATTTTATGGCACAAATATTTAATAAAATTGTTTCTTTTATTGATGTTTGTCCTTCCACAAAATGATAAAGCTAAATAGTTTCCTTACAAACAGTTCAATAAGATCATACAAATATACCACTTTTCTGTATTCTTTTGATATTTTATTTAGGGAGAAAGTTTGGATTGCAAATTTTTTTTATTATTGAATAAATCATCTATTTCGCCGAGAATGCTCTCAAACAAAATATCTTTCATCGAAGATTGGTTCTTCTGCTTTTTTGTATATCGGGTCCATTTTAGAAGGGAAGCACATATTCTACCACAAGTGCGATAAGTAAAAGATTAATCTAATGTAATTAAAAGTAAATGCAAAGTAACGAAAACTAAAGAAAAATAGCTGAAAACCAAGTATGCAAGGTTTTATTGTTCAATTTTGAGATCTCGTACAATGATATTTCTTTGGCTATTTACAGTTGGGTATTGTGAATAATAGCTATAACGGTTATTATTTCAATTTCAAATTACTCGGAATATTCAGTGTCTCGCTAGTAACTGTTTTGTCTTATCCACGGAGGAGTTGGTACCGAGTACTAAGGAAATTGCGATCTTTCGTACCCTCCTACTCCCGAGTAGAGGTGGCAAAATGGGTCTTAGACCCATATATGACCCATTTAAATTATAAATGGGTCATATATGGTTCACTTATTTTTTGAAGAAACTAGTTAAATGGGTTTAATAATTGAAGACTTAAGATAGATGGGTCTTGACTCTTCAAGTTGAGTATGATCTTATTGGTTCTGAACATTTTCTTAAAATCTGACATTCATGGATTCTTCAATCGTTTGTGTATTCTTGTTGAGGACTCTATAAGCTTTGCTTGAAGTAAAGTAACCAAGAAATATACCTTTATTCGATCTTTCTTCAAATTTTCCAAGCCGATTACTTTCATTCTTCAAAATGAAACACTTGCAACCAAACGCATGAAAATAAGAGATATTTGACTTTTTTTCTTTATAAATTTCATAGGGAGTTTTCTCTATGATGGGCTTTAAAAATACTTTAACATAGAGATTTAAAAATACTTTGTTAATTATATAATAGGCAGTAGAAACTGCTTTTGCCCAAAAACGAGAAGAGACTCTACTTTTCATTAGCAGAGTTCTGGCCATCTCCTACAAAGATCTATTTTTCCTTTCTACAATTCCATTTTGTTTTGGAGTGTATAGAGAGGAGAAAACATGTTGTCTACCGTTCTCAAAAATTTGTAAAGTCTTGATTTTCAAATTTTCCCCCATGATAAGTCTTTATGCTTGAAATGGTATAACATTTCTCATTATGAACCTTCTTAACAAACTTTTATACCTTGTCTAAAGATAAAGACAAGAAAAGATAGAATAGGTCTTATTATTCCTACATCTTGGAAGATTCCCACATACTTCTAAATGGGTCAATATTTTGCTTGTGCTTAACGTTTTCCGATTCTACTAGAAAAATAATATTCTATAAGAATTTGAAGAATTTGTTATAAGCAGATTTATTATTCAAAAATGTGAGAAGGTTTCTCTTTTATTTGCCAAGAAGAAGACCCACATGAATCTTGAATAATCATCCACAACTTCCAAACAATATTTTTTTACCACCATTCTAGGAATACCATGAACTAGCTTTTTAGACGATAGTTTAGCAATCTGTTTCATACTCACATGTCCAAGCTTGTGATGCCAGAGATATGCTTCATCTTGAATTGAGATAAGACATTGAGAGCTCTCTAGACTTATGTCCAGAAGATAAATATTACCATGTTTTCACCTAGTGATAGATTGAGAGAAGTCTCAACTAAACATATTCTTGAAAATTGATTTTGAATCCTACATCACATAGCTGGCTCATACTCAGAATATTGTAATTTAAACTTTTTACTAGATAAATATTGTTGATAATTAAACTTCCAATCCTCACTATTCCATGCTCAATAATTTTTCCTTTGTTGTTCTCACCAAATGAAACATTTCCTCATTTTTATTTTTCTAATTTTACGTAACTACTTGAATCTCCAATCATATGTCTAGAACAGCCATTGTCCAAGTACCATTTGCTATTTCTTTTAATAGTAACCTGCAGTAAAAAAGAAATCCCAAACTTTCTTTAATACCCAAATTTTCTTGGGTCTTGGCAAGTTAGTCTTAAAGACAGCATTTCCCCAATCTTTCTTAACAAGTCTTCAAACTTTATGACATTCATTCTCAAAATGTTCTGAGTTGTTACACTTAGAGCATTTAAGAGTATTCCAGCCAACAGATTTTACAAAAAAAAATTGAAAATAATTTTTGTAAGAAGATTTTAGAGGTCTTTATCTAAGTCTCTTATTGACTTTAGGAAAATTGATCAAAATAGTACTTTCTTTGCTCAAACCCAAACCAGATTTGTTATAATAGGGTATTTGAGATGAAAGGATTTTTTCTAAAGTTTTTGATCCTTTGGAGAACTTTGTAAAATTATCTAAAATCTCATTTTTCAAACATTAATTTTCTTTTGAAAAGGAATCAGTATTTTCTTTCAATCCATCAAAATCATTTTTCAGATTCTCAAACTTTTCTCTCCAAGAATTATCCTATTACTTGAGTTTTGAATTTTCCTTCTTTAATTCGGAGATCCTTTTAAGAAAAGATTTGAGATTCAAGCAAAGTTCATCTATATACTTAGAAACCTTAATAGGGATTTCTAAATGACTTATCTCAATTTCCTTGTCGGATTCTAAGTTTGTGTCAATGTCTAACTATGATTCTAAGTCTGATTCCGAGTGAGCCATCAGACAGATATTTGCAAACTCCTCTTCACTTTCCTTACATTCTGTGTCACCCCAGGTTTCTGCTTTAGAGTTTTTTTTTGTATTTTTCATACTTTCCTTTTTTTCTTTTTTAGCAAGGGACAGTTAGACTTGATGTGTCCCTTCTTCATACACTCAAAGCATATCACATCCTTGCTTGTTTCAATATCTTCCATTGATCTTTTTTGGGAATTTTGCTTGCTTTGCCTTTTCCAGTTGAATCTTCTTCCTTTCCTATTTAGTTTCATGAATTTATTTATCATGAGAGCCAGCTCCTCGTCATCCATATCATTGTCTGTGTCTGTATCATCAAAATCAGCATTAGACTTAAGCGCAATTGACTCTTACCTTTTGGATCCTCTTCATCATTGATTTGTTCCATTTCATATGATTGAAGAGTGCCTATCAGCTCGTCAATAGAAAGAGGCATGATTCTTTGTGTCTCCCGAATTGATATTTTCACATGGTTCTAATCCTTTGAAAGTTTGTTGACCTTCATTGGAGCAGTTTGTTGACCTTCATTGGAGCAAACATTGGTTGACCTTTGGCCAAGTGAGATCTTTATTTTTTTCTCCTTTACACGATCTATTCCTTCATAAGTGACATGAAGTCTACCCCAGACTTCTTTAGTTATTTCACATGAAAAAAATATGTTATATTCAGCAAGTAGGGGTGAGCGCGGTTTCCAGGTAGAACCGGGAACCGGAGAACCGAGGCCGGAGGTTCCGGTTCGGTTCCAGTTCTTAAATCGAAACCGGTCGCGGAACCGGAATCGAACATAATACATATTGTTTTTGTAGCTTTCAATGGCTAATAGTCACTATTTACAAATTTGATATATATGTGCAAAAGAGGGACGAAAAAATTCATTTTGAAGATCACGCCCGGTGGTCATATTGGCCAAGTAAGATCTTTATTTTTTATACTCCTTTTTTTTTTTTTTTTAATCAATATACTCCCAAATCTATTCCTTCATATGTCACAAGTGAATCCCAAGGGCTAAGTTTATGAATAACCCTCTTACGAGGTGATGCTTCTTTAGTTATTTCACATGAAGAAATTCTGTTACATTCAGCAAAAGACAAGACACAATATAAGGAATATATGGCTTTTGCATCAAGAGCCTGTCTCTTAATAATTTCTTCTTGGTTAGATTCCTCAGCATCTTTATCTAACACTTCTTTTCCTTTGTTTGAAGCTAAAGCTGCCTTTGGGTTGATTCATCTTTCTATAACATCCCATTCCAAAGGATCTATGAATCTTAGAAACGCCTTCGTTTTATTCTTCCACACACTATATTATTTTCCATCAAAATAAGGTGGCTTGGTATTACTCTGCCCCTCCATGAGTCCTGATGTTAAACAACTAGCCATAAAAGATCTTTAGCTCAAAGGTATAAGTCTTCAATAGAAGAGCACAAGGCTCTGATACCAATTGAAAATGCTAGTACTACCACCTAGAGAGGGGTGAATAGGTGTTAAAATAAATCTTGACAAATAAATGTGAAATTAAATAAGTTGTGAGCAAAGTTTGAAGAAGAGTCAGAGTTTGATTAAAAGCGCCAATCAGACTTCTGTAGAAAATTAGAAATTAGATAAGAGATGGAATAAATTTTTGAGAAACCTAAAAAGAAATTGCAATGGATAAAGCTGAAAAAAGTTAGGGAAAGAGAAAATTACACACAAGATTTATGGTGGTTCGGCTTAGATCAAGCCTACATTCACTTTCTCACGCCAACATCCTTCTAGCTAAAATTCACTAAAGTATCAACAGATAAGTACAATATTTTGAGTGCAAACACTCTTTTTCCCACACTAAGTCACTTTTCTTGTGATTTTTTCTCTTAAGTACAATTTGTAAGAGCTGTCATTGAAGAACAAGTGGTTGAAAAGGCTTCAGACTTTGGAATTTCAATTTTCACATACGCTTCAAATAGACTGAATTACCTCCTTAAATACTCCTCCACGTCTTACTAGCCATCGGCATTCTCCAAAGGAATTTATTCCAATCAATCCGTTGGATAGAATCTATTAATGAAATCTTGTAACCATTTGAAAATTAAGATGAAAATCCATTGATTCTGATCACCCATACAATTAGAATCTAGGGTGCTGCATGAGAACATTTCTCATTCTCACAATTTCTGTTCTTTTGTTCCCCGGAACAAAAAAAGAACAGAAACCCATTTGGTAACGCCAAGTTGATTTCTATTCCCCGGAATAGAAAAGTTAGCCCGGGAATAGAAACGAGAAACAAAAAAAAATTGCTTCTTGTCCCGATAACAATTTCTAGAAATAAGCGAATTTTCTTTTTTATTTTTGTTTTATTTCTCTCTTGTTGTGGCCACCTCCAACCGTCAGAGCCACCGCCGACCCGCCGCCGCCGACCGTGAGCAAGAATAAAAAAAACAAATAAATAAAAAAACAAATAAATACAAATAAAAAAACAAACGCAAGAAAATAAAAAACACAAAAATACAAATAAAACAAATAAAACAAATAAATACAAAAACAAATAAAAAATAAAAAACAAATAAATACAAAAAAAAAACAAATAAATACAAAAAAACAAATAAATACAAAAAAGAATAAAAAACAAATAAAAAACAAATAAATACAAAAAGAATCATTGCGTTACCAAACGCATTTCTATTCTTTTTCTATTCCAATAGTAGAAATTTTGTGCAGTTATTAAACGGGTTCTTTTGCTCAGAAACTGTTCCCCGAAATAGAAATAGAAAAGAACTATTTCTGGAAAAAAAACTCTTCCCTAGCCAAGAAATTTTACCATGCGCACCCTAGGTTTCCATAAGTAGATACTTCCCAAAAAGAAATTTGTCTTCAAGATTGATTTCATTAATTCGTGATTGATTCCATCAATGTATTTATAAAAGGTAAGTGGCATTCTTCGCCAGAAAGCTAGATATTAAAGAATAAATCTCTATTATGTTCATACCGAATCCTTGTCGTAAGATCAATAAATTTGTTCTGGACTTAATTTCAGTCTGCATTACGTCAGAGTGGGAAAGACTTCTAGAATAAATAGACTTTAACAAGAGTCTGCGATATGACGTCAGAAGTTTACTATTCTTCAACATAATAACAAGAATAAGAAAGTTTTGTCAACTTCAAAACTTGGTAGGAGTTTTCTCAACATACCCGACCCACCCGTTTAACGGGTCTACTCTCGAGCGATAGCTGGAACCAAACCGTCGGTGCTTGTAATGATGGGTCTCGTCCAGACTCCTTTGGGCCTGCTTCACCTATCTCGGGCATAATAAGCCTCACTACTTGTCCATGGCCTGCTAAGCCATTTTTGGGTGTTAACAAAATTTAAATTCAAAAGTCAATCCATACGCTTTTCTACTTCTTCGTAATTCCATTTGGTGATTGCTAGGCCGCCGTCTGTATGGTTGACGCCTTCTGCGTCAACCGAGAAAGTAGATGCGTCGTGCTTTTAAACTCGTCATTAATTACGTCCACATCGGTCACATGTTTATTTAACTCTTATGACACTCCCAAGAAACCACCAAAATGATTATTTAATTTTAACCGAAAGTCTCAATCTATATAAGCAAATCCCGATGAATCTTTTTCAATCATTATATTCTCGATCCATCACCCCCTCAATCTCACACACAAAGCACTAATATAAACAGATTCAACTCTGCCATTTCCATAATACCATCTTCGAGAGAGTCATCTTCGAGAGAGAGAGATGAGGCATCATCAACTGGAATTGCGAGACTTTAGAACACCACAACACCCATCGCTCGGCACCAACAACTGGGGTGGTGCATCTCCGCTGTTGGCAAGGAACGTGCCCAAGGAGTCCCTCGAGCAGAAGTACTTGAAACTCACCTTGATCCGCTCATGCGAGGAGACCTTCCTGGTCGCGGGTGACGACGAGGATGGCAATGCCTTCAACAATCTCCCTCAGCCTATCGGATCAATGGCTGCCGCAGAGTGCCTGCCCAGTCACCCCAGCCCCAGATGGGCGGCCCGCAAGGGACTCTTGTTGAAGCTTGTGATCGGGCCGAGGATGGATCGGAAGGGCGAGATTCGCTTGGGATCGAATGGTCATGCTAATGAGAGCAGTAATCCGCAGAAGAAGCGGTGGTTGCCTCGATGGGACCCCCGGAATAGGTGGCCTCAAGGTTGGTGTTGACGCTCTCTCTTTGGTAAATTCTCGTCGAGGAGAGGGCTTGAAGAGACTGATTGACGAATGATGACGGGGTTGAGATTCTACTGAGAGTTTGAAGGGAAGGTTCCAAATGAAGAAGGATGTAAGTTGTTGCCAAATGCTTGATATGAGGTACCGAGTCGTTCGAGTCGATTCGATCGTTTGCTATTTTGACCCTTTTTTCTAAGAAACTTTGTTTCATTATATGGTTGTTTGAGACAAGATTGAGAAATCTTCACGTCGATGGGATGAATTTGATCAATATGATCGTAGTAGAGAAGTATATTTTAATATAATAAATGTCACCATGAATTTCACGATATGATTAATGTTGCGCTTTATGTCAATTTCAAGAATCCTTCGTTGGAGATATCCATCTATGTCACTATTAAAGACACATGAGCTACAATGTAATGGATACACATCGATATTTTCTAGATACATATACCTGTTCAATCTTTTCCCTATTATTTATGTTCATTTTAATTTACACTCATCACTAGCCTAAAGAATATGGAGGTGGGTTTATTTATCTGAAGGTTTGTCTCATCCTGTTGTCGTCTTTACCTTTCAAAAATCCTTCTAGTCTAAACTCCAAAGTCTCATGTGATGACAAATAATCCTGTAATTGACTGCATTTTCACATTTTTTTTTTGTCAAAGTTTGAGACACAATATCAACAGAGGAAAAGAAATCGCTCTAATTCATTAAAGTATGAAACGAATGTATTATATAATATGCATTGCCTTATTCCACTGAGCACCTTGTCGTGGGGACGACTTTCAATTTATAAGATGAGCTAGACCTAGCAGAATTAATTAGTTTTTGTTATTCCTGTATAAGAGTAATTGGGGTTCTAAATTCATTTTACTAATTAAACTATTAGTCATGGCCCTTTTTGATTTAGTAAAATGGTACAGAAATATGGTCCTCCACTTTGAGACTCAACTCTTGCTAATGCTACTATTAGATGAACGGGGCTTGACATTCTTCCATAATTAAGCACTTAAATTTAAGCGTGCGACAAAGTTGACATTAAAAATATTTTGCAAAATCACATTATTAAAAAGTATTTGATTTATTAGTTGACAGAAATGGATTATGGACATAATACGAAGAAATCATACTTATAAATTTGAAAAGAGAACAGATACTTCAACATTTGAACCTCTTTTCGTGAGGTTATATATCTGATAGGAGAAGGTTAAAATTTGCAACTTGAAGTACATGGAGATAAAATGGAATATTAACTTAAACATTTATCCATTATTAGAATATTTAGAATATAACGAAATGATAATATTATGGATGAGAAAAAAAGGACCGTGACTCCTTAAAGTAGGAGGTCTTTTTTACTTCATATTTGTAGTTTGAAATATGAGGAAATATTGTGACTAGACCAATATCGCATGCATGAAGAGAATAAGCCAGAGCCACAGACAAAAGAAGGCAAAGAGCTGGTTAGATTTAGGCCTATCCAACTTTTTGTAAGCTCTCCACGCATGTATTGTCCCCGTGTACATCTAAAGAAAAACCCACAATCCTACATCTCTCTACGTTCAGCCATATTCAGCACCACCTCCATCGATCTCCGAGAATGACACCACCAGCTCCAACGGTCTCCATTGATCTCTCTCTCTCTCTCTCTCTCTACCATGGACATCATCTGCGAAGGCAAAAAATGCATCTTTGCCTCCATCTGAATCAAGGACTCATCGCATCAAGACACTAGCTCTGTGAATTTGTGGATGTTGTTTTTTTCTCATCAAAAGAGAGAGAGAGAGAGAGAGAGAGAGAGAGAGAGAGAGAGAGCGTCTGGTGTGCCAATATGGGGGAGGCGACGACGACAAAGATGACAAAGATATGGTTGTGGGGTCGTGGCGTTTGCGTTGGGCAAAGGCATCGCGAGGGCTGGCGGTGGCAGAGCACATTGGGTTGAGGGTGAGGCTAAAGAGTTATGTTTTAGCTTGTGAACAACTGCACATTTGGCAAACTCTCAAGTAAAAGGCCTATATATTATTGGGTAGGTCTAAGTCCATCTAACTATTTAGACAAAAAACATAACGACAGAACAAAAATAAAACACTTAGATTGCGTTTGATAGTCCGAATTTGATTTCAAATGAAATAACAATTTATACTATTTGGTGTTTGGCGATATCCTCCGGACTGGATAAATCGGGATATATCCGGATGAAATGGGGAATAAGAAATCTAGGATAGGGTGTGGGATAAATCTAAATAGGATAAAAAAACTTTTAAAAGTAACATAACAAAACAAGAAGTACATCATCACTTCTGACCACTACGTAATCGCCAATGCCTCTTATTACCATCGATCGTCATTGTCAATCAGTCAATCATAGGTTATTAGAAGGATATTAGGAGGATTTTCCAAGATTATAAGGGGGAAGTATGACCATAAACCTCTGTGCATTTTTCTTGTTATTGTTTTTTAATCAGACCCAGGTGGGTGAGTGACGAGATCAGCATTATCTTGACATGGAACATAAGGTTCTTCAGGAACTTGTAGGTCAAGTCATCCACCTATGGTTGATCCTCAAGTTGAGACGAGTGAAAGTCGCATTCATTTCAAAAACAGGTTGAGACAAAGACAGAGAAAGAAGAATATATGTAGACGCAAAATTGAAAATAGAGGAGAGAGGGGGATGGAGCTTTAAGAAAAAGCGTCTAGAAATTTTCTGGAGTGATGATGGTGATGATGGGAATGAAGTGGATTATTATACAACCCAAAGGCAATTTGGATTGATCCTGTCAATTTAGTGGATATTAGGAGGATTTTCAAAAAATTTCAATCCTATTCTAGATTACACCAAACATTTCATGAAGTTTTCCACAATCCAGAGAATATGTAAGGAGAATTTCTAATCCCATATTACCATATCCCATCTTATACCAATTTGATTTTGAAACACAGCCTTAGAGCATTATTAGACTTTTTTTTGTCCCAACTCATGCCTTCCCTAAATTGAATCTATTGTTTTACCTCAAATGACTGTTTGAAATTCAAAGGCCACCAACAATCATTGGTTCCGCTATCTATAGAAGCAAAAGTCTCTCTGCTGCTCTGACAAGGGCAATTTCCCAAAATAGTCAGTTCTATTTTCGCTTAGAGTCTATCATTTTCGTTGCCTGCCAAACATGATAAAACTACTGTTATCTTCTCCGATCTGATTTCTACTAGTTATAGGCCCCGTAACTAGTCATAAGACACCAATTTGAATTCAAACCAAATAGAGGTGTTCAACTCTCACTTATACTCCACGTTTAAACCTAAAATTAACTCTTCTCCTTCTACTACTTGGTCCTTTCAATCGTATCGATGCTCTAGTTTCATACAACTATTCATCTTCTGCTCAGGTCCATTCAAGCCTTCTCAAGCTCCTTGTTCTACGGTTTGTTCACCTTCTGTCTAGATCCATCCAAGTCATCATGAGTTCCGCATTATATGACTTATTTACCTTTATTGAGGTACATTCAACTTTTAGAGACATTGTACATCCTACTTCATTCACTGTTATAGAGGCAGCACGCCTAGTTTTTGACTGCCATGTTAAGACATATCTACATGTTAGCATGTGTATCTATAACTTGATCTTACTCGATCAATACACACATTAGTATCATTTGGTTATTTGTTATTTTCAAAACAATATAAAAAAAATTTCTAATGGGGAGGGAGAGAGTATGAAAATAAATTCCTAACCTGGGAAAGTTAGCCATTCAGTCCTAAATTTATTATAGGATTCAATATAATCTTAAACCTTTTAGTTTTGGCAATATTGTCTTGAACCTTTGCATGTGATTCATATATAATCTATCCCGTCAATGTTTGGTTGAAATCCTTGATGCGATGATTCATCACCTGAAATTAAAAGGTTTTGGACTACACTAAAATTTGTGTAATAAGTATAGGATTGAGTTTGTAATTTTTCCCTTCCTCATTTCTTTCTAGTAACGTTTGGTCACTTGGAATTAAGCGAAGTGATGATCAAAACTTGGAATGAAAGGTAAAATACTCTTTTACTTGATTTTCATTAACATGGGGGAGTGAATGACTTTAAACGGAAACTTTAATAAATTGCCTCAAGAATTAAGTTCTATAAATGAAACTTATATCGGGAGATAACTTGATGGGGTAGGCAAGTGTTATGACCTTTTTTATTTTACCTATATTTATGATAAATTTCAATCACAAATTTTAAACTATTGACATATCACATTATTCTCATCACAAGAGTTATAAAGCATGTTATTACCATTATAATTTGGGAAAATTGTCCAAAAAGTCCTAAACCTATTGTATTTTTACTATTTAAATTCTAAACCTTTCAATTTTTCCAATTAAATCTAAACATCTTTGTACTTTGTCAATTAAGTCCATTTGATCAATTTTAGCTGAGAATTGTTGACGTGGATGTCGGTTGTCCTACATGGCATGACCGACATACATGGCATGACCGGCATTAATGCGGATAATTATTAATAATATGTTACTATTTTTAGAATTTTTTTTTTTTTTATTTTTTATTTTTTATTTTCCTTTCTTTCTTTACTTTTTTTTTTCTATTCTTTTTTGTGTTGGTGAGGGTCACCACGAAGGCCCTAAGCAAGGCTATCATGGTCATGCCGACTATAGGTGAGGGCACCAAGGCCCTTGCCCACGGCTAGCGAGGTTCACGCCCTTGCTCGCGGCTAATGAGGCTATGATGGCCATGCGAAGGACCTTCGTGCCTCGCTAGCGCAAAAAAAAAAAAAAAAGGCAAAGAAAAAAGGAAAATATAATTAAAAATTTAAAAATAATAATAAAGCGAAAAATATTAAAATACTATTAAAAAATTGTCTACGTTAGCATTGGTCGTGCCATGTAAGATAGCTAGAATTCACATCGGTGATTTTTAGTCAAAATTGGTTAGATGAACTCAATTGGTAAAATATGAAAAGTTAATGACTTAATTGGTAAAATTGAAAAGTTCATAAATGAATTGGTAGAAGTGTAATAAGTTGCGGACTTTTTGGACAATTTTTCTCTATAATTCCTATCATTCTATCTTCATTGATGCATTCCCGTTAACCAAACCTGACCTGAATGAAACATATGGGTTAATCAAGTGGATATCTTAGTCAACCCAAAAAATATGTGTGTACCAAGTTGTGAAGGGCTCTCGAAGTTTACGAGATCCATAGTTCCATTCTCCGAGCCAATTGAAGATCGGTCGGTCAAAAGGATCATTACGGGATTACAACTTACAAGAACTGAAGTTTGCTCATTTTCTAGGCCTCTTGCTTCAATCAAGCTTCGCAATGCGTACTTCTTTGACATTGTACGTAGCAGGATTCTATGTCAAGATGGACGAACACGCCTCGTTCCCCACGATCATCATGGTCTTGGAATTAGCGGGACGTGAGTTTAGACGCCGTCCAAGCTTAGCTGGGAGAGGGCCCTTTTCGATGCCCTTTTCGATGCCAAAAGGGTGGATAACAAAATCGCAATTTTGTTTCTTGGAAATGCAGATTCTGTTCTTCGAATCATATTTGCCGAAAAGAATTAGGTAAACTGTATTTACATTTTCGAAGTGTCTACCCCTTTCGAGAGAATGACATATAAGATGACTTAACTATTTTCGTATTTGCCCCCCCCCCTTCTTTCCCTTTCTTCGTTTTCCTACAACTTTTCTTCCCACGTTGCCTCCCACTCCCTCTTCTGCCGTCCCGTCCATCTCAGCCGTTTGACGCGGTCGCCTTTGTCATCATCCGCCTTGTTGTTGTCACCGCCAATGAGTACGTGTGGGTTCAAAGCTATTGCTGTCCAAGGTAACCGGCCTTTGGCAACCGACAACCGGCGACTAGTCACGCAATGGTCACCGCTCACCACCACCACCACCACCAAGTGAATCTCTATGGCTTCATGTGAGTCTCCGTGGTGTCATTCCCAGAGAGAGAGAGAGAGACCTTTACAAAACTTAGCTACCGTATGCAAATTACTCTAGTTTAGGTCCACCAATATAGGGAAAAAGGCCTATATTTAACCATTGCATGTTGGTAGTTTGCTTGTAAAATAAATCAAAAGGTGCTTTGTCCCATATCAAAAAGATGTGAGTGCGCATATGGACGAGATTTAGTACTAATCAATGATAATTTTTTTTTTATTTATTGGAAATTTTGGGTTTATTTTTATAAAAAAACTTGCTATTGCGTCCTATTGAAACAATGCGACTATTCAAAACAAGTTACAATTATTATTTATTTATTTAATTTCGAATATTATTATTTTCTCCAAAGGTCATTTTAGAATTCGTACCTATTCAAACATAACTTCTTAATCCTTAGAAGGTGGTGTCTGTTTGGATATAACTTATTGTGTTTGCTATAAATTAATGGATGTACCTATTCAATTAAAGAATCTTCTTCTTCCATTTTTTGTTTTCTTTCGAAAGAATATACAACCATTGTTTTCAATTATTTCCTATAGAGATCCTGGAGAAATACTAGAATTGCTATCGAATATTCTCATTTGAGATTTTGTTGTATCCTAGAGAAAATTTGTCAATGACTATTAGCAATATTGTGAGAGCAAATAAATACTTAAAGAAAGTGATATTATACCTCAAAGTCCAACTTGATTGTTCTGTTGATTCGAAGTCATATTTTGCTAACAATTTTAAGGATTTATTTGTGCAATAATAGAGTCAAAGCTAGAGGAAGTCTTGAAGAGACAAATGGTTCTTCATCGGATTGGGCAGATTGTAAAGGATTGGGTGAAGCAACCAACTCATCTACGTGGGATTGCAGATCAAATTCTAAAGCTTGTTCCAAATGTTGAGCATTTTCGGACTACACCCCATTGTCTGAAGTTTTGGGTGGCAACAAGACGCAGATGACTTGCGTTCTTGGAAAGGTTGGTGGAATCAAGGCTTAGGCAGTTGACTTTGATGATTGAACGGAACCCATATGGGAAGCTGCGATGCCATCCATTCCCTCATGAATTATAGGCAGAAGAATACAAGGGAAAATTGTGGGCTTGAAAGTTCACAAAGAGAATTTTTTTGGGAAAAAAGGAGATAAGTTCATCTAGGGAGAAGTCGGAAAACGCCAAAGCAGAATTAGGTCTGTTCCTTGATGGCTTCCACGGATGCCGATGATCATCGCTTGTCGCCATCAACTGTAGTTTCGAAACAGCACAAAGCGTGCTCTGTTCGGCTCCGCTTAACGGTTGAGAGCCTGAAGCGACCGGATCTCTGTCGAGACCTTTTCGTTGGCTGTAACTCCAGTCATCAATGATAACCAAAGCTTTTATCGTTGATCCAATTGCCAATCTATTAACAAGGTAATACTTACTACTCTGTCGCACTCTGTTTTAATGAGAAAAGGAGACAAGATAGCATGTTTTACATTGGAATCAATTCGATTCTATTTGAGTTTGTGTTAGTGATACTCTTTTCCAGAGTATTGCTTCACTTTTTTGTGAGAAAAGTTCAACACATAAACATTTATTCCCAACTCCACACCTACAAGAAAAAGGGTTAACAATCACTCCTCCCCTTATAACTACCAACTACAAAAACATTTAACACTCACGTTAAGGACATACCTGATATCCTCACTGCCAAACAAAAATATTTTTTGAACAAGATCAATTCCGGCCTAAGTCCTCTAAGGTCTAAAACTGGTCCACAAAGGAGTCGCCAAGCTGTCATAACCTACCCCTCGGGGGAAGGGAGTAGGTTTAGGGGTATTGCCTAAAGGACAGGCCTATGGTCCAAGATTAGGCTTGGGCTCTCCCAAGCCCATACCTCACGTGACATTAGGGTGTTCTCAAGAAATTTGCAATAAGGAGTCACCACTAGCCTATTGAGGTCGACTAGAAATCAAGTGAGGTATGAAAGTGTACCTCACTTCCTACGCAACCAGAGAATCTAGGGTCGAGGACTTGATTACACTAATTAACCAATTAGTGCCATTTCGGTACCTAATCTTGTTCATTTTAAAAGAAAATATTTTTTTCAGGCAATTTGGATTGATTTTATACATATCCACTAACATGTGAGATGATCATGCAAGTACGCAATCATTAAAGTAACAATTTGCAACCAAAATTTCGATTGCAGTAAACTTTAGCACATCCAATTAAACATAATAAAATATGCAAATTAAACATGTGATATAATCAATATACAGGCAAATAAAGACCTAATTACACTAGGAAAACAATACATAGCAATTCCCAACCAAACCCTGCATTTTGTAGATTTTCGAAATATTTTTAAAATTTTTTTATATATATTTTTAGGCGAACCAAGTCGAGTTCGGTCTGACCCGGTTGGGGTGAGTCGGCTGAACCCGCCCGGGTTCGACCTGTTTTGGGGGCGAGCCAATCGGCCCTTCTAAAAAGGGACCAGGCCCGACCAGCCTTGGTCGGGCCTGCGTTCAGCCTGAAATGGACCCAAATCAGGGGGGCCCAATCCTCTTGTAAGAGGGCTCCCCTACAGGCCCATGTGAAAAAGAAAAAGAAAAAAAACAAAAAAAGAAAGGCCGAGTGGGCCTGCCCTCGGGTTTGCGATCGCTCGATTGTGACCAGAGGAAGCCGCGACGGCGTGCAGCTCCGGGGGTCCTCCGAGGAAGGTGGCAGCGTTGGTTGGGGGCTCTGCCGAAAGAGGCAAGGCGCTGGTCAAGGGCTCCACCAGCCCGCGACCCCTATTCAGCGACTGTCCAACCGCGACAGAGAAGAGGGTGGAGGCGAATGGCACAAGCGGTCTTTGACTAGGGCATGGGAGCTCCGATCCGGTTAGGCGAGGTGGTGAGCTTTGGCCAATCAGTGACGCCACCCTTGTGGCCGGCTGACTTGGCCGGAGCTTCACGTGAAAAGGGGGGAAAAGGCTGCTTTGAGTGGGGCATTACAGCGAACATGTGGCGGGCGCTATGGATCCTAAGGGGTTTTGGCTCGGCCGAGGCCCGAGCACCGATCATGCACCTCGGGAGATACGCCAAAACATCAAAGACAGTAGTGGAGGATAGGTGGTAGCCGGAGCTCGCCCGAACTGGTCGGGATGAGCTTTGGCCAGCTCAAATCAAAAAACGCAATCGAGGTGCTCGACGAAATGCCTACTTGCGTTTCGGGAGAAATGGCGGCGGTTGGCGTCAGTCGAGCGGCTCGCTAGCAACAGTAAAGCATCTCGATGAGTCTCTTCCTCCTCGGCTTCCTCCTCCAGCCCTGTCCTCCTTCTCTTCCTATCGTTTTGCTCTCTTTTGCTCTCCATTCTCTCTCTGGTTGCCTTCGGTTTGCCCTCCGGTCCTTCCGTTTTGCCTATTCATTCTCTTCTCCCCCTATCTTATGCTGCTACTACTTTTGCTTTCTATAATTTTTTTGGGTGCAAAGACGGCTGGAGGAGGGAGAAGGCTAGCGTGGGCCGAGTCGAAGGGGAAACAGCTTGGGTCGCGGGAGAGGGCTTGGGCCGCGTAGGGGAAAGAGAGGTAGGTGACAAGCCGGGCCAAGGCCGAATCCGGCCCGACCTATGGCACCCCCTCAACACGGCCCCCGATCCGTTAGGGTCGCCATAGTGCTCTAACCCTTCACTTGTCCTAATAACATGTCACTCTGATACCAATGAATTATAGAGGATCCAAAAGTCCTAAGGGTTGCATTATTTAAATCGGTCCTAGCGCAGTTCATATGGCGGAAGCATATTCGATATCTCCCTAACCAATACTTAATAAAATAACGCAATGCACACCAACTAGACATTTTCATAAGATAAACCAAGCACTTTTATTTACATAACTTGATGGACAACATGAGTTGGTACAACAAAAGGCCAAGGCTTTTCTAAAACTCGGCTATAACTAAAAGCGTCCAACTCCACAACAGTCATAAGCTTCAATCCATCAGATAGTGCCGGTAGTCCAAAAAGCTCCCTTAGCTACCCATCACGCACGATCTATCACACCCAGCCCGGTCCATCGGCTGGCGACGGCAGCAACATCCCTATCATAATCCCGTCACGGCGAACATGCACGGACATGAACTCCTGTACCACGGGGCCTCCAGGTAGACCCACATCATACATGACTAGGACTCGAACACGGATGAATACTAGACCCCGGACACTAACACAGATGTGCTCCGAACATGAGCACTCAACATCTACCGGGACATCGTAAAAAGTGCATAGTGTAACGGGTAGCAGAGGCATCTCTCAATCTGAGATGTTAGTCCCCAAAAAGGGGTGAGTACAACCACTCAATAGTAAAGATCCATCAAACTACATAATGCAACAAGCAAGACAACCAAGGTGTCACAAGTAAAACACATATCATTCATGTACTCAAGTATACATCACCATGCAGTCATGCATATATCACCATGCAGTCATGCATATATCTCCATGAGATCCATTCAATGCCTTGATGATCACACTTCCAAAAATCATACAATACCAATTCAAGTTCAAAGACAATTTATACACCAGGCCATGTACACACACATTTGCATGATTCAATTTCCATATTGATTTTTCAAAAGGATCTCATTTTTCTCCCAAGGACCAGTGTTTGCATCCCTCATATCTCTCGCACCCAACCTGGCATCGCGAGGAACCTCCGGCACACACCTTCGGGCATCTGGCACACACCTTTGAACATCTCGTACCCCAACTGGCATCACGAGACCTCCGGCACACACCTCTAGGCATCCGGCACACACCTCCGGGCATCTCAAAACTCTCGAGGACATCCGGCACACACCTCCGGGCATCCCACACACCCAGGGCATCGCCGACTTAGCCGTCCGACGGTATCATCATTATCATTACACATGGATATATCTCACTTTGGAAAAATGCCATTTAATGCAATAATGCCAAAAATTTCATTTAATTTTATAAAATTTCATCAATTTTGATGTCATATGAATTGCATAATTATCACCACGCATGCTAAATAGATAGCAACTCAGAATACCACATCCCATAGAGTAATTTATTTGTTCTTAAAAATAAGACAATTTTCAAATAAAACAGAATGCATTCCTTTAATTAAAATTCTAGAAAAATTAGTAAACGATATTAATAAATTCTGAAAATTTAACATGATGTAAACAAGACCTAGAGAAAGAGGTTTCATGAAGAACGCCATGTCAAGAAAGTTTCATATCAATCGCATAGGTCCATACATCACAGTAAAAGAAATTCCAACACCACTTTTGCACAGTTTCGGAAATAATTTCGATTAAGTCCTTAAATGAACTCCGCAAAATTCTGAGATTTTAATATGTTATAGTTGAGATCTAGAGGTAAAAGTCCCATGAAGAAATCGAATTCTAATTGATTCTGGATTAAAAGATATGATTATTACAACTCACCCTAACCCTCGGTTCAATCTCCAAATTTAACCCTTTCAAAGAAAAATCATTTCCCTGATCAATACTTGTCTGTTTATTCTCAAATTTTAGTATGTTGCTCCTCAAGATGTCGTCTACAACTCTTATCAAGGACACGAGATCGAATTCGGACTGGATAATTGCACAAAATTCACAGGATCGCAAGGGATCAACATAACAGTTTCCAGATCTAGTATCTTTGAAAAAAATGGTTTCACCAACAAATACTTGTCCGTTTCTCCTCAAATTTTGATATGTTACTCTTCAAGATGTCATCTACAACTTTCATAAAGGACACAAAGTAAGATTCCAACTAGAAAATTGCATGCAGCTCGCGAAATCACCAAAGGTCGAACCGTTTTCCAGAAAACAGATTACTAGGCTAAGGCACTACTCCCATAACTTCGAAAATCCTAACATCCAACACATCAGAAATTCACTATACTGCACACACAACCACAGCAAGCAAAGTGTAGATCAATGGACTCCACTTGCCTTAAGTTCACAGCAAGCTAACGGCAACTTGAGGCTTTCGACAAGCTTGATCGACGGCGGTACTAGGCGCATGCACGGCGGGCCGGTCTTCTTTCTCCTCTCGCCGATGAACCCTCACAAAACTCTCTCAGTTTCACTCACTCCCTCTCTCTCGACTTCACTCTCTCCCTCTCTCAATCAATCCGCCCCTCTCTCTCCCTCTTCCTTCGGTTGCTTCAAGGCTAGCAATCATTGGGTTTGCATGCTAGGACACTTGGCTCCAAGAGGGAGACAAGTGTCTTCAACAAGAAGACACATGGAGGAGGTGGCATGGGCTTCCATCCGGTTCCCCCCCCCAATGGCCGACGGCTTTCTTGTGGGCCTCTTGGCCCACTTTGGGCCCAAAACTTTTGGGCCTAGAGTCCAAATTTAAATGGCCCAAAAAGTAATACTAAAAAGCCCATATTTGCTCTTAATAATCTACTTTAATCCCCACTTAATTTCATAATCTCAAATACTCACATGGCCATATAAAATTACAACATTAATCGATAAAAATCCAACTTATAGAGTACACGGCCAAGAACAGAAAATTCCTTGTCAATTTATCCTTTAGTACAACCCTTGATCACATTTAGACATAGGATACATTTCCAAATCAAAACAATAGTCCATTCAATGTTCGGCCTTGTTTAATTGGAATCCGTCGGTCTAATGACTACAATATAGTCCGTTGGTGCTTCCGATACCTTTTCAGGGGTCGCAGTGTATCTAGGGATCGTTATGAAATTTTAGGATGCCACACGACCCGACCCCTAAACGTTTTTTCTGCTTTTCTTTTGTTGTTGTTTTGTTGTTTTTTTTTTTTTGTTTAAAAATAAGTGTCAACAACGAGGCATCCCGTTGGCGTGGGGGCATCCCGTTGGCGAGGGGGCATTGTCGCTGAATTTATCGATCGATCACATAAATTAGTCCATCGTGTGTCCATGCATCAAGCATCACAATCTGGTTCTTATCTTTGCTTTTAGCTCAAGAGCCCAAAGGCATACCAAGCATAAGTGTGTGAAATGACTTACCGAAACCAAAACGTTGAACATGCCGAGTGCAAATTAAGGATCGCGGCTCGATCCAACACGTTTGAGCACTGATCTAGTACCTAACTTGGCTCGGGAATGATATACCTCGATATCGTGCCGAGACCATGAAAGGACTAATCCGACGTGATCTCACGTACGTTCAAGGATGACGAAACCCTTTTTGGGAGCTCGGGGCATGAACTAGAACATGCATTTGTGAAAATAGTTGGAAATAGTTTTTTAAGGAAATACCAAGCTTTCACAAAAACGCTTTTCAAATAGGTTTGTATCAAAGCAAAAATCAAAGCATATCCAATAAACACATGAACCGGCTTCTTCCAAAGCAACTCAAACCAAAGCACAAGCCAAAGCTCATCGAACTAAAATCAAATTCAATCAAGGAACAAGGTCTAAACTGATCCAAGCAAACACAACCGACCCTCAAGCAAGAGCATAGTCACAACGTTTCAATCAAGGACTCGCTACACACTTGGATTAGCGTAACACAACACCCTAACCAAATATTAGTAAGTTCTACTTACTCCACTTCAAGGGACGGTCTAGGTGACCGAGCAACATGTAGGCTGGCGAACGAGCAAGAGGGTGTGGCCACGAGAAAGAGAAAGGGCAATGGTGAGGGTGAGGTCGGGAGAGTGAGGGAGGAAGAGGAGGTGGTGTGGAAATGAGGGAAGAGAAGGCCTCTATTTATAGGCAAACCCCTCATGATGATCTTTCCAAATGGACCAATCATTTTCATGTAGGTAGACAATCTAGGTTGAGGAGGTGGCAAGCTAAAGAGATGGATGGCAAGTCTAGTTCCTAGGGGCAACACTTGCTCATCTTTCCATTTGTCCATCTAAAGGGTTGAGTCATCATGAAATAATTACATGTAATTATTATGGGGACACCTAAGCCAATGACTAAGCCTCTCCCATATAATGTTTGGATCTTAAGTAATCATTAGGCTAGATATCTTCATATTACAAACTTGCTATCCAAGTTTTTAGGTTAGGAGGCATTATGGCCTATTCCTTTGAGGGACACCTCAACTTGGCATTGAAGAACTAGAGTCCAAGATATTTAATGCATCCTTATCCTAAACTAGAAGACTCTAGATTAGCCTTGCTCTTTAAGTTGGACATGCAGCCCCCTTCCCTTCCAAGTTGGGTGTGTGACCCTCTTATCCAGGGGTGAAAATAATTTCGAGCAATTTTCAAAATCAGCATCAATACCTTATCAAATGGGCTCGAAAAATTATATAATTTTAATATGTTGTAGATAAGACCCTAAATGACATTTTTCATGAAGAAAGACAAGTCCAAATCATGCTGTGGAAAGAGCAATAAATCACTGAACACAACCCAAAAACTCATCTGTCAAGCAGATTCAACTGTTGGAGAGAGAGACTCAATTTGAAATCCAAATCTTCACAAAACTCTTTGAAATTTATATATGTTATATAAATGGATGTCCTTTAAAACTTTCATGAAAGAAGCATGATTAAATTTGAAATATAAGATTTTATAAAAATTCGAGAAGGCAACCTGGTCACCGTTTTCACTACACGGGACAAGTTCTAGACGGTGAATGATTGGACCTTCGTCCCTACCATTTCACCTTAGAAAAATATGAAATTTAATTATTTTTTAGATCAAGATTTTTAGAACAACTTTCATGAAGAATGTTTCTTTAAATTCATAACAACAAAAATTTGTGTAAAATTGGAAAATAGCAGAGGTCCACAAATTTCAAAATCAAAGGTGGCAACCTTAGTTGGCAAAAGGAGGCGTCCCACTTGGTTAAGAAGCATTAATTGTTGGGCATCCTTATTTTCCAAGTTTCCAACTAGGTCCTAGGTCAGCTTGGACACTTCATCCTCCATTTAATGAAGAGATTCTAGAATCCTCTTTTACTTTATCATTTCCTTCCTCAAGAAGGTGGTCTTCCTTTCTCAAGAAGGCAGGCTAGAGAATTCTCTTGTCTAAGTTGATTCCGGGGCCGAGGAAGGGATCATTAGGCAGACCTCAAAAATTGAATCACATACACCCAAGGTTCAGCCATTACATCCCACATTCACCCAAACCGTTCCTTTGGATGGTCGGTCGGCCAATAGGATCGATTGTCCTTTGATCGATTCGAGGTCAATCCTAAGGCTACCCATGGCCTAGCACTAAGTTAAGGCATTCATGGACCTTAGAATTAGTGACGGAATAGCCGAGTCTATCCCTGGGCTCATTCTAGTTGGCACCCGATCCATTGGTAGGGTTCATGGTCGGTGCGTTACCGATCCATGATCGGACATCACCAATTTGAGATTATGTTCCGATCACTAAGAATTAAATAGGGAATGATACATTTTTGGTTAGAAGACGGTTGCATTTGATCAATTCGGATCGTCCGTGTATCGGTGCATAACCGGGCGGAATCACCCGTGATCGGAAACTGCGACCGGTCGGATCGACCCATGACCATCCACCAATCCAAAATCATCCCGTGAACAATTCTCATGATCAAAAAGGCATCTTATGAGCTGGTGATCCTATCCCATTGGTATGGTTGATAGAAAATTCGGGGCCAACACCTCGACCAATTCGTGACCAATCGGTCGGTCGGTCGGTCGGACCATGACCAATCAACAATTCCTTGCCGATCGAACCGATTGATTCATGGCCAATGGCCCATGATCGATCCTTTTAGGACCTTATGGCCAATCCTTACAAGGCCGGAATCAAGGATGTTACACCACCTATTTCTATCCATTGTGATAGTCAAGCCACTTTGCCAAGGAGCTTATAGTGGCACTTATAATGGTAAGTTTAGACACATTAGTCTAAAACGTGAATATATGAGACAATTAATTAAAAATGGTACCATAACAATCGTTTATGTGAGGTCAAGCAATAATCTAGCCGATTCCTTGACAAAGGCTTTATTAAGAGACATGGTAAAAATGATCTCACAAGAAATGGGGCTGAACAACCCTTTTTCTAGAATATCACTAGTTACAAGTCTTCTCTATAACATATCAAAATTTCAGTTTAATTAAGAAACTGAAATGTTAGGATTTTGACATGGTAAAAATGATCTTTGGTATAATGTTTTTATGAGATAATTACCTTTAGGTCACAAGAAATGGGGTAGAATATCACTAGTTACAAGGTTTAATGAGTAAGAACAAGTTATTGAATGTGATTAGTTGATACTGATGTAGCCTTTATATGAGAAGTTGGTATTGTTGGTTACGTTTTGTAAGTTGAATTAAATTCTTAATGAAGCATTGTACAAATTTGTAATGTGTTAATAATAATAGAAACACATGGTAGACACTTGTTGATACATGATTTTTAGTCAACATGTTAAAAGGGTAAAAAAAATAATTGAGATTCGGGATTCGATCGCGATAGAGCCCGTTTCTCGACAAAAAGTGTCGTTTTCCATTTCTTTCTTTTGCGTTGTTGTTTTTAAACAATTTTCAACTCATTTTCAAGAAAAACTAAAAAGTCAAACGGTTGACTTTTGGGTTGATTTAACTTTTGAGTTGATTTTTTGGTCAACTCTTTGAACAAAAGTCAACCCCCGTTAAAAATTGGTTCTTCACTCAAAAAGATTCCATTTAGCTTTAATTTCACTTTTCTTAAATCAAAATTTCAAAAATCTAAAGATTTGGCTTAAAAATTAATCTTTTAGGAAAAGTCAATTAAATAGCTAACTTTTGGTCAAACTTTTGACCAAAATTTGAAAAAAATTAAAAATTCACAAAATATTTCTTTTATTGTCAATTTGATTTTATATTGAAAATTTTATAAAATTCGATTAGGAACCTTGTTTTCTGAATTTTTTTCAGTTTTATGTTCTAAATCGATTAAAAATAAAATTACTTTTGTTTTAGTTATAATTATGTGTAGTTCTTTCTTTAACATTTGGTTTAGGGATTATTCTAAACCCGCTCATACGCTCAATTTTGCAAATTGCCATGTTGAAAGACAAATTGCCATTTTAAGCCCTAATTAGGGGGTCAAAATCGATTTTTCATGACTTTCGAATGAACAATTTTTTTTCTATTCATTTTCTTAAGATAAATCCAAATTCAAAGTAGATTTTGGGAAATTCGCGTTAGGATTTCCTGATATGAAGGATTTCATTTTCTTGAAGGTAAGGAAAATGAACCATCGAGCTTCAGACTTGATTGCCCAATTGGTTCGTGGCTTTCACCAAACATACTAGACTTGCAAGTTGTTTGATGGACAGGGACTTATGCCTTTTTGGGTTGGGGGGTGGGGGGAATAGGTGGACAAAGACGGGGATTAATCCTGGTTTCAGTATTCCGCAAAGATCACTTCGAAATGTTGGGTAGGAGTAGCTTTGAGTTTCTAGTAGTCAAGGCCAACATTTGATCAGAAACTACTTCAAAATACTTTCCAAACACCTCACCATTTCCCTAAGGGGCTTTGGAGGCTGAAATCCCTTAAGAAAGCTAAACTAAATGCATCCTAAGCACCAATGGTGATTTGTATGGAGGCCAAGTTGAGCACAATACAGATGGAGGTAGAGGTAGAAGGGAGGAGTAAGGGTTATTAATTTCTCTTAATTTAGGGTAATTGACTAACTGTACAAAATCTAATCAACCCCTTATGTTGATCGATTAACATGCTACGTCGACCAATCGCATTACTACACATAATATGCCTATAATCTTACATGATATTTAAATTTAAATGATCACTTCCCTTTTGTTAGCTTGTTACAGTTCAATTTAACTATCATTTCCTTGTTCATTAGCTTGTTACATCAAATATGACGAGCCACATGGTGCAACTATTGTATAAAAAAAATTTCGACTAGCCGTAGAGGGTCACTAATGGATCACATCCTTCTAGATTACTAACAACAATCGATGTCGTTCACTGAAATTTTTTTCCTTCAGCAAAGTTGAATTTACTTGTACCTAATACAATTTAAACCGTTTCTCAATGGGCTCTTTTGGAAATATCGACCCTTATAATTAGGGAAAAAGTGTCATAAAAACTCTAAATCTAATGCATTGGTGTCAATTTAATCTTAAACCTTTTAATTATCCCAATTTAGTTTTAAATCTCTTGGTTTAAAGCCAATTCGGTTTTTTCAACTAATTTTGGTCCGATATTGCTGACGTGGATGCCGGCTAGCCTATATGGCACGATTATTGTTAACATGTACATTATTCGATAATATTTAGTAAATTTCGATTTTTTTTTTTTGTTTTCTCTCTTTTTTTCCTTACTTTTTTTTTTTTCTTTTTTCCTCCTCTTTCCCGTGGCTAGTGAGGGTTGGCCTTGCCTAACCCTCGCCTGAGTGAGGGTGGCCCTTGTGAGATCTTAGGGCGGCCTCACTAAATCTAGCGCACAAGAAGGAGTGGGTTGAAAATCTTGATGCTTCCGAGTCTATGACATTGAAGTCGAGAGAAGAAAATGGCATGAGAGCCGAACTTCAAAGCTTTGCTCGAAATGTTCATTCATTGGTTCCAAACCTTTACAGACATGAAACCCAAGAAAATGTAGAATGCCCACTATCGGCCTCACCCAAATGACCCTTGGTGTGGCCACCCTCGCCAGCCATGGCTATGCCGGCCACCAGAAAGAGGAGGAAAAGAAAGAGAGAATCAAAGAAAAAAAAAATTTAAAAAAAAGGAAGAAGAAGAAAGCGAAAATTATTAAAATACTATTAAAAAATGCTTATATTAACGCCGGCTTTGCCATGTAGACCAGCTAACGTCTAAATTAGCAATATCTAGCTAAAATTAGTCAAAAGGACTAAGTTGACACAATTATAAATAGGCGTATGATTAAATTAACAAAAATGCAATAGGTTATGACTTTTTCCGACATAAATTGACATAATCACAATTAGCTCTAGCCTAAGGACTATTGCCCAGGTTCTGCCTAGAAAATATCAAGGCCCAGAAAAGTTAGCTAGGCCCGCCTAATTGGACTTATTTTCTCAGCCAAGCCCAGTAGTTTGGTGGACGGGCCTAGGTGAGCCTGCGGGTTGCCAAGTCCATAATGATGTCTAGTGCCACGTAGTCTGAGTTACTCATGTACTCGCATTGCTGAATTCAAAGATAGTGAAACGCTATTATATTCTTCTTTTTCCATGTTCAAGTTACCATTGATCCTTTTCCTTTGGCCACTTTGTTCAACTGTTCAAGTATCTAAGCTAGTATTGTGAAATTTGAAGTATTTGGCTCAAGCGGCTCATAAGCTTGATGTTTATATGTTTTATGTGGTTTAAACCTAGAAGAAGCATATACGCGGATTTTTTCTTTGTAACAATAAAATGATACTCAAAGAAGTCAAAAGTCAACCTCAAGCTCCAATTCAACATCAAGTTTGGCTAGTATTGCTTTTTGATAATTAAGTCTAACTACATATAAAATATTGTATCCCATCAAGTTATGCTATCAAGTTTAGAATAATTGGGTCGGGTCGATTTAAATTATGAATTGTGTTGATATAAAAGTACGCTTATGATACTCCAATATTCTTGAGAAGCCTGTGTCTTTATGCCTCGACTACGACAAACTACACTGACAGAATAATGCAGGAGTGATTCGCTTGACCTGCAAAGTGGACCTTATACCGATATGATTGTTAGTTGGTCTGTCGTTTAACTCCAAAGCATCGACTGCATTTCTCAGGAAAGAATATGCTTCTCAGGCATGGTCACCTCACTAACGCCTGAGTCTCATTCTATAAATCATTCCCAGAACTCAGGATTGGCTACCAATAAGGAACTAAGTTGTGCATCGATGGACAAGCTAATTTCGAGCAGATGCAACTTGCAACATGTGCCGGATTCTTATGTGCTGCCTCCAGAAAGCAGACCTGGGGAGGAAGAATTTGCGCTCTGCGAAGTCATTCCAGTAATCGACCTAGGACAAGACCGAGCAGAAAATGTCCAGCAAGTTCTGAAGGCGGGCCAAGAGTTTGGCTTCTTTCAGGTTTTGCAAAGCATTGCTTCTGCCCAACATATTTTTTATGGTATATAGGATCAAGGTTATCAACATGCATCATACATACCTGCATTTTCGCATTCCTAGGAACGTTTTCAGTACTGCAGTAGTATAAAATCAATCATCTTAGCTCGCCAGAAAGAATCTTCTTCTTGAAAAGAGTCAAACAGAGTAACAAGTGCTTTCAATGCGGCGCCAAAATCAGGTTTTGGAAATAGATAGTCTAATGGCGCACCAGCACTAATGAATTTACTCTGAATGCGATTTGCAAATGCTAAAGAGAGATAAATGTGCCGTTTCGGGTCAACTGCAGTTGACAAATCATGGAGTTTCAAAGAAGCTAATGATTGATGTGTTGGAGGTGGCGGAGGAGTTCTTCGAGCTGCCGATTGAGGACAAGGCGAGCGTCTACTCTGAAGACCCAAAGTGGAGCTGCAGGTTGTACACGAGCATCGACTATGACAGAGAAGGTGCACTTCTGGAGAGACAGTCTGCGACACCCTTGTCATCCTGTGGACGAACACATTCAATGCTGGCCCGAGAAGCCTGCTCGTTATAGGTATCTTTTGCTTGAGTTTCCATGTATTATAGACGTACATGCGTTCCAGACCAGCTGAATAGCTGCGTTTATCGACAGCAGATCGACTCAACAGACTCTTCTTGAGGCACTTACTATCCATGAATACCTCATTTTAGCACTTAGTATCTGCGGTCCATGCCTTTTTACTTGTTTCTTTCCCTTACTAGACTCAACTCCGTCCTGTCATTAGGACAGGACATGTTGGTTCCAACCAATTTGATTGTATTGTGATTGATAAAACAAATCACAATTCTTAATAGGGGAACCAACTATGCACGAATTGCTATTTCAGCACGTATCAGTAAGGATTAGGCATCACAGACTTGTCGAATTGCACATGTTGAACTTCACTAGAGACCCGTAGTAATTTTAAAAGCCCATGCAAGCAAAGGGGCTCTCGGGATCACCTTCCACTCACTTTTAATCTGCTTATGCATTGCAGAGAGCTCTTGGGAAAGTACTCAGTCGAAGTGAGAAAGTTGAGCATGTTGCTGCTGGAATTGATTGGGGCAGGTTTGGGACTAGAGTCGGGATTCTTCGAGCGGGGTGAGTTGAATCGAGTTCAGCTAATGGCTCTCAACTGCTATCCTCCTTGTCCCAGTCCAAGTTTGACCCTCGGATTGCCACGGCACGGGGATGTAAATCTCATTACCGTCCTTCTTCAAGGGCCAGTGCATGGGCTTCAAGTCCTCAATGACGAACAGTGGCTTGCCCTTCAGCCTCTTCCCGATGCCTTCGTGATCAACATAGGACTGGCTTTGCAGGTTCACCTCACGCCCCTCTTGACCTGATCTAAATTCATACGATCACCCTTTTAAGACCCTCAAAAGATTCAAAATTTGTCTAAGGTTTGTCAGTTTCTGCAGATTATCAGTAATGGGAAGCTAATAAGTGCAGAGCACCGAGTGACGACGAACAGAACGTCAGCACGGACAACAGTCACCACCTTCATTCATCCTTCCGGTGATTGCCCGGTTGAGCCCGCGAAAGTGATAATCAACAACCACAACCCACCGCTCTATAGATCCTTCTTGTACAAGGACTTTCTATCTACTTTCATAGTAGACACATATGAAGGAAAACCGCCCCTGAAGCGTTATACCTTTAGAAGGAAACATCTTACAGAAAAAATGTACGAATCGTGCTGAGAATTTGTACTACATTATGCCAGCAGTGTCGGATTATCCTTTGCTGTGACTGCGCTACGTGTGAAGAAGCTACTCAGCAAAGCAACGGACTATCCAACTGGGCAACCAATAAATTTCGTCCCATTGAGATACCAGGAAATTTTACCTTGTCGTATGGCCCATCGCATTTTATACCACAATGAACCACAATCCCTTTTAACCTCTAAAGTGCGAGTGACTAGCAGATTGATTGGTGGAAATTCAAAAGAACTACACAAAACTGGTCAGATAAGTGACTCTAAGCCCTTTCTTCACCCATTATTTGCTCTCATTGATTTGTGGTGACTACCTTGTCTTCGCCAATTTACACAGCCCAGCATACTGAGAACGAACAAGAGGATACTGCGCCACTTAAGCAGCTACGGTTGAAATGAAAAAAAGAACCGATAAATTTACCACAGGCAATTCAACATTTCAATGGTAAGACAAGGAGATATCAGATTAGGATAGCTCCTAGATATTAATACTTGCATCGATTGTGACCAATTCAGCATCTATAGAAACAAAGCAATCTTGTCTTTCACAGGTAAAAGCACAACAAAACTTTGGCTGCATATGCAGCTAAACACAATTCACCAAGGCACACCAACAAAACTGATTGTAATCAGCGAACGTCAACCAGCTCAACATCAAACACAAGCCATGAGTTCGGCGGTATCTTCCCACCAGCACCTTGAGCACCATAACTGCATTACAGAGTTGGACGAGGATCAACAAGATGATTATTAAGAGGAGGTGAAGAATGTGTAGCAGTCTACCTTATTTACATTGTACAGAAAAGTTACTTTAAGCATTGAGCACTTAAAGTCGGATAAATACAGTATAGTAATTAGCATGCTTAGCATCCATTCTAGAGTTGCCAGAATTTACCACAAGCTAGGCTGAGAAAATGCAACAAATCAAGAACAGTGGGAAGAAAAGGAAAGAGAAAAGGAAATAATGCAACATATCAGTCATAGAAAACGTATCAAGTAAACAGAAGAAAAAATGCAATTTGCATACCCCATTGCAGGTGGAATAGTGAGCCTTCTTTTATCTCCAATGCGCATTCCTAAAAGTTGCACAAGGAAACAAATTACAAAAAGAAAAAGACAAATAAAGAAAATATGCTTAAAATTATTTTGAAAATGCTAGTCTCTCACTTACCATTAACCCCAACATCCCATCCCTTTATCACTTGTCCAATACCTGCACGGTCGACAGAATGCATTTAAAACAAATGATTGGCAAAGATTAAGTTCCAGATATCAACAGTTCATGTACCGCGACTATTACCCAATCGGAATTTAAATGGTGCTCTTCCTACATTGGAATCAAATATCTTGCCATTCTTTTTCAGTTTGCCAATGTAGTGCACACTAACCTGAAACCAGACAACACATACTCATTACTGAAACAAAACTAGACTTTCCACAAAATCAAGAGAAAAAAGCAAATCTAAATGAATATTTAGGTTGAATTGAACATTTGTAAGGAATATAAACCAGGTGAATCGACAGGGGTTGCAGAGCATTACATAGTCATTACCAAAATAAAACTAAAATCTCCAACAGATCAAGATAAAAAGCAAGTTTTAAAAAGGTTAAAATTAATTTGAACACTTCGTAAAAAGGCTTAACTAGGTGAATCAACAGGACTTGCAGCATTCAGAGTCCATTTAATGAAAAGAACATCAATGTTAATTCCTTCTTTGCATTAACAATAACAGGAAGTCCATTCATGAAACATCACTCCTCATTTTATTTTATCATTTTCAATATATGCTTTAAGGAGTGAAGAAGACATGGAAGAAAAGTAAAACAATAACCAAAACTACAAAAAGAGAACTTCAAAATATGCCAGCCAAGTTCTATTGCTTTTACCACAGAATCAAAGCCAGGAAGGAGAAAAGAATTAAAAGGACGAAAATAGTTAGCATCTTATCCAGTTCCAAGAAATTTCCTTGATAGAAGCGAAGAAGAAACCTGTTTTCCAGGAGCAGCTCTTCTGCCATCTGGTTTGCCCATTGCTAGCTCCTCAATGACTAAGCCATTCGGAAAAGTCCTGATTTGTGAGGGCTTAGCATCACCTTGTTGTTCTTTGGGCTCAACCTCGGATGCACTCCTATCTTTCACATCTGTCATGGGTTGATTCCCGTTTGCTGCTCCTGCAGGCTCCTGGGACTTCTTTTTCTTTTTCTTCTTTTTCTTCTCTGGTTGATTTTCACTGGGTATAATGTACATTTTAGACCAAGATTACACAGATAGATTAAATAATAGGTTCATTTTAATTTTTCTATTTCCTAGATATAAGACATTGGAATTCTTAGATACACTCAGATTAGTAAAATCCTTGCTCATTTGATGGGCAACCCAATGTGAATAACAACGCCTTTTCTTTTCTTTTTTTCCAGTCAAGATAACAAATTCAGGTCTAACAAGGTCCCCTAGCGTACCTAATTAACTACCCTTTTGAGAGCTATGGACACAAAACAAAACACCAAATTATCACTGTAGTGTCAATTGAAACAACCCACCTTACAGGCACTATATTCTTCCTGTTCCCCAAACCTCGGCAAATAACCAAACGTTTGGAATCAAACTGCCAGATACTATAGCATTCATTACAAAAAAATTGATCTTGCAACTTTTTTTTTTCTTTTCTAATAATGACTCAATCTTTTAAATTTAAGCATATATTCACCCTATTAGCTATTGAACTTGGATCAATATGCTGAATGAAAAGGAACTAAGATTTTAAAAGAGAAGGTCCAGTCAAGATAACCCACTGGCTACTCAAAGGTTCATCATCAAGCTGGTCTCCCTCTGGCATAGCCTGATCCATATCCCCATTCTTCACCTCATGAGATTTGCTTCGGTTATTAGTTGATGAAGCAATGTTGCTGTCATCAGCATCGATATCAACTTTCCCTTTTTTATCCATTTCTTTCTGTTTTTTCTGTTTCTTTCTCTTCCTTTTCCTGCCAATGAAGTATACAAACTTAGATAATTTAAAAGAACGACAAGAAGTTAAATGTTAGCACAAGTCCCATCTAGTTCAGTCACCCCAGCTGATAAGATAATTATTGATGACACATGATGAACATATTCCAATCATGTCCAATAATGAACCTAAGAAAGGTAAAGTCCACATGTTCCACTAACAAGAATCAGGTTAGCACCATTGTTCCCAGTCAAAAACAAGAATGACCAAATACTTTACCCATCTGGTTGACTATCTTGCTCAACACATTCTGCCTCTCTCTTTTGGTTGTCAACCTGAACATCATCAACTTTCTTTTCCGATTCCCCAGTTGTCTCCTTTTTTGGTTTTGTGACTGCTCCAGTCTTCAGGAAATCAGCATTGGCTCCATTTGAAATAGATAACGGAAAGCCATCTTCATCCTCACTTTCCACAGGCGCAATACTACTGGTATTCCTGACAACAATTTGACGTTGAGACTGAGAATCTTCTTTCGAATCACTTGGTCTATTCTTCTTTTGTTTCTTGGACAAAGGATTCCCATTGGCAGGTTTATCATCTTCTGTTATCTCCTCAATCACCACTGCAGGAATATTATCTTCACATATAAGTAGTAAAAGAAAATAATTTTAGAGCATCAGACTCTCAACCAGAGTTAACAGCAGAAAGACACCATCCCATGAAATTATAAAACAGACAACAAATCACGGATGTGACAGGAGGAATCAATGAACAGAAGATTCCCTTCTATCACAAGACAATTGAATGTTTGGAAGGGCATAAAAAGGCCTTCTGCATCAATTGATACACCAACACAACACTCAATATACATCTACAGCCATGGTACACAGCAAAGCACAGGTATAAACCAGAACATTCATGCATGCGTACTGAGTTTCCGAATATAGAAAATACCTCAACTAACAAGCACATGCCAATGCACATTAACTTCCTCCAGGTTTACCAGAAGCATGCAAAAGAAAAAAACAAGGAGTAATAAAATGCATAGGTAGATGTAAAATCAAATTACAGAAAGTCACCTCCACTGTTGCGAACCCGAGGAGAAGAGGGCGCGAACATCTCATTGTCACTTGTATCAGTGTAGTCATCCTCATATTCATCCTCACTATCAAACTCCCCAGATGACTCCTCGGACCCTATCTCCAGACCATCCTCTCCAAAACAATCACTTTAAATTTTAGTCAAGAAGAACTCAAACAGAGTTGCATCATCATGTACAGAATTATAAATTCACAAGTTCATGAGGCACTCGAAAGGATACAGTCCGCATTCATCTCCGACATCCTCATCATCCGCCAGCAGGTAACCAGAAAGATGGATGCTTTTTGGGCCCATCACAGAGAAGGACACTGAATCTTCATCGTCAAATTCAAGATCCAAGGAACATGACTCAATCTTATTAGGCAACAGGGTACATAAAAATATAGGAGGCTTATCTTCCCTGAAACATTGCAATATGCTCTTCTCAGCAGATGAGCCAAGTCCCAATGTTGCCTACAATTCACACAAGAAGTACACATCCATTGAGAACAGTGATCAAAGTTCTTTGAAAAAACAAAGGTTATGCAAAGCAAAATCCAATTCTGCCTGAATTCATCGATAAAAATCTGTGTGGGTCTAAAAGGGCACATTATACTATAGCTTCCATTTCATTTTTAACAGTAAAGCCTCTCATTCCCTTTCAATAAGCAAGAGAAAGAGCAATGACAAGAAGAAGAATAACCTGCGTTACGTGAAGCCTTCCCTGTAGATTATCCTCGTGAAAAGGGTTCACTTTCTTTCCTGGTTTCACTTCAATCCCTGCAGAGAAACGTGATACTGATGTAAGAAAAGTGCAACAGAGCGGCATGAAAGTGGGGGGCAAAATGTGTAAAATCCTACTAAGCTTTCTCCACCATGAAATGCATGAGAGAAATCATTAGTGACCCAGAAAATTATCAGTCTTGTTCATGATTCAAGACCAAATGGCGGTGACATTTAAGTCCTAATTCAACAATTCCAATTTCAAATCCATAGAACTCCTGCTCTCAAACGCAAACCAGCAAGTGAAAATCTCGAACAAAAAGGAACCCAAGAACGTCTTCTGGGTTAGTATCAAGAACTCCGTAGTCATCGAAATGACATCATAGATGAAAGAAGAGACGCTTACCCCAGAAACCCATTGATTCTCGAATAAAATTGGGTCGGCTCTCTAGCGTCTCCAGGGTTTAATCCTCTTGCCGTTTTCAAAAACCCTACCGGTCCCTCTCTCGGCTATTTAAGCTTCCTCTCATGATCTGGAAGTTTTTTTTGGTCGAAAACAAAGATTTATTTATTTATATGAAAGCTGGTGTAGGACCAGCAGCACCCAAAAGCGAGGCGTCGTGACATAGCAAGGCCCAAAGGGCCGGAGGAGGAGAACAAATCCAGTTTGGCGGTAACTTCTTGTCCCGATGCGCGCGCGCGGCCCAGTCCGCTACTCCATTTGCAGCTCTTGGACAAAATTGAAGGCCCACAAAAGGTAAAGTCTGCAGCAACTCTTTACACTTTGACCAGGGAGCATGTGCATCCCAGTTAAAGTCTTCTTCTCCGGTTAAAGATCGTACGAGGCTTCTGCAATATGAGTCTATCGAAACAGCACCCATCTTTTTCTTCTTTATGAACTCCAACGCTTCAAACAGAGCTAGGGTTTTGAGTTGAGCTACCGAATCCATGCAAACTGACCTGGAGAAGCCGTCGACTAGAGTTCCGGAGGAGTCGCGACGATGCCGGCTATGGCTCCTTCTGTTGAAGCCTCACCGACTGACCCATCTACATTTATCTTCATTTTTCCCTTCTCCGGAGCTACCCAGATCTTAGGTAGGTCATTCTTTTCTGGTTTTCTTGTATGAGGGTGGTGATAGACCCATTTCTCATAACTTTTTTGCTGAAACTTGGCCAAATCTACAATGTTGCAGGCATCCGGCCTCTGTCCGCGAAAAACGAAGTTATTTCGCCCCTTCCAGATATGCCATATGAGGTTCGAAATCGCTTCCAAGGACGGTAAGTGAGTGTTTTTCCTTGTAAAAAGCGCCAACCATTCTTCGATCCGAGTAATCTCTTGTGTTCTTATCTGGATTTTGACTTCCGGGTTGTTCCATACATGTGTGGTCCAAGGGCAGAGGAGGAAGATGTGCTCAGTCGTTTCCACCCTTTCTCGGCATAGGTCGCATACAGGTTCAGTTAAAATCTTTCTTTTCCACAAATTCTCCTTGGATGGGATAGCATTTTGGCATACATTCCATATAAATATTTTAACTTTAGAGCTGATCTTCATGTTCCATAAAGCATTCCAAAGTGATCTTGGTGCTTGATAGGAAGAGGAAGGGTGTTCATTTGCTGCCTTGGCTGTCGTCTGTTCTTTGAATGTATTGTAGCCATTTTTAACTGTATAGGACCCATTCTTTGTCCCCGTCCATACTAGTTCATCATTTGAAATCAACCGATTGATTGGAATTGCAAGGATCTCCTAGGCAGTTCGCTCATCAAAGAGATTTGTTATAAGTTGCTCATCCCATTTTTCCCCTGCAAAGTTCATTAGATCAGAAACTTTCTGTGGATCATTTCTATTTGCCGGTCCCCCAATCAGTCCTCTTTTTTAGCCGTTGTCTCTGTTTCCGATATAAACTTTTTTTCCATTTCCAATTAACCACCTCACAAAGCTTGATATGGCCTCCCTTCCCATAAGTAGACTTCACCAACCCCATGAAGGCTTAGGTCCTTGCTCAGCATGCCAGAAGTCTCTTTGACAGAAATATAGTCCTTTAAGTAGTTTGCCCCATAACGCGTTTGGATTTTTCACCAATCTCCACGCTTGTTTACCTAGGAGGGCCTTGTTGACAGTAATAAGATCCCTGAAACCCATTCCTCCCCTATCTTTTTGGATTTCGGTATGTCCCATCTCTTCCAATGCGGGCCAGGCTTTTGTATTCTTGTTTTTCCACCGAAGTTGCCTATTTTCTTTTCAATTGCTTTACAAATGGATACCGGGATTTTAAAAACGACATAGCATATTGCGGTAAGGCCTACACCACTGATTTAAGGAGGATCTCCTTGCCTGCCTTTGAGATAAGTTGCTCCTTCCAACCTTCCAATTTCATGTTTACCCTTCCCAAAATCCATGCAAACAGCTGTCTCTTTGAGGCTCCCCAATCCGAGGGGATTCCAAGGTATTTCCTTGTACGATCTAGTTGTGGAACTCTCAATTCTCTAGCCATATTATCCCTTAAAATTTGAGGGCAACCTTTGCTGAAAAAAAATACCCGATTTGTTTAGATTTACTGCTTGGCCTGAGGCATAACAATATTGGTTTAGCACCGCTAAGACATTTTGGCATTCCTGTAAAGACCCATCTAGAAAAAAATATAGAATCATCCGCAAATAATAAATGGGTCAATGTAGGACAGTGCCTATTTAACTTAATTCCTTTTATACTCCCATCATTTAGAGCTTTTTTCATCAAAGAGGACAAGCAGTTTGCCACAAATATAAAAAGATAGGGTGATAGTGGATCCCCTTGTCGAATACCTCTGGAAGGACTAAAATAAGGAAGGAGTTCTCCATTGAATTTGATGCTGAAAGAGACCGTTGTAACACATTGCATAATCCGATTAACCCATTTTTCACAAAAGCCTATTTTTAATAAGCATCCTTCGAGGAAGTCCTACTCTATTCTATCATAGGCTTTCGCATGTCTAATTTCAGCACCGCTTGGAAACGTTTTTTTTCCTTATATACGCAATTGATGTAGTACCTCCCGTACAATATATATATTATCCTGGATCTCGTCTTCCACGACAAAGGCGCTTTGTTCCCCGAAATTAGCTCCGCAGCCATTGTTTAAGCCTATTTGCCATAACCTTCGATATAATCTTATAGGCGAAATTGCAAAGGCTAATCGGACGAAATTGGTCAAGTTTTTCTGGGTTGGGTATCTTTGGGATCAGGGTTATATGGGTTCTGTTTAAGGCTGGTTCCAATATCCTTGACTTCTTCAAGAATATCCCTCCCGATTATATCCCAATGGTGTTGAAAGAAAATCCCATTTAAGCCATCCGGACCAGGAGCCTTTTGTGCACCAAGTTGAAAAACAGCATCATGAACTTCTTTTAGAGTTACTTCCGCCACTAGAAATTCATTTATATCATTCCCTAAACGGAATTCGGCACAATAGGACTTTTTGATTTGTTTACTGAAAAATGATTCATTCGAAAAGTTTATGTAACTCGAAAATAACACTTGTATCGCTTATAAATATTTTTTATTAATTAATTAATTCATGCGATATAAAATGAAGTTTTTCAAATTTGAAATAGCTCTAAATAATGAAATGTTTGTTATACATAATGTAATTATCATAAGAAAATACCTTTCAAAAAATATTATTTATAGCACTTATAAAAAATGACCGAACGGAAAGTATTTTTATAGTCAATGAAAATATTTAGACATAATTATTATTTATAATAAAAATATCTTTCATCGATTAATTATTTTAAGTAACATAAATAATTATTTTTAAAAATATCTACAAAATAAATGAATATCATATTTTTATTTTCGACCCAAGAGCTAATCTATTCAGTCTATACTTTACGGAAAAAACGACTGTTTTCTCTCCAACAATTTGAAAATGAAGAGAAATATTTTATGTTTTGAATGATTATAAAAAGGGAATTTACTTGTCAATTTTTTAAAATTTTAAAAAAGTTTTTCGGTATTTCATGTTAGGTGTTAAAGCCACGTCATTTTTTCTGTGTAGACAAGCCATTTGTGAGTTGAGAAAATATTAGGTAGGTCTGGTGTTCCAGCATGGCAAACAAGAAGGCGGTGGGAGCGCGACACGTGTCTTCGTGGGACCCACGTTCTGGAGAGAAAAAGGGGCGCCAATTTAAAAAAATTTCAGTCCTGGCTTTCTTTCTTCACGCCTCTCTCTCTACCCATCGCTCTCTGTGTCCGACGAACTCCCTCTCTCTCTCCACCCTCTCTCTTTCCGACCGGCGAACCACCGCGAGCGGCCGGCGAACCAGGAGGATACCGGCGAGACGACCGCGAGCAACCGACCGGCGTGCGACCTCCCCCTCTCTCTCTCTGCCCTCTTGAGTTTGAGTTCGCGGATAAACTGTCTACTGATTTGTTCTTTTCTCTGCAACATTCTTTCGAGCGAACGCTCCCAAAATCCAGGCACTTTCTCAGTTCTTGTTAAGCTCTACACGCAACATTCTTTCAGCGAGTGAACACTCCCAAAATTCCGACACTTTCTCAGTTCTTGTCAAACTCTACAAAAGAAAAGAAAATTATGTCCACGCAAAAAGAGAGCTTCGGATTCCACTTTTGGATGAACCAAGTGGATCCAAGAGGCCATGCTTGGATCAAAACATGTAGGCTCGCTCTTTCCGTCTTAATGTTTCAATGCTTGATTAATTGTTTGATGATCGTGCTGGTTTCAGCTTTGCTCGAGCTCTGAGTTGAAGATGCGAAGCCCGAAGTTCTTTTTTTTTTTTTTGGTCAGATCGAAGCCTGCGTCGAAGTATAGCATTTTGTTAGCATTGTTTGTTAGCATTTGTTTGTGGGGTTGTGCTGCGGCTTTTATGTGAAAACTTACATATATCAAATGTTGTTGTCTTGAATCTGCCATGCGATTTCGCATTACGCCAATTGCAGGACTTTCTCCTTATTGGAATTGAACCCTGTTAGATTTTTTTACCTAGCAAGTGATCTGTTATCATTCCTTTTGCTCTCCTGCTTGCTAAATTATCCTACTTGCCTTTTTTTGTTCTTTCTTTTGCTGATCTCCACACAGTCAAGAATGGAAAGGGTCTGAGAGGGGTTTCGTGCCAAGTAGTTGTTTTATGTTGGAGGATGGCCAGAGAGAGGTAAGACAAGTAAAGTAGCCTACTTGGACATACAAATACTGTTGTCATTGTATATCGATTGCTGATCTCTTCGATTAAAAGTCCAGTCAGTTTCTGGATAGAAATCCGCATGAGTAACTTGCTGCAAGATATATAGAGAACTATCGTTTGAGTGGTAAAAATGACCTGCCGACAATTCTGGGGTTTTCCTGTGAAAAGTTTTTGCTGAGAACATGATTTAGGCTTTTCATGTTGTTATGGAGAGTATGGATCAAAAGAAGATACAAAATTTCAAAGAAGTGCCCTGGACATAATTATCTGCTTGAATCCTGGAATATGTGGTCAATGACAGTTTGCATGTAGTAGGACAAAAAGATATCTGTGATGTGAAACTAGAATGTGATGGATACATGATAGATGATTTTTACTTATGTTCTTCTATTGCTCTTTGCTGGACAGATCGGAAAAGTGGTGGAGCTTCGCTGGGCTAACAATCTTCAAAGGTGAATATAGTTCAATTGGTTCGTTGGCAGTATCTTATATGCATCAAGTGATTCCTCTAGTAGAATTGTGATCCATATTGTCTCTCCAACTAAAAAAATCATCAAGTATCATGTGCCATCAATCCATGATTCTGTTTGGCAAAGTGTCATAACTGCGCATAGCTTTTTTTTTTTTCCTCTTTTTATCGCTGAAAGTGGTGCATTTAGAGATAGCTGCTGATTGACTTGCTTCTGCTATCTATGAACTGGATTAATATGTATTCCAGCTTTATGTTGACTTTTCTATGTCACATTAGATCAAGGGAATGCATCTGATTAGTCTGGTAATTGATTCTGACATTCATATGCACTAGTACCTAAAGTGTTACGAATGGATATTTGTCTATTTGTTATGAATAAGTCCACAAGACAGCAGTTGTTCACGGTGTCAATTTCCATGGTGTAGCTCGGTGGAGAATATGGAGAGTGCTCTCAAAGCAATGCAGCAATGGATAAGCTCATTGGAGAATGGTTTTCGGAAACTGGTAAGATGAATAGAGTTTATAAAATTTCCACGTGTCGTTGACTGTTTGAACCGCATTCATTGAGCACAAACTTTACACAATATCTTTTTTTATTAAGTAAGTCTTCATTTTATTGGACAACCTGTGGAAAAAAAAAAAAAACAAGGGAGGTCACATCCCATACAAGTCCATTGCAGCATACTGTCCCACATATACAGCTGGATCATGGTGCCAAACCTTCCTGTATTTGTGAACTTTTGGATAAGATTAGTCTGCTATCCCTAAATTAACATTTATCTATTGAGCAACGGCCCTTCTACTTGGCACTGTCGATCACTAAGGGGAACTTTCGTCCCTGCTCGATGTAAAGGATGGGAGATCCCTTTGAGCAATCTATCATAATAGGAAAGCTTGATAACTTGAGAATAATTCATCAGGTTGACTTTCAATCTGATGACCCCACGCACTGAATGACAACATGACATAATAGTCTTCCCCATCTACACTACCAGTAGCAACAGCAAAATACTACCCAGAAAAACAAGATGCAAACTCAAATACCATGCCACCGGATCACAGCAAAGCTAGCCAACAAGAACTCGCCAATTTCTCCACAAAAACTTAACATCAGCGGTAAGAGTCTTGTTTCCAAAATCTGCTTTAAGAATACACACTTAAAGAGCAAGTACATTTGAGATTCTTCATGTTTTCCGCATAGCACACAGGTGCTATCAATGTTAGACCAAGTTTTCACCCTGTCCACTGTGTGCAACCAACCTATTATATTGGTTCTTTGGAAACGGAGCCTTGTCAGATTAAGAAAGCGGTGAATATGGGAAATCCCAGTAAATGTGAAGCAAATTGAGAGTAGAAGAAATTTACTGAACTACAAGTTTGGTTCATTGACTCATTTTTCTTCATTAGAAATGCATTCAAATAGCAGGTAACAGAATAATCTCCTTATGAGAGGAATGGTTAGAATAGTAGTTGGGACATCCCTTTCAAGCTATTGGTGATTGGATCTGAGCTGCCTCGTTCTTCTTTAGCTTCAATGAAAGATGGAAAAAGATGGAAAAATGAAGAATATATTCTAGGATCAACATCAAAATATTTAGGCCTAATGTGGGAAAGTCCTAACTATGATATCGCAGATGTGGATTGAACCATTTCTAGTTCTTCAAATAGTATCTTCTTGTATGGAGCTTGCACATGCGATCTTGGAGAAGATAGTGCTTGAAAGTAATTTGATCAAGAGGAATGCTGGATTACAACTTGTGTAGTATAGCTGTTATTGTAATTTTAGCCTCATGTTAATAGTATATTGGTTCTTTGGAAACGAGGTTGCAAAATCTCAATGTTTTGTCCTTATGCTAGGAGGGTTAATACCTTCTCTTGTTCAGTGACCTAGAGTTAAAGCCTGTTGGAATGTTGGAAGGGAAACTTGTCCAAGCAATTTCGATAAACTAAAGGGTTTATTTGCCAGCATTCTTATTCTAAATTTTGTGCTGCATGTGTCATATTGCAGGTGAAGGAAAAGATCTAAAATTGGTGGACGCCCCTGTTTCTGGTCATGTTAAAAGAGCTGCTGAGGGAAGTCGATGACTTCTCATATGATGTGGACAGGCTTTAAAGAGTTACGGACTTATTAATGTGCAACAAGAAGAATCTTATGGTGATATATCGTTGAAGTTGACTCCTACATTTTCAAAGGCACAAATTTGGTTTCACTTATAAATGAGGTCTTGGACCAAGCGAAGATTGAATCTGGTAAGATTGAGATTGAGGCTGTGCAGTTTGATCTAAGGGCCATATTGGATAATGTCTTGTCCCTCTTCTCGGGAAATCTCAAGAAAAAGGAGTGGAGGTATTGACTGGCTTTGTTACATGGTGCTGCTAATTCACCTGAGTCATTATCTAATAATTTCCACCCCTTCAAAGCTGCAGCTAGCAGTTTACATTTCTGAAAATGTTCCACAGAAGTTGATTGGTGATCCGGGGAGATTTTGGCAAATCATCACAAATCTTATGGGGAACTCAATTAAAGTAAGCTATTTAAGTGTGGTTCGCACATTTTCTGAGAACTTTGTTTTTGAATCTCAAGTCGCCATTATAATTCTTGATCTTCCTTCATGGAAGGAAAATTGAACTTGTTATCATCTTGGTATATAAGGATATTGCCAATGACTTGATCATTCAGGAGGTCACATGCATTGGCTCCTACGTTACAATATTTACAATCTATCCCGCATCCATGTAATCTAAATAGCTAATGTATCTATTATGGTTTTCCCTACCTGATGTTCCTGTCGATTGTCATTAAGGTTTGTTCATGACTGCTAGACTATTGCCTTCAATCTGTTATCCTCTGCTGTGAATGTTTATTTGACTTGTAAAGTAGTGTGCCGCTAGTTGTGGGCTTAAGTTTTGCTTTGTTGGGCTTCTTGGAAATTAATCAAATAAACATTATGTGGTAGGCATGCAGTTTGAAGAGATCTACTATTAGGAACTTGACATTTAACTATGCCCAAGATTTCTCTTGGTTCCTTGTATCCTTGTTGCCAGGTTTAATCTCTCCAGCTTCTACAATCTTTCAATTATCAATTGAATTTTTGGTCCTGTGTATTGCAGCTATTTGCTTATGATACAGTCAACAAACAGTTGTCGCATAAACCTGGGGAACAGCCAAAGCTTCCCCTTCCTGCCTCCTTAGTTGCAGGTGCCTGTGCTGGTGTGAGCTCAACAATATGCACATATCCTCTTGAGTTGGTCAAAACTCGACTCACAGTCCAGGTATAGTGCTGCATGCTAAAACAATATGATTGAATCTTGTCATTGTTAACACGAGCCTTCCATATTGCAGAGG
The DNA here is from genome assembly GCA_014182565.1 of Eucalyptus marginata. NCBI lineage: Eukaryota > Viridiplantae > Streptophyta > Magnoliopsida > Myrtales > Myrtaceae > Eucalyptus > Eucalyptus marginata. Next base: position 21,759,277 of record CM024586.1, read on the forward strand.
GGAGTTTACGATGGTATGTTTGATGCGTTCTTGAAAATAGTGAGGGACGAGGGACCCGCAGAATTATATAGAGGCCTCGCCCCTAGTCTTATCGGAGTGATTCCATATGCTGCCACCAACTATTTTGCTTACGACACGTCGAGAAAGGCATATCGGAAGTTTTTTAAGGAAGAGAAGATTGGGAACATCGAGACCCTTCTCATCGGATCATTAGCTGGCGCTATTTCGAGTAGTGCAACTTTCCCCTTGGAGGTAGCTCGGAAGCATATGCAAGTGGGACCAGTCAGCGGTAGGCAGGTGTACAAAAACGTGGTTCATGCTCTTGCGAGCATACTTGAGCAGGAAGGGGTTGGAGGTCTATATAGAGGTTTAGGCCCTAGTTGCATGAAGTTGGTGCCTGCTGCTGGGATATCCTTCATGTGCTACGAAGCGTGCAAGAGGATTCTGGTTGAGGATGATGAAGAGGCGTAACCACATATTTGACAAGAAGAAATGCGAGGTCTTTTGCTATGGGTCATCTACAGAAAGAGTGGATAAAGATGACTATTTTGTATACTGCGATTTTTTTTTTTTTTGGTCAGATGTATACTGCGATTGAATGGTTTAGTTTATGTTTTTTTCTTTTGCTCATACGATTTCTTCAGAAGAATTCTTCAAGGAAGTTCTTGTTACCAAGGTTGGTTCTACATGCACTCGCAAAGATATTCGAGGGGTTTACTTTTCTTTGGAGTTCTATGTGTTTCTGAAGAAGGTACTGGCATGTTTTGATAATGCGAGTACTGCCTTTCATGAGAAGATGAGTTGGCAAGAGTTGAACCAAGAAAGATGGCCAATTTGTCCAATAACATGCTGATTGAGACGCAATGTTTTTCACAGGGGCTACTTTGCGTGTGCATAAATCTCTTGGAGTACCTAACATAAGGAAAGCTTTTTTGCTTACTGGATTGTCGGTTTGAATGAATAACAGTTTCATGTATGGGGTATGATGTTTCAGTTTCAGGTTTGAGTACCTTCAGCTTTTTTTGACAGAACAAAGCTCAGTATTAAATGATCTCGTCGGATGTTGATTTTATTTTTGATCCAAACTGTGGCTGGTTACCCTGCAAGGCAAAGCTCTCGCTGCCCTACCAATCTTGGCAAACCTGCGGCTCCAAAGGACTGCTACTTAGTATGAAATCGAAAAGTGGCAATAATTCAACCCCGTCGAGTCTGAATTTGACGATATACAAAGAACACAACAGCATCACGTTTCAATTATCAGTAGTGTGAGAGAGAGAATTAATCGACGTGCAGGAAATGCTTTCCGTAGAGCCTTGCGTTGATGAGAGACCTGTTGACAATTTGCAAGAGAATTGTGGGAACAGTAATAAAGGCATCGACTTAAGCTTGACAAATGAACTTGTTCTGTATTCAACCTTTAAGTGCTGAATTAAGTTCGAAAGTGCTACATTCTTGTGATCAAACAACAAAATACTGCACAATAAATAACAACAGACGAATCAAAGGTTCGAGATGCCTGTTTTCCAACACGGGCAACTGTGGAAAGGACATGACAAAAATGACATTCTCTGCTTTTTCTGTTTTACACCCACCTTCTTCCCGGACGAAAGTATTGCCTCAATGATGAAAAGTGACTTTGGGTGGCAATGAGAATCTTGTTATATACATAAAAGAACAATAAGCACTTGAAGATGGCTCCCCCCACAGGCAAGCATGATACAATTAGCAGTTGATGCCGCATTGACCATTTGCAGCAGATTTTGTGGAGGCCGAGGTGAAAGGGTCAATCCGTACCCAGAGCAATGAGAATATGGAAGCAAGAAGGATAGACCACACAATAACAATCGTACGAGTACGATTCTGCCGACCCAACAGACCCTTCAGGAATGGGTAAAGGTCAGCAATAACCCATATGGCGAAGAACAGCTTGCCAAACAGTGGACCCCATGACTGATACCCGCTGTTAATCGCATAAGACACACCTGCTACAATGCCAATGATGTTCATGATAAGAACTGTGGTCGGAGGAATGAGAAGCGATGTCCATTTGAACACATAAAGCTCAGCAAAGTCTCCTTCCTCATCGGCTGCTTTCGAAGTGACTGTGAAGTTGGTATCAATGCCAGCAAGCACTTTAAGAAGCCCTTGGAACACAGCAAAAAGGTGAGCGGATGTACCACCAATGACCCAGAACTGCTCATTCCTCCACCAATCCTCAATGCTGACACCACTCCAACGGAGCTCAAGGATACCAGTTGCGAAAATTGAGACGAAAAGGAGAATGAACCACATGCTAGCAAAGTTGCAATTTTTTTTTTAACATCGGATCAGTCATCAGATGAAAGAAAAGAGGAAACAATCTCTAATTACGCTGAAATTACTTACATGTAGCTCTAGATAGTCTACCATAGAGACAACTATATTTAGTTTATGAAATCGGTAGTATAGCATAATAAGGAGAATATCTAATAAAGATGGAAACTAGCATCGTAATTGAGCCGTCTTTTGTCAATGAAGATTACTTTAAATGTACAAATGATGCAGAAGAGCCAGGACTAACAGCTACATCATTTTTAAGGTTAAAAAAATGCAGATAAATGAAATTGAGGATCATGATCATACTCTAAAGAATACAAAGAAGAGTCCACCTGTGAAGAGGACTTTGGTGACCACACAGTAAGAGCACCTAGAATATGATTGACTTAGGGCTTTCTATTTAACTATATCAAAAGGCCTATGTTTGCCAGCTATCAGCTGAATATTATTCAACCACCATAGCCATTGGAATGATGTTTAGGCATCTTCTTTTACCAATGTTTCCTAATGGTTTCTCATCCAAGCTTTATTAAAACAAGATGCAAAGCCACTCAAAACTAAATACAAAGAGAACATTAACTCCATTCCAAAGAGGTGGAGATGCTAGGATCAGATGACAGAAGTAAACAATGACCCTTCTTTTTGTTCATCTCACTTAAATAGAGTCAATGTGGATTAACGTACAACAAACGAAATACATGAGATTGAATACTCTACAATGAAGAGAGAAGTATCACTTACCTCAGGTATAATAAATTTGTTAGTGAGAAGACAAAATGCAGGGAGAATACAATACGCAATCAGCGGTATTGAGGTGAGGGGATACACAATTTTGTATTGATGTACGCCAATCTCTCCAAGAGCTTCAATTTCCCATTATATCCATACCATATAGGACAATGCCTGCTTAGTAAAATCTCAATTGACCCCAAGGCCCACCTGAGAACCTGGTTTAAACGATCAGAAAGATTGATGGGAGCAGACCCCTTGAATGCTGGGTGAGGAGGCATACAATAGATTGAAATCCAGCCCCGAGCACGCATCTTAAATCCAGTCAAAATATCTTCTGTAACAGAACCATATATCCATCTGATCTGTTCGTAGAAAGAACATCAAGTCAATTCCTACCATATGACATGGAATTTTACATCTGGAATAGAAATTGTTTAACATCATAACATACCTCTTTGCCCCATTCAGTCTTGTCCTCATAGCCACAGCTAATAACATGGATGGCTTCTTTCAAAAGTGTTGCAGGATTGGTAGATGGTGGTAGGCCACCCTATTCCATGAAAGTAGCCGCAATGAAAACAGGAGACTGACCGAATCTTTTCTCTAGACTTTTCTGAGACATCAGGAGCGACCTCTCATCATCATATCCTACAAAACAAATTGGTGCTGTTAACATGATACACATACCAAAGGTACTGTTAAGTCAGTCGAACAATTAAGTGACATCAAAAGAGAGACATTTTTTGGTTTATTCTAAAGCTTAAGGGGGTCCTTTAAGGGCAAGGTAAGATACCCCAATCTGACATCAATTCAGGCTAGTTTTGACAGTAATCATGGAGTAAGTCCAGGCATTTGGACCAGTATAAGTCTGTTTTCTAACATCCAAAGATACAAAAGGAAACTCATAATTAAATCAAGACCTACCTTCAACCCCCTCCTCAACATCTTCCATATTGAAAATTGGAACAGTGGATTCAGTTCTTTTCATTGCTCTTTTCTTGTCAATGTACTTCTTATTGCCACCCTTCCCCTTCTTTCTTGAACCACAACAACTCTTTACAATAATATTTGGTTCCAGATCTTCCTCAGTCAATACAGGGTCATATCCATAAAGGGCTTGCCTGTTGAAACAACATCCAGTTCCGACATAGACAGGACCTTGGATGCCGTCAAGCCCTTTCAAGTTAATCTGCATTGAGATCATAAATAAGATAATCTAGCTCAGTTAAAAAAGGCAACAAATGAACATAAACAACTAGCATTTTGGAAGTAGGAAAAAGATGAAGAGACACCTACATCAAAGAAGACGATGTTGCGGTTAGCATATCGATCATGCAAGTCGATCCCATCAAAACGTTGTGGGAACTGCACATAGCACGTCTTCTTTCCATAAGCGGGATCCATCATGAAACACATTGCTTCTTTCAATGCTTTACTATTATTAAAGTAATGATCACAGTCAACATTCAAAAGATACGGTCTGTTGGTTAGGACAGCTGAGACCCGGATCTACACAAAATAAAACAGTAAGTTATAAATTCAGAAATGCCAAAAAGTAATAAGCAGATCTAACCAATTTCTCCAGCGGATAATAACAACATTCAGACAAGCAGCAATGCGGCAAAATCAAACCGTAATATTTGTTTCTCAATATGAAGAGAAATAGTATTAAGTTAAAGTAGGGTCGGGAACAATGAATCTCTTTATGATAAACAAATCCTCACGATAAGCTAGAGACACCACTATCAACATTACAATCCACGGGGGAAAAAAAAAGGTAACTGATCCTTGAAAAAAATAATTCCAACTGTACATTCGAACTGAAAGCACAAAAAGAATAAGCTTCAATAATGTAGCGTGAACTTGGAATGCGATTTCTCGAACCTAGAGATCCATTAATCAGGATCCTAATGCATATAGACATAAATTTCAATGCAACCAAGCGATGAAGAACCTAAATGAAGAATCTAAACTGAAAAACCAAATCACACCAACATACATTCATTTGTTTACAATTAAAGATGTCAGCCTGTCACTAAAAAAGAGACACATGACAAGAAAAGCTACATAAGATGTATAGAGATGACAAACCAAAGCAATCATGGCTCCAGCTTTCTCGTGATGTTGGAAACCAGGTCACTTTTCACGAGAAACATAAACAAGTCGAGGTAGCTCATTTCCATCAGTATCAAGTCCCCCACTGTGGCCCAGGAAAACCTATTATTTTCGACAACAAAAAGAAAACACTAACTAGATGCATAAGAGGGGAGAGGGTTGATTTAAATGCTTCTGGAATACTGGTTAATATCGTATACCTGTATCATTCCAGGGTGATCCCCTGGGTTATTTCCAGGCCAGGCAGTGCCATCCTGCATTGTCCACCCTTCTTCCGGCATCTTTTGTGCCTTTGCAACCAAAGCATTGATTCGCACCTTGAACTCCTCATATTCTCTCTATCAACCACATAATCAAACAATTTTACATTATATATACCAAAACATTTGTAATAGATTATGCATCTGACTAAATGCTACATTGTCGATAGGCAAACCACTAAATAAAATTTTTCCTTTCCCAAGAAACTGAGTTACAAAGGTAAAATAGGTGATGTATGGACCCCTCCCCAATGACCTTCATTTCAGTTTTACAAAGACTTAGAACAGAATTCAACATAAAGCAACCAATCGAATAATTCAGCAGCACCGATCAATCAATGTACCTCCTGAGCTTCTTAGAAGCAGGATCATAGGCTTAACCGCCACCCTTAGCCCCATCAACCTTCGCAGCGTTTACCCGCCGTCATCCGACGATCCAGGCTCCTCTTTGTCGCCGGACCCATTGGCTATCTCCGCGGACCCATCTCCGGGGGAGTCAATGAGCACGTCAGCGAGGAACCTATGGCAGAACTCCTGGCTCGAATCAGCCCTAATCCCGCCACCGACAACTCCGCCGTCCTCGTCGTCCTTCATCAAGATGTTCTCGATCTCGTCGAACCATGAGAGCCCCGAGTCTAGAGACGACGACGACGCGTTCGTCGAGGAGCAAGCGCCGATGACGTCGCCGGCCTCAGGGAGGTCGCCGAAGAAGCCGTCGAGGTCGATGTGAGGCATCACGTCGTCCTCCATATGCAACTCCAAATCCGCCATCAGAACACTAGGAAAAAAAAACAACAAAACAAAAAAAAAAAAGGAAGAAGATGAAGGCGACGATGGGAGATCTCTACAAAAACATCTGATTTGCTCGCGGTGGTTCACCGGTCGGAAAGAGGGAGGGCAGAGAGAGAGGGGGAGGTCGCGGTCCTCTCGCCAGTCCCGTGCGGTGGTTCATCGATTGCTCGCGGTCCTCTCGCCGGTCCCGTGCGGTGGTTCGTCGGTTGCAGGCGGTCGTTCGCCGGTCGGAAAGAGAGAGGGCAAAGAGAGAGAGGGAGGTCGCACGCCGGTCGGTTGCTCGCGGTCGTCTCGCCAGTATCCTCCTGCTTCGTCGGTTGCTCACGGTGGTTTGCCGGTCGGAAAAAGCGAGGGCAGAGAGAGGGGGACTTCGTAGGGGAGAGAGAGCAAGTGTAGAGAGAGAGGCGCCAAAAAAGAACCCGCGACAGAAAACGCTCTCTCCAGAGCTACAGTACAGGAAAATTTTCAAAATGGGCGCCTGAAATTGTGGGTCCCACGAGGACACGTGTCGCGCTCCGACCGCTTTCTTATTTGCCACACTGGAGCGTCTTACGTACCTAATATTTTCTCTTTGTGAGTTATCCAATTGTTGACTCGTGTTGTCAGTCAAATTGTGAAACAGGCGGAGAACAATTACACGAAGCCCATAATGCGGACGAACAATCGGCGTAGGATTGACAGAAATCAGGAAGGAGAAGAGTGAAACGTAGTTCAAACTTCCGAAAAATTGTAAAATTATTAAGGATGAGCAAGTCTACCAAGCATGACGATTTGCCAACAGGCAGAACATTGATGAACACATTTAGTATGTATCAATCCCTTTATAACCATCTAAAAATAATATTGCTTGAAATAAGAACCCCATTTAAGAATTTTTTGTCATGAAAATAAACGAAGTCTTAAAGCTATTAAGAAAAAAGAATATATTAAGACTTAGAAATATTTAGATTTAAGAACATAAAATATGAGATTTTTACTAAAACCATGATTTATGACAAAAAAATTCCTCGATTTCTAGTATATATTATGAAAACCATGGATGAGACAATAAAGTAATACGTTATTTTTGGACTAACGCCATTAAATATTTTAAATTGGTTCACTTATGCCACATTCCTCTTAACATTTTTCATGTCATAAAAAACTTGAAACTAATACACCCGTGTTATATTTAACCCAAATTAACATTTGTGCTAAAAAGAAACTCAAACTGGTATTCTCAATGCACATTTATTTCAAAATAGTACACTAAAATCGTTTTTATCCAAAACTTTGAGATTTTTTATAACACGAAAATAAATCTAGGGTAAATGTATAACGAGTATACCGATTTAACATTTTTGGAAGTATTAGCTTGAATTGTTTTCATTTTCTCAATAAAAGGCCTAGAGTGGACCCTGTTTTGAATAAGAGTCAGAAGTAGATATTACTTTAAATAATGACTTGAAGTGACTATGTCATTTTCAAAAAAGGACCTGATTTTCCAATTAATTAGGGCATTTTTCGTCATTTACCTTTTTAAAGTTTTTTCTTTCGTTTTTTGGTTATCCCTTTTCTCTTCATCGGTGGTTAGTAGCCGGCAATGCCTAAAAAGAGTTAGGCAAGGGTCGCTCTCACCTGATTTGGTGAGGGCCACCCTCGCTAGCCACAGGGGAGGCTAGCCCTCGCCTAGATCTTGTGAGAGTCGTGGCCCTTGCCAACGCTTGCTTGAAAGAAAAGAAAAAGAAAAGAGGAAAGAGATAAAAGAAAAAAAATAAAATTGTCTTTTGATGAAATGGTATCGACCAACTAGAATATTTAGCTAGCCAACCAACTAAAAGTGTCCTTATTTGAAACTGTCATAATTACTTCAAATCCTTATTTGAGATTCACATGGCCTCTTCAAGCCTTTATTTGACTTAAAGTCAATTTTAGGTCATTCTTTAAGAAAATGATGACATTTCAGGTACTTATTTATAATTTTTTCACTTTACATTTATATGTAATGGAAGATCTTAATTTCATTTTTTTATTATAATCTGGCCATATGATACAAAATTTACATGCATTATCAAACACCATATAATTGGCCGGATTCAGAATCACGTATAGGTAACATAACACAAAATCAATAATAAGATCCATGGTTTCAACTTTTGAATGTCCAAAAGAAATCCAGCTTCAACCAGTAGCCTAGAAACGGATCCAGCGTCCATCCCTGCCGAGAGTGGCCCATGGAAGTGTCGGATCACGTCCGAAACATATGAGCACCCACGATCAGGGCAACTCAGCCCATGTTGCCAGAAATATCAAAGGACGACACTTGAGCACCCCACAGAGAAACAATGTAAAAGACACTCACTTATTCTTGCTAAGTAAGGGAAAATTTTCATCCATTGAGCCAAAATTCAGTCGGTTTCTCACCTACAATCACATTATAACTCGAGCGTTCTTAAGGTCCTAGAGAAGGTTCCCAAAACCACCACACTCAAGGGCTTTCTTGAACAAGAAAATGGATGCCCACTCTAGAAGTTCGGATCTCCTTTGCCGAAACTGAGGGGGGCCATTCTCTCCATCCGGGAAGATTTAGCAACATCAGTTTGGTGCCATATACGGGAAGCGGCGCAAAGCTGTGGTGCAAATAAGTAGAAGGTGTGGATACTGCTAATTGGGTGTCGTCTCACAGGAATGATGAAAGCCCCCATGCTCCAGATCAATGAGGCCCCTTTGGGACAAGAATCGCCTCTAATGAGAACTAGTACGAGAAAGCTGCTCATCAGGATCCCCCTCCTCGGACAGCTTAGGTCATTACGGAAATGTGGCGGGGGAAGAATTTCAAAGGCGATCCAAGAGAGAACGAAGGTGAAATGGTGGATTCAGGAAACCTCATAGAGAAGAAAAAGGCATGGGACCCATCGGTTACAATGACCCAGCATGATTTAGAGAAGAAAGTCGTGTATACCTTGTGCCCGTTGGCTTGGGAACGTGATGATAGACTTGTAATGTCACAACCCCTTTACTCGGAGGTCGAGTTACGGGTTATTTTGCGACATCCCAAACTTTGTCACCGTCCCGAGTTCATTTATCTCTTATTATTAGGTATGCGGAAAACGTGAACATACAATCCCCGACACAAATAACATGGGAACGTGAGATACAAAAATCACTAAAATACTTTGTATATTACATGAGTAGTGATGATTACAAGCCTATTTCACATACACAAAAGAGGCTTGGGGTATCCCTATCTTCGCTACGGCGGGTACTAACCAAAATCGGGAACCCTTCTCCTATTACATAGGGCCGGCGCGCCTATTTTAGTCTGAATCCTCAGACGATTCATCCATATCACTGAGATTCGGGTTCGGGTTGTCAAACCCGCAGAGAGGCCCTATCCATATGTCCTCATACCTCCTCTACTAGGCTTCAAAGTGCATTGGGACAAGCTCACCAAAGCCATTTTCTATTCATACAATGCGATACTTTACAAATAAGTAATATCAGTTTCTACATCTACCACGTCCGTCGTAGTGGTATATATCTTTATAGGGCAACCAAAATGCACGGTAGCCATAATTCTAAGTACCTGTAAAAGGGGGTAAGTACACTATAGTGCCAAAAGTTATGTACAGCTCTTATTTTGGTGCCAAAAGTTTATTTTGGATCATTTAAGTGCCAAAAAGTTTAAAAAACGATCATTTTAGTGCCAACTCCGATCTGCTTGGTCGGAAATCTGACATGGCACTTTTTTTATTAATTTTTTAAGCTGATGTGGCTCGCCGGAGAGTATAGTCAGCATTTAAACAACAAAACAAAGTCGTTTGGTGTCTCTCCCCCAATTCAAAACCCTAAATCCCCAAATTAAGAGAGAGATAAGATAAGCCGCCTGAATCTTCCCTCCTCCCTCGCCTTCGCCTTCGCCAGCAATAGGCCAGTTGCCATCCTCGATGGCCCCCGCGCTCGGCGGCCGCAACTCCGACCCTGACCCCGATCCCGACGATGGCCACTTGGCGGCCAAGTCGAAGGCCGTGATATGGCTGGTGCTCGGGGAGGCCGCCGACGAGTGCGCCGCCCCCGATCTCTCTCTCTCCACCTTCGATCTCCTCGACAAGTGCCTAGCATGTGTCTTCTAGTACCTAAGCTCTGGCGACCGGGGCTGGTTCTCCCTCGTGTGCCGCCGTAAAAGAATAGGGGTGAGTAACGTCATTTCTAGTGAACAGAATATCGTCAACATAAAGTGATAAAATCACAAATTTATGTGGCATCCCAAATCTTTGAGATAAGCCTTAGAGTGTCCTAAAGCTCGTAATTAGGTAATAAAATTACCTTTGGCTTATGCTTTTGTTATTGACCGTTAAAAACAAAGTGTTTTATGCCTATGTTCTTAATTTTTTTAAGATTTGTCCTATAGGTTATTTTAAATCAGGCAAATTTATGCTTAGATATGTTCCTCATAGATTCGTTTTCCTATAGATTAAAAGTTACAAGTCATAGACTTAGTGAAATTGGGATTTGAATTATCTAAGATAGGAAATTTAGGGATTTTTACTAAAAAGTAAAAAGGTAAAAGGATGAATTTTTGTTTGGACTTTAGGCCCATGGATAGAGGGCCTAAAGTGGGCCATTGTGGCCAAGCCCATAAGGCCCATTGGGCCTTTCGACCGCACGAAGAGGGGGAGGGAAATTCGGATGCATGCCCCTCCCCAAGTGTCCTAGTGTGAGAGCCATTTGGCACTCATGCATTAGGGTCTTCTAAGCAATGATTAAAGGGAAAAGAAAGGCAAAAAGGGGAGAGAGAGTGGCCGGTTGTGCCATTCGCACAAGTGAGAGGAGAGAGAGAGAATTTGCGAGAGAGAGAGGAGGAGGCCGAGAGAGAAAGGGAGGAGGCCGAGAGAGAGGAAAGAGCTGCCGTTCGCCGCCGTTCACCGCCGTTTGCCGCCGTTCCTCTTTGCGTTTAAGGCAAGTTTAGGGTCCATCTCCTCTCTTTGCATGTGTGTTTTGCATGTTGGTTGGATTTTTGGTTGTTTAAAGGTAAGAAAATGGAGTTGGGATGGTTTGTTCTTGAAGTTGCTTGCTGTTTTCGCACGAATCCCTGGAGCCAGAATCTTGTAGGAGCTTGCATGCATGTTTGGAGTTTGATTTTGACTTGGATCTCTTCATGAAAGTTGTAGCTAACACCTTGAACTATGACATACTAAAATTTCGTGCAAAATGATGAAGATTTAAGGGGTCAAAACCTCATTTTTCGGAGACTCTAGATCTTGAACTAACTTACTGACCTTGTGGTAGATTTGTGGCTGCATGTTGGTTTTTACCACGAATCTCTTCGACTTCTTCATGAAACTTGTAGAGCACATCTTAAGGATCAACATACTCAAATTTGAAGCAAAATGAACAAGTATAGCTTACGAAACCAACCTGATCTTGAAGATGATGAATCTGGAGTCGCGGTATGGGACACCCGAGACTTCATGGACTCATATGGAGGTTATCCTTTGGAAGTTTGGCTTAAGTTCCTACATGAAAGTTGTAGGGGATCCTTTGAAGTAAAACATATCCAAATTTCAGAGAAAACGAAGAAGTGTAGGTAGGTCAAACCTCAATATTTCGGACATAGGACTCTGGACGTTTCGGTAATCTGATCAGTAGCTTCGTGGGACTATAGAAATTTATCTAAAACGAATTTGGCCTAGATTCCTTCATGAAAAATATAATTTAATGTCTTAACTATAACCTGGTAAAATTTCATAATTTTCTGAGGTCGTCTGGGCATTTTAATTGAATTACTTAGAAGACTGTGCATTCTGCCCTTGTCCGAGATTCCGTGCGGAAATTTTAGTAATATTGCCTTTTGTGTAGAAATTGATTGGCTATGCATTTTCTGTGGAAAATCACCATTTTATTGCATTAAATTATTATATGCTTTAATTTCATGAATTTGGGATTTGTGTGATTATTTAATTTAATTAATTGTAAAGTAGAATAAATTGGAATTTAAATAAATTCTAAACACATTTGGTAAGTACATTGCTTTTAGTGACATATGTTCTATGAGAATTTAACTACTATAGGTGATTGCATTTACTGTATGTATGTAAATGCTTGATGATGCATGTATAAGAACGAAGATGATCTTGTTTTGCCATTACATCATGTGCATGGTAATTTGAGACTTAATTGGCAAACATGATTAATGGTAAATGAGAAAGTTGTTGGGGGAGGATGATAATGCCCGGAATGTATAGAGATACATGGCCGGATGACCCTGGGAGTATCAGGATGCCCGAAATGGTTGGGTGCCGGAAGCCTCGGAGGTCTTTGCCCGAGGAGATGCCTCGTGATGCCAGTTGGGGTGCGAGATGCCCGGAACGGTGGGGGTGCCGGATGCCCGGTGGCCATGAATGGCATAATTCCGGAGGTTCTTCTTGCAATGCCTGAATAGGGTGTGAGTGTAAAGTATGGGATGGATGATCCCGAGGAAGGGTGATGTGATGATCAATTGAGAATTTAAAGTGGAAATTAAATCATGCATGTGTGATATGACATGATGATGACCACCTATGGCATGATGACATGCATGTGTGATATGACATGATGATGACCACCTATGGCATGATGACATGCATGTGTGATATGACATGATGATGACCACCTATGGCATGATGACATGTATACGTGATATGACATGGTATGATGATACCTACCTATGATATAACAATATGATGATATGATTGCATGATGACATGATGGCATGATGTATGATGGCATGTACATGGCTTCGAGGTAAGTACGTTGGAATGCATGAATGACATGTATAATGTAATTGTTTGTATTGTTTAAATGCATTGAGTGGTGATTGGATTCCTTTACCTGCTGAGTGGTTGTACTCACCCCTTCGGGGACCAACATTTCAGATTAGCACGATGCCAGTCCCTGCCGTCACGCGGGGAGTATTTTACGGCCTTCCGTCTGATGTGGAGGTCGAGCTGACAGAGATCGATTGTACCACCCTACCGGGTCTAACGTTCATCCGTGTTCGTGCGATTGTGTCCTATGACGTGGGTCTATCTGGGGGCCCAGTCATTCAGGAGTACGTGTCCGTCCACATTCGCCGTGACGGAGTGATGATGGGGATGCTGCCACCCCCACCGCCTGACGCACCGGGATGGGTGTGACGGCTCGTGCGCGTGGAGTAGGAGTTGGCAACTTTTTGGGATGTGGCCGACACTAGTAGTCCGAGGGGAGGTCTTTACACGCTATTTTAATGGGTCGTGTGTTCCTTTTTGAGGTTGAAGGCCGAGCGTATGGATGAGTCTTGGCCTACCTTTTGATGTACCGACCCGTGAAAACCCTTCGTAAATATATACATATATGTAAATAAAAGTGGTTCGGCCTTGTGTTTTCTTTCAATCAATAGTTGGTGTGCATTGTGCTGTCGTGAGGGAAGCGGCGTGATGGTGAGACTCGTCTCTTATTTTCGCTATGAGCTGCGCAAATCCCTAAAGCCTTTTCAAAGAGGAAAAAGAAAATTTTTTTTTTACGCCTAAGCCCCGGCATGAATTTAAATTCTTTCTTCTATCGTCGTATAAGTTGTTCTAGCCTTAGATTCTTAGCGCATAGTATCTGTGGCGACCCTATCAGGATTTGGGGGTGCCACAATTTATATCATTGGATCGTTTGACATATAGACGGTGATCTTCTTCGATTATCATAAATTCAAAAGATGTTATGGCTCGATGAAAATGAAGCTACCACTATCTAGATGATTGCTTAAAACCATATATTGAGCGATGAAACTTGCAAATTCTACGCTCTTGACCTTCAGTTATGAAACCTATTGACTACTTCATATAGATTTCCTTATCTAGTTTTCCATTAAGAAACGCCGTTTTTACATCAAATTGATGTAATTCTAGGTCCAAATGTGCAACGATGGCTAAGATAAGGCGTATTGAGACAATCGTTATAACTGGTAAAAATGTTTCCTCATAATCTATACTCTCTTGTTGAGTATAATCTTTCACTACAAAACGAGCCTTATATTTTTCAATGGATCCATCCACCATTTGCTTAATTTTCAAAGCCCATTTATTTATAGCCTCGCGATTGTGTGGTAGATCAATCAAGTCCCAAACGTGGTTTACCTTCATTGACTCAATCTCATCTTCTAAAACTTTTCTCCATTCCTCTTTATTAGAGGATGAGAGAGCCTCTTAAATAGTCTTAGGCTCGGCATCGTCTTGCGGAGCACTAAAAATACTTCCCCTTCAATCTTAAAATGACGATAAGTAATACTTTTACGATTACTTTTACGTAACTGAACTTCTCTTGAATTTAATTCGCCAAGTGATGCAACACTCCCACTAGGTTTTTACATGTTGAGGTAAATCTTTATTTCCCTCTGCAACATTAGTGGGTGTGTTATTAGGATCTTCCATCTCACATTTCAGTCACACTTCCATCAACTTGTTCACCTATGAACACGTACCCTTTGAAGTGTTTAGAAAATCTTATAAAGATATATTTCTCCTTTAGGGCTTAATTTGTCATATTTATTGGAAGAATCATGAACATAAGCTACACACCCCCAACAACGTAGATTACTTAAGTCTGGTTTCCTACTAGTTCACAATTCATAAATGGTGGAAGTAATTGAATTTGAGGACACACGGTTAAGTATATAGGCAGCAGTCAATAACGTGTCTCCCCAAGACGAGATAGGTAGATTTCCTTGCGCCATCATAGACCTAATCATTTCTAATATGGTTCTATCCCTTATCTCAGTAACCCCATTTTGTTGCAGAGTACTAGGAATAGTCAATTGTCGTACAATTCCATTTTTATCACAAAGAGCCTTGAATTGCTCAGAGAGATACTCACATCCGCGATCGGTTCTCAATGCCTTTATTGTTTTGTTCAACTAATTCTCTACCAACGCTATATATCGTCTAAAGTAGTTTAATGTTTCTGACTTATGGGAGATCATAAAGACATAACTGAAACGTGTGAAATCATCTATGAAAGTGATGAAATATGAGACTCCATGCCTCGTCCTCATGTTCAATGGACCACAAATGTTAAAATGTATGAGTTACAATAGAAGTTCGGGTTTAGTTCCTTTACCGAATGGTTTTTTAGTTGTTTTTCCAGCTAGAAAATGTTCACATAATAAGGGGTAGATCAACATAAGTGAGTGACCCTAAAATGCCTTCTCTAGCTAACCATTGCATTCATTGTAACCCAATGTGATCTAATTTAGCATGCCAAATACTTGCATCAATCTCAACATTGCTAGAATATGCAATTAAAGAAAAACAACCATTAACATTAACCTTGTATAGATCATAATCAATGTCTAACACCATAAAACTATTCAATACATGACTGAACCATAATAAACTGTTCTAAATAAAATGTCAATACAATTACCATGGAAATTTAATACATAACCTAGGCAAGAACAATTACATAGACCAAGGGCAGACTTAAGCAACTCAACAGGGACACTTTCTCCAATATCTCGGCTAGAGCGGAGGAAGCTAGGGAGAGCCTTCGGTTGGTACAGACTGAACTGGTCCTTGATCCGCAGAACCCACAATTGGCTGAGCTTGAGCAGACACGACGCCGTAACTTCGTGGACTTGCGCCGTGATGAAGAATCCTTCTACAGGCAAAAGTCCAGAATTCGGTGGCTTAAAGAAGGCGATAGTAATACAAGATTTTTCCACCTCTCGGTCAAGAAGAGAGAGCTCCGTAATAGGATTTTATCGGTTAAAAATATGGCGGGGAGTTGATCACTGACCCTCTTATGGTTCCGCAGGTTTTTGTTTCTTTCTTCACTGACTTGCTTGCTCCTCACTTAGCCCTGTCTAAGCCCTCCTTACAGGAGGTTACAAATTACATCCGGAGGCCTTTGACTATGGACCAGGTCAGTACTCTTTCTAGGCCGGTTCTTGATATGGAAATTCGTGATACACTTTTCTCTCTCCCGAGAGGTAAAGCCCCAGGCCCTGACGGGTTCACAGTGGAATTCTTCAAGAGTAATTGGGATATAGTTGGCCCATCTGTCCTCGACGCGGTCAAGGAATTTTTTTCCTCCGGGCGGCTCTTCAAGGAGGTAAATAATACTATCCTCACCTTAGTTCCAAAAGTGCCAAATGCGTGTGCGGTCACAGACTACAGACCAATCGCATGCTGCAATACTATCTATAAGGTCATCACGAAAATCTTATCAAATCGCTTGGCTTCGGTCTTGGGAGATGTGGTAGATCCGGCGCAGAATGCCTTTGTAAAAGGTAGAAGGATTAGAGATAATATTCTGATTGCCCAGGAACTTTTTGCGGGCTTCCACTTGCAACCCTATCTCCCTAAATGTGCTGTTAAGGTGGATTCCCTCAGTTTATGATCAGGCTGATTATGGTGTGCGTCCAGACCCCCAATTACTCGATCTCAATTAATGGTGAGCTGCACGGATTCTTCTCAAGCGGGAGGGGCCTTTGCCAGGGTGACCCCATGTCCCCTTACCTCTTTACCCTAGTAATGGAGGTATTCTCGGGAATATTGAGTGCTCGCACATCCCATGCAGTTTCAAATATTTCTAGCGATGCAAATCGGTTAGGCTTTCTCACCTGTTCTTCGCAGATGATGTTTTCCTGTTTAGCCAGGCAGATTGGGGTTGCATCACATTGCTGAAGAAAGGACTCGACTTATTCTCCTCTTGGAGTGGATTACTTCCAAACAAGAACAAGAGCGAAGTCTTCATTTCAGGAGGCTCTCCGACTATCCGCAACTACATATTGCTAGCCTTTGGATTTCATGAAAGTTCACTTCCGGTGCGTTACCTTGGAGTACCTATTATTTCCTCTAGGCTTCGAAATACTGACTGTATTGCCTTGATTGAGCGGCTTACTTCTAGAGCCAAGTCTTGGGCCCATCGCCTACTCTCCTATGCTGGAAGACTTCAACTAATCAAGTCAGTCCTACATTCAATTCAGGCTTTCTAGTCGAGTGTTTTCACCTTACCAATCTCGGTCCTAAACGACATTGAACAAGTGTTGCGCCAATTCTTATGGAAAGGTGCTGATCTCGGTAAGGGAGGAGCAAAGGTCTCTTGGGAAGACATTTGTTTGCCAAAAAATGAAGGAGGTCTCGGCATCCGAAAATTAAGAGACTGTAACAAAGCGGCTATGATGAAGTATATCTGGATCCTTTTCACGGACAAGGTATCCCTGGGGTGTCGTTGGATTCATTCCAACTTCTTAAAGTGGCAAAACTTTTGGATCGCCACCACTCCCACAGTTTGTTCTTGGGCTTGGAAGAAGATTTTGCAATTAAGAAGCGAGTCTCGCCTATCCTTCCTTTGGAAAATTGGGAATGGCCTCTCAGTTTCCCTGTGGTATGACCACCGGCATCCGAAAGGGCCTCTTCACATCCTATTACCGGAACCAATCATCCGGAGATCCAGGCTTCCAGAAAATGCAGTGGTGGCGGATCTTCTTTCACCCCTGGGTTGTTCCACGCGCCTCCTGCTATTGAGCTGGGGTCTCTCTTCTTCGGCGCCTAACTCCTCTCCGGACTGCTTTTCCTGGAGATGGCACCATTCGGGTCGCTTCACCATTGGGTCCGCCTGGGACCGCCTCAGAAGGAAGAGACCCCCTGCTCCTTGGGCTTCTCTCATTTGGGCAGGAGACATTACTCCCAGGTTCCAATTCATTCTCTGGTTGATCGCTAAAAATCGTCTACTTACGCAGCAACTCCTTCTATCATATGGTGGAATTGACTACACCACCTGTGCTTTTTGCAATGAGGTCCCTGATTCCACTGACCACTTATTTTTTGATTGCCATCTAACGGCTTCTGTCGCTTACTTCTGGGCCACTCGTTGCAATCTTCCCTGGCGTCCTAGGCCTTGGAAGGATAACCTCCTCTGGGCTATGCGGTTCCTCAAAGGCAAAGAATTTTTTGACATTATAGCACGACATTCTTTTGCTGCTATGTGCTATATCATTTGGAGGAAAAGGAATGCTGTTATCTTCCGTGGAGAGTCGGTCGTCCTTACTTCAATCAAAAATCACATTATCAAAAGTGTGAAGGACAAAGCTGCAAGTTTTTCTAATATCCCTGATATCCCGAGGAATAGACGTCTCCAGCGGAGTTGGGGCTTCCACCCAGCTATCTTCAGCGATCGACAGGAGCATGCTTAGATCGGCGTCCTTCAACATCCCGCCTCTTCGGTGTCCGGATGTTGGCTTCTCTTTTGGCAACGGAGGGCCTTTGCTAGTCTTAGCTCTTTGTTGTCTCTCTTGGACCTTCGGTCCTTGCTCTGTTTAGTCCGTGTTGTTCTTCTTTTCCGGCTTCTTGATTGTGCTCCCTTCCACTCTCCCTGCATTTGTATCGAGAGTGCAAGATTAGGAGCCGGTCGAGTTTTGTTGTAAATTTGTTCAAAGCTATAATACCATTTACCTTACCAAAAAAAAAAAAAAACTACATAGACCAAGTTCCGTTAAATATTTGGAGCATAGAGGACATCATGTAGAAATATGCTACGATCATCACGTAAAATTAATTTACATGTGCCAATACCATTCACTTCAGCTCTTGAGTTATTCCCAACATATATCCATCTTCTTCTAGGCTGTATCCTACGATACTCCACAAATACTCCTCGATCTCTAGCTACGTGGTCTATTGCTCCTGAGTTTACAGTCCACATTGGATGAGATTCTGCAAGCATTGTAGTGCTAGAAATAAAACTATTACTTAAAGTAATTGAGTAATATGATACCTCTTTCGACTCAGTACATTTATGAGTAAAGTGACCTATCTTGCCACAATACTAGCACTTCATCTTGACCTTGTCCTTCTTCCCACCATGCTTGTTGCGTTGGAAGGTCTTAACCCTCTTAAATGCTTGATCAATTTCCTTCCCTTTGTTGTTAAATTGATGGTTCCTTTTGCGCTTGAAACCCGAAACTTTGTGCAAACTCGATTCAGCAACATAAGCATATGTAGGGGATCTTGCAACCTCTAGACACTTATCCTTTAGTTCCAAATGACATGATTTATTATCAAAAGTGACAATATTCTCATTTCGCATAATGTTGATTTTCATATGCTCCAAATTGTCAGGAAGAGACCTTATAACGGCCTGAACTTGCTATTCATCAGTAAGGGAGTGACTTGCCGATTTCAGTTTGCGAATCATGTTTGACATCTCCTGAAGATGCTGCCTCATCGTTACATTTAGGCACTTTCGGTATGTGTCAAACTTGATGATGAGTCTGCTCAATTTAGTGGCAGACATACCTCCAAACGTATCTTTGAAGGCAACTTACATTGTTTAACCGTTATGATAACTTTCAAACTCACACATGAGATCATCTTCCATACAACTCAGCAACATGATGCGAGCAATATTATTTTTCTTTTTCCAAGCTTGATAAGCTTCTTAATCTCTCATGTGCTGAGTTGAAGTTCCATGCTAAGGCTCATCCATGGTATGGTTGAGGTTTCCAAAACCATTTCCTCCTTAGGGATGTACTGAACCTTTCGGCACCAAATATCATAATTGTCACTGTTCAGCTTCTCTCCCTTATTGAGGTTGTGGCATCCTAAATTTCATTACGATCCCTAGATACACTAGCCCATGAATAGGTGATGGAAGCGCCATCGGACTATATTATAGTCATTAGACCAATGGATTACAATCAAACAAAGCTGAGCATTGAATGGACTATTGCTCTGTTGGAAATGTATCATATGCTCTTGAGACACCGAGATTGCACTATAAGATGGCTTGATAAGAAATTTTTGGCCGTGTACTCTACGAACCGAACTATCCTTGTGTATTGTTGGAATATTTATGGCCGTGCAAATCTTGGTGATTATGTAATTATAAGTGGTGATTAAGGTGAGATAATTAGAGGAGTAGATGTGGGCGGATTTCTTAAGGCCCAAAACCGCCCAAACCTGCCCACGTTTCCTCTTGCATTGGTCGACCAAGGCCCGGCCGAATGAGGCCCTATAAATTGCATCAAATTTGACAAGTGGCAAAGGGATTATATGAGGTGTCCCCACCCACTTGCTTCACCGGAGATCCTCCATGCAAAACCTCATGATGACAAGCTAATCAGAAAGGTAAAAGAAAACGAGAGAGTGAGACCGAGGGAGTTCGAACGGGCGAGCAAGTGAGAGAGGAGGGGAAGAAGGAGGTCAGCCCCGCTGTGCATGCCCTTGCTGCCGCCATCAACGCCGCCTCGCTTTGCCGTTGATCGAGCCGCGCCTAAAGTCCTCAAGTAGTTGTTTAATTGTTGTGGTTGCGTTGGACTTAAGGCAAGTGGAGTCCATTGATCTACACGATGCTTGCTGTGGTTGTGTGTGAAGTGTAATAGATTTCAGATGTGCTGGATGTTGGAATTTTCGAAATTATAAGAGTAGTTCTTTAGGCTAGGAAACTGCTTTATGGAAAAATAGCTTTAGCTTGATCTTGAGGAGTAACATACTAAAATTTGAGCAGAAACGAACAAGTATTGGTCGGTGAAACGATTTTCTTTGAAGATACTAAATCTGGAAACTGTTATGTTAACCTTTCGCGATTCCCTGAATTTTATGCAATTATCTAGTTGAAATTTTACTTCGTGTCCTTAATGAAAGTTGGAGATGACATCTTGAGGAGTAACATACTAAAATTTGAGAAGAAACGGACAAGTATTGGTCGGTGAAACGATTTTTCTTCGAAGATATTAAATTTGGAAACTGTTACAAAGGGCTAGGGAGAATTATAGCGATTTTCGCTCGTGATCTATAATGAATCCGACTTCGAGATCTGCACGAAACTTTTACCTCTAGGTTTTATCTATAACATATCAAAATTGCAGAATTTTCTGAGTTTATTTAGAGGTTATATCGAATTTATTATTAAAACTGTGCAGTAGTGATATTTGAAGTCTTATGGCTGTGATGCACGGACCATTGCTATTTATACGAAAATTTTCTTATCTTGGTGTTTTTTTTGGCAAAACTCCTTCGCCTGGATCTTGCTTATAACATGTTAAATTCCTAGAATTTATTAAGATCGTTTATTATTTTTTCCAGAATTTTAATTAAAAGGGGTTCATTTTGTTTTATCCGAAAATTGTTTTATTTTCAAGAACAAATGAATTGCTCTATGAGTTGTGATGCCTTGGGTCGTCATTTATACAATGGATGCGGTGACATTTAGCATCTCATATGACATCAACAAAAAATGAGATTGATGAGACTTTGTAAACTCATGGATACTTATCATTGGATTGCATCAAATGTCATTTTCAAAATGAGCTACATATGTATCTATTTTGATGTTGATGATTCCGTCGGACGGCTAAGTCAACGATGCCCCGGGAGTGTCGGATGCCTGGAGGTGAGTGCCGGATGCCTAGAGGTGTGTGCTGGAGGCCTCGTCATGCCAGTTGGGGTATGAGATGCCCAGAGGATGGTGCCAGATGCCCGAAGGTGTGTGCTGGAGGTCTTGCGATGCCAAGTTGGGTGCGAGAGTCAGGAGGGATGCAAATATTGGTCCTTGGGTCTTGCGATGCCAGGTTGGGTGCGAGAGTTAGGAGGGATGCAAATATTGGTCCTTGGGAAAAATGAGATCTTTTTGAAAAATCAAAATGCGAAAATGAATCATGCGCAGGTGTGTGCATATGGTATGGGACATAAATTGTCTATGGTCTTGAGTTGGTACTGAAAATGTGGTCATTAAAGCATTGAATGGATCTTATGGAAATATATGCATGATTTCATAGATGATGTGTGCATCTCGTATGGAATATTGGTTGTCTTGCTTGTTGCATTGTGTAGTTTGATGGATCTTTTACTGCTGAGTGGTTGTACTCACCCCTTTTGGGGACTTACATTTCAGACTAGGAGTTATGTCTCTGTCGCCAGTCACCCGTAGTCATACCGACCGACGTCGAGGTTGAGGGTACGGAGCATCATCACCTCGGGATATAGGGTTTAGTTTTTGTTCGTGTGTGGGTTCTGGTTTTGTACGACGTTAGATCACCCGCCGGCCCTGTCATTAAGGAGTTGTTGTCCGTGCATGTCCGCCGCAACGGGGTTATGCTAGGGATGCTGCCGCCGCCACCAGCTGGAGGACCGGGCTGGGTGTGACTGAGTGCGATGGATGGAAGATGAAGTTTATTTTTTTGGGAAAGCCAACACTGAATGATGGACCAAAGTATATGGCTGCTCTGGAGTTGGGTACTTTTTGTTATAGCCAAGTTTAGAAAAGCCTTGGCCTTTTGTTGTACCAAGTCATGATATCCATCGAGTTATGTAAATAAAAGTGTTCGACTCTAACTTATATATAAAATGCGTAATTGGTGTGCATTGCATTATTTTGTTAAGTATGGGATAGGGAGATTTTGAATATGCTTCCGCTATACGAACTGTGCTGGGACCGATGTAAATGATATAAACCCCTAGGACTTATGGACCCTCTATAATTCTATGGTATCAGAGTTCTATACTGTCATGGTAAAGCAAGTGTGAGGTATCTGTGGTGATCCCAACGGATTGGGGGCCGTCAAGGGGGTTCCACAGCAGTTAGCCACAATTGTCTTGGATGCCGAAATTATAATTAATTACTATAATACATTTACATTGTAACAACCCCGACCTGATCTCCAGGGTCATGAGCGATAAGGGTTATATTTTTCACGACATCCCAGGTGTGTTGCTGACCCGTACTTCTTTCTTTTTATAAGTCTTTGGGTCATGCACACGTAGAAGCAATAAATCAACACCCAATTACCATAGTATCCCAACATCAAAAGTAGTAGGAAAACACACATGCAACCATATATTTACATATATATATGGCATACTACATATATAAGAACATGTCTTTCCTTTTAATATTACAAGGCCTTCTACTTGAGCTAAGCTTTACGCTACAAAAGCATACGGTCCCTTCCAAAAGTACATCAACTTCGGGGTAACCCTATCTCCTCTAATGAGATTCTAACAAAAAACGGTTCCCTTTATAAGGACCAGCTAACTAGTAGTCTTCTACGGCACCATCGGGTGGAACATCTCCATTAGGCCCTAGCGAACCATTGAAGCCATGGAGTAGACCAACAAAATCCCCATCGAAACACTCGTACCAAGCTCGGTACTTGTGGGGAACACGTTCATTCAGCCCTTCATCCACCCTAACGGTTGTAGTGACCATTCAATAGTATTTATCTATACTAGCAAAGTAGAGCAACGTCTCCGTGGGGATGCCAAACCTCACAAGCGGCACGGCCATCCTACAAGTCTAAAAAGAGACAACGGGTGAGTATAACTCAGTAAGTAAAACTTACTAAAATCCGGGTACGATAATGCATCGTCTTTCCACAAGCACATAACTTATCCCAAACACTTGTCGATAAAATTATCCCATTAGTAAAATTGTGAGAGACCTAAAAGAATTGAATGCAAGCATGCATGCATCAAGGATCCATTCCAAACACATGAGATTTATTTATTAATAGCCGAAATTCATTGACTCTTCCGGAATCCACTGGGCATCCGAAATCCATTGGGCAATGTCCCCTAATCCAAGAGTGACGGCTATCCTCCGACAATGAGTCCGTCAAATATCCAAACTTAATCAGGCAACGTCACCGAATCCATTGGTCGACGACTAGAATTTGGTCCCTCATGTGTCCATGCATCAAGCATCATAATCTGGTTCTTATCTTCATCTTTTGTTCAAGGCCCGAAGGTGTGCCATGCATAAGTGTGTGGAATGTCTTACTGATTTCAAGTTCTTGAGCATGCCGAGCATGAATTAGGTTTGTGGCTTGGTTCAATTTGCTTGCTACAACGATTTAGTACCAAGCTTGGATTGGGAATGATACACCTCAATATCGTACCAATGCCATGAAAGGGACCAATCAGTTGTGGTCTTACGTTCATCCAAAGTCGACGAAACCCTTATTCAGGTCGTGAACATACATTTACAAAAATAATGTAGAATAGTTTATAAAACAACATCGAGTTTCTTCGAAACATCTTTCAAAACTATTAGGATCAAAGTAAAATGGAGGCATGGTAGAACAAGCACAAGAACCGGGACACTTTAAATTCACAAGCGAAAGGCTAAACCAAGGCCCAACATTAATCGAAAATCAACTCAAGCAAGTATGAATCAAACCTCAATCAGAACAACAAATCAAGCATGGACTTGTCACAAGCTTGAATGGACGCAACACAACGTCCTAACCAAATGTTAGTAAGTCTACTTACAACATTCTAGACCGGCAGCCTCAAGTGGCGGCGAATGGCAGAAAGGATGCCTAAAGAAAGAGAGCTGAAGAGAGAGAGATGGAGGGGTTAGTGTGGGCGGCCAAGGAAGAAGAAGAAGAGAGGAAGAGAAGTTTGTGTGTGTGCATGCCTAGGTTGGTGGCGTGGCCTTTATACCTTGGAAGGCGATCGTTCTATCTTTTGCTGATTTCTTTTTGTTTCTTTACCATATACACTACTCCATACACTTAACCACAAAAAATTCCCCTCTAAAAAAAATCCCGAATCACTCACCCCATCACGGAATGAGTCTTCCCCTTATTTATAGAACACCCTTCAATAATGGTCTTGATAAGACATTTAATGGTCTAGATTAACCTTGCTCCTTAAGTTGGGCATGTAACCCTCTTATCCTGGGGTGAAAACAGTTTCGAGCAATTTTCAAAATCAGCAGCAATACCTTATTAAAAAGCGTTCGAAAAATTATAAAATTTTAATATGTTGTAGATATGACCCTAAATGACATTTTTCATGAAGAAAGACAAGTCCAATTCGTTCAATGGAAAGAGCACCAAATCACTGAACACAGCCCAAAAATTCGTCCGTCAAGCAAATTCAACGGTTGGAGACAGAGACTCATTTCGATGGTCATGATCAACTCTATAACCAATCCTTGGGTTGTCAATCCTCGAACAAGCTACCCAGCTCATGATTCACTCTCGGTTCGGCTCATGGCCTACTCCCATTGGCAACAAGCTACCCAGCTCATGATTCACCATATAAAATACTCAGTTCGGCTCAATTAAATTAAGGCAACAAAAGACATAGTCCCCCCATTCTAGGATTACCTGATCTTGGCCTACTAGTCCCACTAGGTTACATGACCAAAATAATTTTTTTATTAACACAAAAACATAGCATCATGTGAAAAACAAAAACGATCATGCAGTAACTATAATCAAAACCGTAATTTGACAAGTTGAAAACACAAGGATTTCCAATCATTATTCGAGTATGTTTTGAACCAGGAAATTGCAAGCATATTAAATTATATATATGCTCAACACAACATATATATGAGCATTTTCATGTAAGCTTACTTATGTATTTCGAAAACCATAAGAAAATACAGGTTAAAAGAAATAAACAATGCACTTTTATCCCAAAAATACACATACTTAGGATTTTGTACATTTTTATACCTTTAAAAACTTTAAACATGTAAAATAAATAAACCACAATGTAGAGCACATCCATATGAACCAAACACTGCTGACCATGCGCCAATCGGACCTCCCATGCGCCCACATGCGCTGCATGAGTGTGTGAGCCATGTGGCGCACACGCCAGCGAGCCCATATGTCTCCTGGCCAGTCCAACCAATCCGATTGGTCCAACTAGAGATCGATCCAACCGGTCCCACAATCGGACCGGTTTAGTTTGCGTGTTTTAGGTTGGGTAGGGTCGGATCATCAGTTAATCGCCGACCAGCTAACTGCCATCGGAGGGTGACATCATCAATGACATCATTTGGCGGTTACCAACGTAGATGATCTGATCAATGACGTCAGCACCCGTCGCTTCTTTGATGCGCGAGTGGCACTCACGCGCTGGGCATGCCCAACACGTTAGGTGTGTGGCGACCACGCATTGTGACTTTAGGCCGTGTGTGTGGGCGCATCTGCCGTCTTCCGACGGCATTCGACCCACCATTCAACTTGTCCCGATGAGTGCTTTTACCCTATATATTCAAAATTTTGATTTTGGCCAAAAAAGTATTTCGAAAATTAGCCAAAACCGTATGGGTGTACACAAACTCCAAAAGTGTTTTTCGCTTCAGTTTGTTTTCGACAATTCATGTTGCAATTTTCGAGCAATGAACATCCAGATGATGTCAAGTTCATCCTCTTGATCCTCATATCAAATAGCAAACGAGAGAATTCGATGGAAAAAAGTCAACGGACGATCACCAACTTCTTTGATGTGCTATGAACAATTTTATGACAGCCCGAACTTGTTGATTATGTTTTCAATTGAATGAGTTGGGCTTTTCATCAACACTCTTATAGTCTTTTTCTCTGTGCATCATTAGTCTAGTCTATTTGGTGAAGCCATTAAGGGATTTTAACGTAATAAACTTGAGAATTCGACCAGAAATCGACTGCTCGACCGTGCTAATTTGCAAGGGTCAATACAGTACTGTTAAAATTGGTTAGAGATCGAAGATAGGTCGATTAGACTGAGGTATGTAATTAAAGTGTTGGTGATTTCACCTAATTGCAAAATTCTCGTTGAACGGCACTAAATTGATTTTTCTGTCATTTTTGTATCCTATGCCCGTATTTGAAACCTTAGGATTTTAACGACAACTGAGAGTCACCAATGAGTCAAAGATTTTCAATGTAGATCGGAAAAAATTAAGCACGGGTCAATTGCACTAAAAATTCATAAAAGCTATCCTGTAGGTTAGGTCACACTAAAATCGTGCCCGGGTTGAAATTAACCGTGAATTTGAACCCAATTTCAGAAATTGAAAGTTTTGCCATGTCACGATTCATTTTAGGAACGTTGACTTGTTCTCCGAAGATTTTTCTGCAAACTTGAGTTTTCACTGAAAATTCAAATTTAGGCATTTTTGACCGGGAAATTAAAGGGCCGTTTTTTGGCGCACTTTTGGCCGTCAAGTTGGTTCAATTGATGGGAAAAATCATGAGATGGATTTGCGCACCTTGGCTGAATTTATGGGCACCAATTTGAGTGAAATTGAAGGGGAATTGAAGTGAAATTGGAGAGGGAAATGTCCAAATTCGTATGCCAAGGGGGCAGCAACATTTTCGACCCTTGGATGGCTTCTTGGGAGCATTGGAGGGCTAAGGGCTAATATGGATGAAGGCTGAAGGTGGTGGGGACAAGTGATGAGTGTAATAGATTTTTTGTGAAGACTTTGGAGGCTTTTGGGTCCTTCTCTTTAGCAGCTGTCTTCTTTTTCCTTCCTAGCTCATTTTATCCACTGTTGGAGAGTTTTTGAACTCAAAGAACCAGAGAGAGCCAGCCAACAGACCAACCAAGCCCTTGCCCGTCGATCGCAGCCCGTCGCGCACCAGCCGCACGCCCGCGAGCCCGTCACCAAGCCCCTGCCATTTCGCCTCTTGCTCGCGCCCAGGCCACTATCGAGCCCTCCATCCAGCTAAATGAGACGCTGCCATCATCATTCCAGCCACAGTTCGCCGCTGTCGAGCTCTCCATCTAGCTAGTCGAGACGCTGCCATCGTCGTTCCAGCCATGGTTTGCCACCGTCGAGCTCACCAGGTTGCTACAACCGCTGCCGTTCCGCTATGGCCGTTTCAACCCAATCCAACCGCTCGGTCCAGCTTTCTCGGCCCAAAGCAAAATCGAATTGTCAAGCCCTAGATGAGACTTTGTGGCTTGTTTTAAGGCTCGTTCGAACCTCGCTTGGTGTCAACGCAGGCTTGTTTATCGCTCACCTCCACGTTGCCGTCGCCGTGGACTCACCGGCCCGCTAAACCGAGGAGTTTACAGGCTAAACTTTTCATAGGGAGTTTTTGACGTTTAGTATGTAATTACAATAGGCTAAGTATGGCTTAGGTGGTTAGTTAGTTTGGATTAGTGATTTAATTGCTTAATTATGCATGTTAGGTGGTTAGAATAGATTGATTATGGGCTAATTAGCTTGTACTATCTATCTAGGTGGTTAGATTAGTTTTTCCAGCCTAGGTTAGCATTTATTGGATTTAATTTGCATTATTTAATTATTTATGTAATTTATATAATTATTTAATATTTTCCTGAAATTATACCGGGATAGCCGGTGACCGAAATTTTCGAGCAGATTGCAATGATGCGCTTAGTTTATGCAATGGAGTTTTAATTAATGTAAATTGAGTGGTGATTGGGATTTTGAATAGTTATTTGAAAATTACGAAATTTTGGTATTTAATTAGAAAATACTAGGTGTCGGGTTTTGACACCGAAAATGGTTTTAAATACTCTACCAAATAGTGGGACTTTAAAAGGAATGACATTAATTTTTCTAGTTCAAATCGACTGTGTACCCACACACAATTATTTCACCATGTGTTTCTAATTTGAAGAAAATGGGCCAAGTACATTATTTTCAATTCAGACATTTGAGTGTAAAGCGCGATGTCTTGGCCGGGATTGAGTGGATATGAGAAGCCGTCCCCGATATGACTTGGGTGGACGTCGCCCTTATACGGGATGCCCTAAAATAAAAATTTTAAAAAATTAAAAGACAAAACGGATGCCAAACCCCTTTTTTCAAAAATTGTTCCCCGGAACAAAACACTTTTTTTTTCTGCAGTTTTTAAAAATGATTCTGGATCGATGCTCCTTCGAGATTGCCATCTTGAGGTGGACGTTGCTGTGTTCAATGGGGGTGAGACGATGCCTGGTTACACCAGAAGACCGCTAAATGTCGAGTTGGCCATGATAGAATTGGCACACAAGCTTGAGTGTCATAACCGTGCCTGATTATGGGGCAAAATTGTGTGGCATGGTATGTGACGTGTCATAATGATTTGGCGTTATAATCGGGACCCTTGTGGTTGTTTGAGCTATGAGATGTCGCATTCCAATTGATTGAGTATTATTATTGCATATGGTTGAATATATCAACTGTGCTAACGTGTAGGGAGGAATTAAGGCGAGTTGAGTCTCTGTGGTTGTGTGGTTAGGCTGCCTCTAGGCGTATTTCTTCCTAGTCGGGGTTTAGGGGGTGAACTTGTTGAGACATTGTCTCACAAAGTCGTCGGCTCAATCTTTCAGGTCCTTAGATGGAGCAGCACCACGTACGCTATGGGGTTCCGAGGAAGGTAGACTTCCAGCATCCCTATTTCCCAATTCCCAAGACTAGCCTGACCGGTGAGCTTGTTGAGTCCACCGTTTGGGTCGATGAGGGACTACCCCATTTGGTACCTCATCGTTTCAAGGCGTGGTACCTTCATAAGCCCGATGGGAGTCAGGAGAGTCCTCTGGGTGGTTTTCACGGGCCTCCCGTTGGGACTGGGGAGTGGGAGATAGGGCACCCTCTGAACATTGACACCTCTGATGGTGCCGTGGAAGACCCGGAGTCGATGATTGGAGATTCCAAAGTTTAGTTGGCTCCATAGCCCCTTTTTGATCTAGACTTCTGTACATACATTTTAGAGTTGGCCTCTGTGTATAAACTCAATTTGTGAAAATGGCATCCTGTTGTTCTATCTCATATTTGTGTTGTTTGGGGATTTGTTCGTACGCTTCCGCATGTGCAATAAAATAAATGAGCCGGCGCCACGCCCTGGGACGTTGCAATTTTATCAACCACCGAGGGATGTGAGCGCGCTCAAGGTTTGGGGCGTGACAAATTTACCCTGAAATGAACGTTAAATTACGAGTGAATGACGAACATCCTAGATCAAGTTGTTTTTCTCAAGAACAGCACACTAGGCTAGAGTACTACACATATAACTTCAATATTTCACATTGTATACCTCCGAAAATCATCACAAATCAAACACACATACTAAACACAGCATGCAAGAGTAGATGACGGATCCCACTCGCCTCTAGACCGAGCAAATGGTGAGCACAAAGGCAAGACACGGCGGCGACGGACGGTGATGCACGGTCCCCCCCTTCTCCTTCCTTCTTTTCTTCTTGCTTTCTTTCTTCTTCCTTTCTTTCTCTCCTCTCTCTCTCGGACGAACCCTCCTCTCTCTCTCTCTCTCTCTCTCTCTCAAACCAGCCACCCTTTCCCCCCTAATTTCCTTCCCTTCATCATTAGCATGGGGTGACACTTGGCCATCACCATGGGTGACACTTGGCCATCACCATGGGACAAATGGGGGGAGGCATGCAAATCGGACTCCCCCCCCTTCCTTTGCGCGAAAACAGCCCTTCATGGGCTTTATGGGCGAGCCCTCTTGGCCCATCTTAGGCCCAAGAGTGTTGGGCCTAAGATCCACGCTTAAATAAATCCAAAATTGACCCGTTTAAAAACCAACTAAATCCCTATTTAAAACAAGGTACTAAATTGCATATTAAGTGGCTATACACTTGCAATCATAAATCCATAAGTTCCAATTTATAATACATATGGCCAAAGATAGAACTTTCTTTCCCAAAATTATGGTAGGCTGTAGAAAGTGCCGCGCATGACCGGGGTGAGTACAACCACTCAGTAGTAAAGATCCATCAAACTACTCAATGCGTCAAACAGGACAATCAAGGTATCATGAGAAAGCACATATCATTCATACAATTGAGCATACCTCACATTACAGCCATGCATATGTCACCATGCAACATGCATATACCATCATGCACTTGTACACATATAATGAAAATAGCCATGCATGTATGTCACCACACCACCATGCACTTGTACATATATCATCAAACAGCCATGCATGTATGTCACCACACAATGTGCATATACCACCATGCACTTGTACCTATATCATCAAACAGCCATGCATGTATGTCACCACACAATGTGCATATACCACCATGCACTTGTACGTATGTCAACAAAAACAGCCATGCGTATATGTCCACATTCATGCGCGTGATTTAATTCCAAATTTTATCTTTCAATTGGATCACAACATTTCTCTTTCCCGGGATCAGTAATTGTGTCCCACATTTTATCTCTTGCACAGAACCTGGCATCACGAGGAACCTCCGGCATACACCTTCGGGCATTCGGCACACCTGAGGCATCGTCGGCTCACACCTCCGACGGTATTATCATCATCATATTTCATTTTCACAATTGTGTCTCAATATCAACATGGCATATGACGTGATGGTAACAAAGGTCTTTTTCAACTTTTGACATTATGTTCCATGCCATATGACACCATATATCCAACATAATCCATCACACTATACATCACATCACATGGAACCAATTCTTTTATTTTTCTGAGAGCACATGCATGTTCGGGCGAAACATTATACACATTTCCGAAAATACTTTCAATTTAATGCCTAAACGGACACCAAAAATTATGGAATTTTTGATAGATTATTAAGAACATCTAAAGGAAATTATCTCATAAAAAAATTATACCAAAAGAATTCTACATGATTAGGTACCATCCATGCATCACAGATATTCAAATTCGCACAATTCAGTTTGCATAGTTTCAAAAAACATTTTGATTAAATACACAAATGAACTCCATAAGTTATGAAATTCGAATATGTGATAGACAAGACATCAAGGCAGATATTTCATGAAGAACACTACACCAAAAGAACCTCGCATAATTCAGTACAATCCATGCATCACAGCATTAAAATTCTAACATTCCAGCTTGCACAGTTTTCGAAATATTTTCGGTTAAATATGCAAATGAACATAAAAAATTCTGAAATTCGAATATGTTATAAACAAGACATAGAGCCAGATTTTTGATGAACAACACTACATCAAAAGAATTTAACATAAAACAGAATAGTTCACGCATCGCAGCTTTCAAAATCCTAACAATTCGGTTTGTACAGTTTTAGAAACATGTTTGATTTAATACCCATATGATCTTCAAAAATTGTGAAATTCGAACATGTGATAGCCAAGACAATAAGGTAGATATTTCATGAAGAAATTGAAGTCAAATTCGTCCTAGATAAATAGATATGGACGGTTAATACCCCTGTTCTTGGTACCGATATTCCAGATCTAATCGTCTTCAAAGAACCACGATTTCACCTACCTATTCTTGTTTGTTTTCGCCAAATTTTTGATATCTTATACCTCAAGATGTCCTTTACAACTTTCCTTATGGAATCGACATGAAATTTCATAAAAAAGGTTGCCTTACAGTCCACCAATTCATCAAGAGTCGGTACCAAAATTTGAGTATATTATTCTCGAAGAAGTCCTTTACAACATTCATGAAGAAGTCCAAGTCAAATTTCAACTCGACATTCGCATGCAACTCACTAGAACATCCAAGGTTGAACTGTTTTTCTTAAAAACGGCATACTAGACTAGAACACCACCCTTGAAATTTTGAGTTCTACACATCCTACACATCCGAAATTTCACCATTCAATCACACACATATAATACAGCAAGCAAGAGTAGATCAAGGGATCCCACTTGCCTCCAAACGGGGTGAAACAAAGCAACCGAACGGCGAGCACGACAGCGGGACACGGCGGCGACGGACCCCCTCTTCCTTCCTTCTCGCGCACGGGCTGGTCTCTCTCTTCCTCTCCTTCGCACGACACCCCTCTCTCTCTCTCTCTCTCAATCCGCCCACTCTCCCTTTTTTGGTTGAAAAGAAAAGGCATGCATCTTCATTTTTCCATGGGGGGACACTTGCTCCTAAGGAGGAGACAAGTGTCTCCCTTGCTGAAGACACTTGGAGGAAGCCATTCGACTCCTCCTCCCCCTTCCGTGCGTCGACAGCCCTCATGGGCTCAAGCTGGGCCTTTTGGCCCACCTTAGGCCCAAACTTAAATGGCCCATGTTTACCATTTTAAAATCCACCTTAATCCCTATTTATACAAAGTACTAAATTACAAATTTAAATGGCCATAAAGTTTTGTAACATAGATTAATAAAATCCAACTTATGAAATCCATGGCCAAAAACAAAATTTCCTTATCAAATAACATCCTTGGTCTCACATGGACATAGAGCATGTTTCCAACAAAATAATTACCCATTGGGTGCTCGGCCAATAATCTATTACACTTCTTTGATCTATAGGCCACAACATAGATCAATGATACTTCCATCGTCCTTCCATAGGTTGAAAGGCATCTAGAGGTTGCCATGAGGTTTTATCATGCCACAATAAATAAGCATAGAAGGCCCTTAGAATTTAACGTGGGAGATCACGTATTTTTAAAGGTGTCACTGATGAAGGGTATAACGCAATTAGAAAGGAGGGCAAGTTGAGCCCGAGATTTGTGGGACCTTTCAAGATTCTTGAAAGGATAGGCGATTTGGCCTATCGATTGGCATTGCCCCCTAAATTGTCGAATCTACATGATGTCTTCCAAGTGTTGATGTACTCATGTACTTGATCATGAGGTTATCGAAAACGTGAGATACGTGGAGGAGCTAACCTAGATACTGGATCGGAAGGAGCAAGTCCTTCTAACGAAGATGATCCCACTAGTCTTCGCCTTGTGGCAACAGCACGATGTGGAAGAGGCTAGATCGAAAAGCGAGTGGGAAATGAGGCAACAGTATCCTCATTTTTTCACTGAAACGTAAGAGACACTCAATTTCGAGGACGAAATGGTCCATGCCGCGTTGACAAGTTTGTGATATCCGGACTTAACGGCCTCGAGTACATAATGGTCCATGCCGCGTTGACAAGTTTGTCGTCAGACTACGTCATTGGCACCATCCACTGCCATCGTTTCATCACCACTATCACCGTACCGAATTATCATGTCTCCTCAAGTCCTCGCAACACCACTTCATCATCACGTCTCTGCCGTGCTATGACAGCTCGACCACCACCTAGTCCATCACCTCATTTAAAATTTTCATCATGAAACGCCACAAATGAGACCAACATTCAACCGCATTAGTACTGTGCTAAGCGAGCCTTTCATGCAAGCTGTTTTCAACCTCATGCATAAGAACACCTGCTGAAGAGAAGACCGAAAATTCTTCACCCCCACACGTCCACGCCATCGTTTCCCTCGGCAGTCAACAAAGTGGAAAAATTGTTGACTCAAGTGTGCAGCCACGTTGCTCGTTCTCCGTTGACCAGAAAATGGGAGGCTTGACCCAGAAAGCGGCCACGTCTTTGCTTGAAGAAGCAAGGTGGCGGAGGGAACGTCGGCCATGAAGACACGTCCGCTCCATCCGTCTTTTCCACGAGTGGCCATAGAGATCGAAAGAGTTGACCCAAATGGTCAGCCGGCAAAGGATTTCTACTTGCGCCACGTCTGCCCACGCGTTCCCTTGGTGTAGCAACAGTTTCATCAACGAAACCCCCTTACCCAGCCTTCCACAGCCCCGTCTGCGTTTTGGGTGATCACGAACTTCAAAAGGGAGAGAAGCACGTGTTTTGTTTTGGGGTCAAAATTTGTTTATAGACCCGTGAATTACTGACCTTGGCATTGCTGATATCTTAAGGCTTCTCACACTAAGAGTTTATACAAGGGTTCTGGATTTATGAAACTAGAAAATGATTGAAATATATGCATGTGAGTTTCGAAAGTATTTCGGGATTGAACCGTGAATTTTGATTGTGATCGGTTCGGTGTTCAAGCTCTCGATTTCACAATATGCTCCAGTCGACATGGATTTGACGTACTTTCACAGTTTTATTTGCACTTCTATTTGTACTATAATTCTGGATTTTGGAATGGAATAATTTGTCTTTGCACGAGGAGCGTAGAAAGTACTTTAAATTTAAACGGTTGGATTGCTACACCATGGCATTTAGTTGACGGATGCCGTTGGTCCACATTGACGACAATGCCCCGGGTGTCGGGATGCCCGGAGGGATATGGTGCCCTTTGGATGGCCGGGAAATGTGATAAAGGCCCGGAGGTCCTAGCGATGCTAGGTGGGGTGTGAGATGACTGGAGGATGGTACACGTTACCCTTCGGACAATGGTGGTAGTGAATTGGGATGAATTGAAGTTCCAAACTTCTATTGTGTTCTAATATACCGTTTTAATGAGATTCTTTTAGAATTGATGCAAGTTTTTTATTTTTTATTTTACTTTGTTTTTTTTAATTATGGATTGTGTTGAATTGGGTGACAATAGGTTCACGTAGTATAATTTAGTAGACTCTTATTTAGACACGTAGTCATGCCGCTCCAATCTGCGTCTTCCACCATGCTCTATGGCATCCCCACTAACCTCACGTGGGATTAGGTGGAGCACGTGGACCCCAACTTCCAGGATGTCACGTTCATCCAGATTACAGTTATCCTGACGGTGGATTCTGATCTCTAGACGGGCCCCGTACTGATGGGGTTCATAGTACTATATGCCTGAGTCAATGAGCATATTGTGGGGCCGGTTTATCTCCCGGATGACGATGATGACGGTTCTAGCAGGGTCGAGTAGTCGGAGGACCCGGGGAAGGAAGGTCGCATTTTTGGACAAGACCAGGACGTGATATGAAGATGACCATGTGAATAGACCGCGGGATGGTCGGGACAGAATTTTGGGTTATCCAGAAAAAAGAAAATATAAATATAAATAAATAAAAGTACCTGGTTCTATATTTTCGTGTGCATCAATTTAACTTGTGATGAAGTTCGTCGATACATGGTTCCGCATGAAAAGAATAGTAATGTTAGGGAATGCCATGGTGACCCTAATGGGTCAAGGGTTGTCACATGAACTGGCCGAGGTGTTGGCCGTGAATTATCTACCAACCATACCGGTGGGATTGGATCACCGACTCATAAGATGACTTTTGGATCAAGAGGATTGATCACGAGATAATTTTGGTTCGGGGGACGATCATGGGTTGATCCAACTGGTCATAGTGCCCCGCCACGGGAGATTCCGCCTAACTATGCACCAATACACGGAAGATTCGACTCGATCAAATGCGATCATCTTCAACCAAAAATGCATCATTCCTTATTTAATTCTTAGCGATTTGTAACGAATCTTGAATTGGTGATGTCCAATTAAGGATTAGTAATGCACCGGTCATGAACCATATAGATGGATCAGGTGTTGATTGAAATGAGGCTCTGGATAGACCTAACTATTCCATCACTAATTCTAAGGTCCATAAGTGCCTTGATTTAGTGCTAGGCCATGGATAGCCTTAGGATTGGCCTTGAACCAATTGAAAGACCAAGGACCCAAAATAAGGGAATTGGACGTAGTAGGCTTGGCGATAGGCCAGGGATCAGCCCGAGCGCCAGTCCTAGACCTGGATCGACACAACCGTGCCAACCAAAGAGCCCACCCTCTAGGCTGACTGATCGTCTAAAGAAATGATTTGGGCGAGCGTGGGGCAAAATGGCCAAACCTTGGGTGCATGTGACTCGGTTTTTCGAGGTGTACCTAATGATCCCTTTTTCCGACCTCGGAACCAACTTAGATGATGGATTTCTCTAGACTGCGTTTTTTAGGAAGAAAAAGACAAACTAAAGAAGGCTCTAGAACACCCTCATTAAATGAAGGGGAAGAAACGTATGGCACACACATGGCCCGATCAGAAAGCGATATATGAATCGCCGAGTTGGCAGCTTTCATGCTATCATCTTCAAACTTCAGGGTGCAAGTGGTCCGATGAAAGGGCAAAAAGCGGGCCATCTTTGATGACGTTTATAGGCTAGATTGCCAAGCAAGACCTTTTTAGCTATACCAACTCATTCTGTAGGCGCAATCATTGGACAAGTAGGCTTGCCAACCAAGGACCACAGGCGAGCCACTTGGAAAATTTATTCATGTAAGTATAGTTTCTTCCTGCCTTTGCTAACATTCGCGACATCTTCGGCCCTAGGAAATTCTCTCTCGAATAAGTCGAGGGCAGGTCGATTAATGTTTGTATGTGTTGATGTATTCTATGACTTTGTTCATGTACTTGAGTTTCTTGCGTGACCGGAACAAAGTCATGGCTCATCGCTTTTGTTCAGAACAAGTTGAGGTTCGCCCATACCCATAAGATGTGATTTAGTATTGAGGCGTACTGAGTTCAGTACAAGTTATGGTTCGCCTATAGCCATCAGATGTGATTTAGTATTGAGGCGTACTGAGTTCAGTACAAGTTGTGGTTCGCCTATAGCCATAAGATGTGATTTAGTATTGAGGCGTACTGAGTTCAGTACAAGTTGTGGTTCACCTATAGCCATAAGATGTGATTTAGTATTGGGCTTAGGCTCGTTTGTGAAGTTGTTGATGAGGAAATACATGATTTCAAGGCAAGTGCATTATGTTTGAGCACACAATGCATAATTCATGGCACGTGCATGAGGCTTGAGTACTCCCTCAAAAGGGGATTAGTGCTCAAGTAAGATGAGAAAAGATAAGAACGGGATTCGAGTCCTTGAAATCCTGGCAAGAACTGGGTTCGAATCCTAGAGGCTGGGAAGAGACTTAGGTTCGAGGCCCAAGCATGAGCTCATGGCATGCATCACGTTCATGAATGGTTGCAAGTGTTGCCATTTACATGTGCAAGAAGCATGGTTGCATCCTTGTAGTTGATCTGCCTTTGACATGGTTTGCGTGAGATGTTCAAGTCGAAGGTTAGAGGCTCTACTTATTGAGTATTCCTGTTTCTTTTACAAGTACGTAGCATTATGGCCACGGTGCATTTTGGTTCTTCCATAAAGACTTACATCACCACGTCCCACATAGTAGATATAGAGACCAATATTACATATAGTAAAGTGTCGTCCACCATGTGGATAGAAAATGGATTGGACAAACTTGTTCCAATGCATTTTGAAGATTGATTTAGGTGGTACAAGGACATATGGATATGGCCTCTTCGAGGGTTTGACAACCCGAACTTGAATCTTGATGATAATGATGACCCGTCCAAAGACTCGGACTTAGCTTATGTGTATCGGCCCAAGTAGTAGAACAAGGGTTCCCGATTTTCGCTAGTAACCGCCATAGCAGAGATAGGGATGCCCCAAGCTCACTTTTGGTGTATGTGAAATACCGCTTTGAAGTTTGTAAAATGTGTGGGGCCAGGGAATAGGCTTGTAATCGTCACTACATATGTAATTTATAAAGTGTGTTAGTGATGTTTATATATCATGTTCCCATGACATTTGTATCGGGGATTACGTTCACGCTTTCCGCATGTGCAAAAATGAGAGACAAATGAATTCAAGATTGCGACAAAGCCTGGGATGTGACAAAATAACCCAGGTTTCGAGTAAAAAGGGCGTGACAATACATTTGCAAGGAGTTCTTTTCACCAGTGTCATGACCTGTCTCACGAGGTGAACTCCGTGAGAGTTTATTAGATTTGTGGGGTGATGTTTAAGCTTCGCACAAACTCTCTCAAACTCTTCAAACCATAACTTTCGTTTTCATTTATCAGTTAATGGAACTTATGTTAGAGTCACTACTATCCTATTCTAGGGCGGTTAGGGCCGAAATAATGTCAAGAGTTCGCCTTACTTTTGCGATCTAGATAATTTGGGTTTATGTTTTGGTTATGCTAATTTTACTTAATGTCCATTACCGATACAATTTCTCTTTTGGAAAAACGGTACCTCATGTAATTTTCTATTTCAATTTATATTCCTAAAGCATGTAAAATATGTATTATCATGCATAAGTGCTCAAGCAAGAAATGTGCAACGGTCCAATAAATGAGAATTTCCTAATCTATATGCTGAGAAATAAATTCTAACTGCAATATAATGAAACTTAGGATACTAAAGGTTAACAAATCCTATTCATGTAAGGCGAGAAATGCCTAAATGCAATCAAAATCCTTTTTGTAATCATTTTTATGATCTTTATTTTTTTATGCAATGGATAATCAAAATAATGTAGGAGATAAATAATCCTAAATGCTTAAGTATAAATAATAAAAAGGAAACGCCTAAATTCCGCATAGAAAACAGTAACGACGAGAGACGATACTCGTTCAATCTTTTCATTTTCTCGTATTTGCGAAAAAGTGATTAGAATATACTCAAACGCATGTGTCAAGGGTTGGTTGTTTCGAATTGATCAATCACCCTACGGCCTTAGAATTTGCAATCTCAAGTCAGCCTTACACACCCACACACGCACACAAGGATCGTATGCACAAAGGATGAGTGCATTCGCTATGAACAAATTCGGGTCTTATACAGCCATTGATCGTCCCTCCGAGGCAATAGTGGAGTTTGAATCTTGCCAAGTCTATATATAATGCCACTTCAAGGCTCTAGGAATTGGAAAAGGCCATGGGCGCATTTTAGAAGTGAGATCAGGGTCAGCATGGGCACCTTAACACGGAGTAGGTGAACAAATGCAGGTTGCCCATGGGCTGGCCAAACGTTGATCTTCAGTCGGTCACTGGTCGTGCACGAGCCTTAGCTAGAATCACGCATGGACGGATCGTGCACAGTTCACGGATCGTGCGTGGGTCGATTACGACTGTCCGTGAGCAAGACCGATGTGCGTGACACGGCCACATGACGAACGGTCTTGGATGATGGTTCGTGCACGGCCGTGTCATTCTCCCCCACCTAATCGGGTGACACCCTTGTCCCGTCTGTGGCATGGAAGGCTTCGATGTGTTTCTTGAACTACCATAGAGCCTCAAAGGGTTTCCAACTTGCTTCAGTCTTGGGAAGGCCCTTCCACCCGACGAGGTACTCTTTCTTTGGCGCACAATATCTCTTCCGTATGATCCGGTCTGCCATGATGCATTGAACGCCCTGATAGTAGGAGGCTTTCACTCTAAGAGGCGCCTATTGCGATTCGGCGCCTGTTTCCATGAAATGGTTTTAGCATACTCACATGGCACACGGGGTGTAGCCTATTGGTGAACTTGAACGCAGAGGAGCTGTTTCCTCGATACCCCGAGGCGATCGCGCTTGGCGTGAGTGGATGTTGCCCGGTCATGATCTCGCGCCCAATTTACTTGCCTGTTTCAAACATAATGTCGAAGGTAGATTTCTAGGAGTGTATTCACCCACTCCGTCTATCCGCCGATTTGGGGATGCATGCTCGTCGAGAAGTTGAGGTTCGTCCCTAGGAACTTGAAGAGTTCGGTCTAGAACCGCTCGGTCAATTGAGGATCGCAATCGCTCACGATAGTGCGTGGAATGCTGCAATACTTGATAACGTGCTTCAGGAATAGCTGGGCAATCTTTGTGGCTAGCACGAATGTCGCGTACTTGGAGAAACGATCCACCATGACTATTAGGGTCCAACACCATTCGGACTTCACGAGGTTCACGATGAAGTCCACGTAGACGCTCTCCTATGGACGTTCTGGGATAGGCAACAGTTCAAGGAGCCCTGTTGGTGACCATTGCTCTATTTTCTCCAGTTGGCACAAAAGACATGTCCGCACGTAGGCTTCAACGTCACCCTGCGTTCGTGGCCAATAGTATCGATCGTCGATGAGTGCCATGGGGCGGTGGATTCCTATATGACCCGCCCATTTGGAATCTTGGCACTCATGCATGACCTCCTTCCTTAGTTTCTCGTAGAGCGGCACATAAAGTCGTCACCCCTTGGTGTAAAGGAGATCGTTCTCACACCAGAATCGCCTCGTCTTGCCCTCTTGGCATATCAAAGGACGGCTTGGGCATTTTGATCATGGCTCAGGCTTCCTTGATACGGTTGATCCACCGACAATCGGGTCGACTCACCATGTTGGCCAATTCGAGCTCCCTGCTTAAGGCATCAGCCACGAGGATTGGACTTTCCGAGCTTGTACTCCAGCACATAATCAAACTTGGCCAGGAAGTCTTGCCACCAAGCCAGTTTTTGGCGAGCTTCTTCTGAGTTTGAAAGTAGCTCGTGGCCACGTTGTCGATCCTCACCACGAACTACGATCCTAAGAGATAGTGCCTCCATGTACAAAGGGAATGCACTACCACGGTTATTTCCTTCTCTTGGCTCGTGTACCGTCGCTCGGTGTCATTCAATTTTCAGGATTCGAGATGCCCTCCTACATTAAGACACCACCGATAACAAAATCAGCAGTACTAGTTTCTACCTCATATGGTTTTGGTGTAGTTGGGTAGTACAAGCACTAACTCTTCGATCATGGCCCGTTTCAACCGACCAAACGCCTCTTGGCACCGATCCGTCCACTCCTACGGTCTTTCTTTCTTCAACATATCCCTGAGTGGCACGGTGAGGCTCGAGTATCCTCGGATGAAACACCGGTAGTAACTTGTGAGTTCGAGAAAGGATCTTAGCTCTACCACCTTGGTTGGCGACTCCTATTCAATGATGGCACGGATCCTGGCTGTATCGTCCACCCCCGATGATGTGCCCAAGGAGGGGGACTTCATTTTGTGCGAAAGCGCATTTCTCACACTTCACGTATAGGTCATTTTCCCACATCAAGACTTGTGTCAAGTTCTTGACGTGTTCCTTGAGCGTCCAGCTATATACAACGATGTCATCGAGGTAAACCACAATGAACTTATCAGGGAATGGGCGAAGTACCTTGTTCATGAGAGTGCAGAATGTAGTTAGCACATTGGTCAAGCTGAAAGGCATGACAAGGAACTCGTATGATCTGTAGAGGGTCACGCACGCGATTTTCGGCTCATCCCCTTTGGCAATCCGAACTTGCTAATACCCCGATCGAAGATCAAGCTTGGAGAACCATTGGGCTTCCCCGAGCTGATCGAACAAGTCTGCAATAAGAGGGATCACGTACTTATTCTTCACAGTGAGCTTGTTCAATGCTCGATAGTCGATGCACATGTGGAGGCTTCCTTCACGTTTGTTTTGGAACAAAATCGGAGCACCGAACGAGGCGTCAGATGGCAGAATGTACCTTGCGTCGCACAGCTCTTTGAGTTGTCTTCGCAGCTCCTCCATGCGATAGGGTGCTATGGCTGGTGGATGAGCATCAAGCACTAGCTCGATTCGATGATTGACTTCTCTTCGAGCAGGCAGCTTGGGCGGCATCACATCTGGAAAAACGTCGAGAACTTGGGCCAGCTTTCCCAGTACCTCACTGTCTTCCACGCCCTCCTCCCTCAACGCTGCCAGGAAAGTCACCTGGCCCTTCCTTAACCCCTTTTTCAACTGCATGGCCGATGGCATCTTCCTATCATGTCCCGACTCGCGACAAATTGGGACCATGCATTGGCACTCCTTATCTAGGATGCAAATACAACCCACGAAAGGCATATCTCCAATATTGATCCGATCGAGGAGTCCTACACCGAGTATGAAACCATAATCGTCAAGGGGGATTACCTCAATATCTTCCTTGCTCGTCCATGGACCAAGGTACAGCCCCACGTCCCTAGCCACGCTGCTAGTCGGGACTTCTCCGGAGTTCACCGTCTTAATTCAACCGGCTTTTCTCGTCTCGATCGACATATTCAGCTTCCTCGCGGCCTCTTTAGATGTGAAGAGATCGGATGCCCCGGTATCCACTAGCGCAGTCATCCCTTTAGGTTCCTTGGCTTTCTTAGTCTTGATCAACCCAAGGATCTGTAATGATCTGTAACGATTCTCCTTGCACAAGGCCGCCAACTTTCCTCTTTTTGGGCAATCTCGGGCCATATGGGGACCATCGCAAACTAAGCACTTGTAGGTGCATAGCTTACGATGGGATCCTCCATGGCTTGACTTGGGTTGAGTCCTCGGAGGGACTGATGGTGGTTTGCCTCTGTTTGGATGGTGGTACCGGCTCCGATCTCCCCTACCATTGTTTTTTTCCGTTGGACGAGAGTTCGACTTAGCCGACGATGAGGGCTTCTATTCCACGAGGGTGTTGGCCATAGAAGTGGCCGTTGCAGGACCATTACATGGCATCGTTTGAGCTCTTGCTTGACCCATGGTTTGAGTCCGCTCATGAACTGAAGGAATGCCTCCATCTCGGTCATGGACGGGATTTGGAGCAGCAGCTCCAAGAACTGTTTCACGTAGTCATGGGCTCCGCCCTTTTGCTTTAGGCGCTTGAGTTCCTCGCGAGCTTTCTCCTCCGCATAAGCGGGGTAGTAGGTTCGTTCAAATTCCTCCATGAACTTTGTTCATGTCGTGATAGGGTCCCCACTCCTATCGTCCGATCGGCGACACCACCGTAGCAGCGCATCATCAGCAACATACATGGCTATGGTGTTTATCCGAATCACATCGTTAGTCACTCCCATTGTCTGCAAGTATCATTCCATGTGCCACAAGAAGTTGTCCACGTCCTTTTCCACTCGTGAGCCCTTGAGTTCTCTCAACCTAGGCATGTCAGCACGTGGTTGCACAGTGATCAACCTGTTCACACGTACAACTTCAAGCTCAGCGAGCTTGCTTTTCGGCTCGGCCATCTCCACGCGCATAGCCACCATCACAGCCTCCCAAGTCTTGTCCTGCTGCTATAGCTCATCCATGAGGTATCCCAGCACCTCGACATGGAGCTCTCCCATGCCGACCTTGAGTTCATGCACTTCAGCCAAGAACTCCCTGCTGGCTTTCGCTCCTTCGACGGTTTGGTTCAGATTGTCCATCAACGTCCAGACGTTCGTGACGGTCTCCTTTAGGAACGTCACTCAATTCTCCAGATACCCCTTTGGATCCCTTGAACTCGAGACAGCATGGTTGTTCTTCAATTGGGTGGTCTT
Source organism: Eucalyptus marginata (assembly GCA_014182565.1). Lineage (NCBI taxonomy): Eukaryota > Viridiplantae > Streptophyta > Magnoliopsida > Myrtales > Myrtaceae > Eucalyptus > Eucalyptus marginata. The sequence goes on from CM024586.1 coordinate 21,802,990, forward strand.
CTCGGCTGGCTGCCACCAATCTGCTCAATCGTCGCCTTGAACGACCGGGACATCAGCACGAGAATCAGCCATTGCGCTTGGAACAATCGCTCTGATACCACTTGCCACGGGTCAATTGTTTCCGAGTGTTCAATCACCCGTGCAGCCTTAGGATTTGCAATCCTCAGTTAGACTTACACACCCGCACACACACAAGGATCGTCGTAGGCACAAAGGGATGAGTGTATTCACTATGAATGAGTTGAGCTCAATGCGGGGGAGGGACCCCTTTTTATACAACTTCGAGTCTTATCGTAGCCGTTGATCGTCCCTCCGATCCAACACGGTGGAGTTTGAATCCTATGAAGTCTACATATAAGGCCACTCAATGGTTGTAGCCATTGGAAAAGCCCATGGGCGCATGCTAGAAGCATGATCAGGGTTAGCATGCGCGCTTGACACGGAGCAGGTGAACAACTGCAGGTTGCCCAAGGGTTGGACGAACATTGATCATGGCTCAGTCACTGGTCGTGCACAGGCCTTCGCTCGTATCACGCATGGACGGATCAGGCATGGTTCACGGATCGTTTATGGATCAATAAGGGCTATCCGTGAGCAAGGCCCTCGTGTGTGACGCAGCCACATCATGGACGGTGTTGGATCATGCTTCGTCCGTGGCTGTGATGTCAGGTTGTGATGCTTGCTTGTTCAATCTTTTCATTTGTTAAAAAGAAAATTATAATTGATAAATACATAAAGGGTATGAAGTCCCATAATGTCATGCGCGACACACTTTCTTTCGTTTCATGCTTGTAATTATAATTGCACATCTAGAAACACAATAAAACATTGACAACATTCATTATAAGTATTCACACGAGTCTGATGTTATGCACACAAACACACGTCTCTCTTTATGCAAACCTCGATAGTTATCAACACAATAAAATACATAGTCTTGAGAGGGGTTAGGGTCACCTATCACCAATATCATTCTTACGCCCAAAAGCTTGTTTCTACAAAAGTCAAGCTACCTACCGCGGGTTGACAACTTTGCCCATCTACTAGTCACTGTCATCATTACAGTCCCACCGTTTCACCGTTGATATTCATGTACCAAGTGACGATGCACCCGCGCTAGAAACCCATATCGACCTATATAGTGAAACTACACTTGCTGTATACTTCTGCCGTCCTAGTTATAAGCACATTTTCATACACATACTCCTAGTGCACAAAAGTTCCAAAAAGTGATGGCAGTTAGTAAATCCATACTACATATCTGGAAAAATAAGAAGTGAGCCGACATCCAATAAATGAAATCTCTAAATGTAAGATAGGAGCTCATCTCACCACTCAACTGGATTTCATCAAATAACGGAGGTTGTGCTATGTCTCCAGAACCTTCTCCTTCCTCATGTGGCAAGTTTTGGCTTGGTGAACAAGGAAAGGCATGAAAGAGGTACTAACCTTTTTAGGTGGCAAGGATAGATTTAGTAATCATGATACTAGGATTTTTCTTGGAGAGCAAGCCAAGCCAAGCCATCATTATAGGATGACTCATGGGTATGGGTAAACCAATAAGAAGAAGACACAAAGACTTTTCATCATTCCCCCAGAACGCTAGAGTGCGACATTGTCAAACTGGCCACTCCAGGAATGTTCATGATAGGGAACCGCCCCCTCCATTCTCTTTAACGCTTGGCCTACTTCTTCCCCTTCCCCTTTCTTGCTTGCCCTCTCTCTCTCGACCTTGCCTTCCCACCGCCTCATCTAACTCTTGGCTAGGGCGATGGCCTACGTCATTTAGTTTAATTGTGTGCTCACCCATGAAAGTTGTGTGCATGTTATAATGTTCTTGTGTATGGGTTGCTTATGTTGAAATACGTTCACGCATTTGGATGAGGTTGAGGTTTGCTTGGCCTAGAATCGACGTCAAGTCATGATGGCTAAAGCCCAAGAGGCTTTGGATTGGAATTAAGGCATGCCTGTTCCAAGTTTGTTCAGTGCGGGGATCACCCATGGTCGCGAGATCTTGAATTAATTAAGGTGTGCCAGTTCCAAGTTTTGTTTGGTACGAGAATTGCCCAAGCCCACGAGGTCTTGGTATGACATTGAGGCATGTTGGTTCCAAGTGTTGTTTGGTACGGGCATTAGCCTAAGCGTGTGGTTCAAACCACGAGCCAAGAATCGCACCCAACATGTTGTATCGTATGGTAACACGTATTCTGGCACACACACGTGAACGACCTTGCCCTTGGGACTTGCATAGATCAGCTAAAAGGAAAATTAAAAAACAACCTTGTGTGACATATGACGTGTGATCACATAAAGGAAAGTTAATGTCACGACCTTATCATGGTGGACCACTTAGGGTTTGGCTAATGGATTACTAAACCTAAACTTAGTTTAGGTTCACCCAAAGTGGTACTAATTCACGACTTAGGTTCAAGTTCTTAAAAAGGAAATGATTTTTCTCAATTAGGAGTTGACACTAATCTATTTTGGGTGGGTCGATTAAAAACACAAATATAGAAATTGGAGAATTACTTCACTTTTACGAACCAGAGATTAAATAACTTTGGGGACTTGATTATGCTAGATTTTTTCTAATGTCATTTCGGTACGTTTTCTCTTTTATTTTGGAAAAAATGTTTTGTGGCTACCTTGCATTGATATTATGTTACTCCTACCATGTGTCGTGACCTGATCTCGTCACCCCCAATCCCTCTCGCTAGAAGAGAAAGGAGAAAAGGTCGGATTTAGGGGTACTCGATCACGAGAGTTACGTCACGGCTTAAGTTCCAAAAGATGTCATCACCTGCCTTTCGGGTCAAACCTCTCGTCAGCTGCCTCCACGAGATCATGAGTTCTCCCAAACTTGTACCCCGCGTGACAGCGGAATGTCGCGACCCATACCTACACAAGTTATACACCTTGGGAGAGGATGTCAAGTGTGAATACGCTTCACCGAGTTGAGGGTATCTTTATTGTGGTAGCTGTCTCGATAATACACTTCACCTATAAAGTCTAGTTGTTTATGACAATCTAAAAATAAGATAGGGGTCACCACTAGCCTCTTTTTTGGGGGTAGACTAGAAAACCAATTGAGGGTTGGGTGTGTTCCCTCGATTCCTATGCAACCAAATATCTAGATCTAGGGACTTGGGTTATGCTAATATTTTTGTTTGCACCCTTTTGATACCTAAACAATATGTTGTGTTTTCTTAACGTGTACATGCGTTTCTTTTACATTTTTGAGATCGTTAGTCCTAAACTAAATGGTTGTGCAAGGTTGGTTGTTTTCACGTTAATCTATTTCTAAAGAAAATCAGAAGGAAACATCCAATTGAATTAAAAATTGCAAAGCAGTAAGTAAACAAACAAGGAAAGCTAATCAATCTATTATGCAATCCCAAAAAATACAAAAGAGAAAGACAATTGAAAAAGATAAGAGTAATAGATGACTTGCAACTCGTCGAGTTTTCTACAAAAAATAGAACCTGAGATGTATGTCAGGGAAATGAATAGTACATGATAATGGTCGGAATGGACATCGACCTCCACCATCTTTGCTCTTTCTCCATCTTTGGGGTCCTAATCTAAACCTAATCTCGAAACCTATAACTGGGTACATACAATGGAAAGAAACAAGTATACACATCAAAACAATAAAGAACACGACATCATGTCAAGATCAATCGTTTAAAAAAAGCTCAGATTTTGGGGCCTCAAGGTCAGCCTTTGTCTTTCATGCGATGGTCCCACTAAGACGTCTATCCAATCCATTTTTGTGACTTATAGCCTGGCCAATTGTGTTCTCATATGCCAAGCAATCTATGGCAATCTATGTGATCGCTACGTTTTCCCTCGATATCATGCATCACCCAACTATTCATCTAAAAGTCACATGCATTGTAGAAATTTAGACATGCGTGCAGGCCTTTTGGACCTTCTTTCTCAACTAATCGAACAGATAAGTGAGCCGTCGACAGATTACATATTACTAAACTCACGCGCCAATCAGAGAACACATACGATTCTAATGAATGGCGTGATTATATTTATGAGGGGTACATGTGATATTTCAAAGACATTTAAAAATCATCCACAAAAAAAAAAAAAAAAAAAGAAAAAAGGACCGACTCGCGGCTCACTTAAATGTCGTAGGTATTTTGAATACAATTCAAATTAGGATTTTAAAAAAGGTCTGAAATTATTTAGAATTAAGTAATATTTATGCTATGGAACACCTTCAATTGCTAAGGCTAGCCCGGGGTTCGCATAAATGTACTCTCAAGTATCGCAGACATTTTGAATATGATCTAAATCACTATTTTTTCTTAAGCCAAATTGAGCTTTGGAAAATAATTTCTTAGAAATTGTTTTTGGTAGACATCTCCTGTACCAAAGTATTTTTTTGAAAGATGCAGTTTGGAAAGGCCAAACGTTTAACAACAAATCACAAAGCATTTAGGACAACTTCCATGGAGATGACATGGTCTAATTTCATACACAAACTAAGGTGAAATCAACAAAATTGATGAATGCCCACTGACAATTTAGCTATGGAAAAATTCCTTAATATGAATGATGTAATAATGAACAACTTTTGTGAAAAAGTCTTTGGTACAGGTTAGCCAACATGATGGAAAATAAGTTTCATTGAGAAACCAAGTACAGAATCCTAGTAGAAAAAATTGAACAAAAATATCTAACGTCTATCCAAAAAAGGGTTAGAACAAGGGTCTGAATTTGATCTCATATCCAGATTCTAGTTTTTTTAAAAAATGAATGTGATCTAAACGATGAGCAATCTGCATGAAATTAGTAGCCTTGGAAACCTCTACTTACAACTTCCTAGAAGAGCTCGAGTCTAAACTAGGTCAATTAGGTGCTCTAAGATCACAATCTCTAAAGGTGTCCATATTAGTAACTGAGAACTAGCACACAAACATCTATTAATAAATCTCAAAACCATTCAAGTAATACACAAATGGCATGAAAAAAATTGCATGCAACGTAGAATTGGATGCAACAAACAATTAGGTTGATCATGTTACCCTAAGTCGGCATGAGAAGATGTCATACAATTTGATGACAATAGAAGATGACTCAAGATTCTTGATAAAATGCTCAAGGGTTTCTTGGTGAACATATGCTCTCTTGCGGTACAAATTTAACATGTAGAATGATGAACGTGAACATGTGCTCGAGGCTTGGCTATGAATGGCATTGAGTTGCCAACATTAGCTCGAGGCTCGCATAAATGCACTTACAAACATCGTAGCCACATTAAGAACGAATTTGAAGGTTATGGAACACATTCAATTACCAAAGCTAGTCCGGGGCTCACATAAATGCACTCACAAGCATCGCAGACATTTTAAATATGGTCCAAACCACGACTTTTCCTTAAGACAAATTGAGCTTTGGAAAAGAACTTTTTAACAATTGTTTTTGGGAAACTTCACATGTACCAAAGTATTTTTTAAATTTGATTTGAAAAGACAATTTCTCCAAAAATCATTTAACAATGAATATTGGGGTATTTTTAGAGCAACTTTTATGAAAATGGAATGACCTAGGTTCATGCACAAATGAACCAAGTACGATGTTATCGCAAAATTGAATAATGCCCATCAACATAATAACGAACAACTTTTGTGAAGAAATTTTTCATAAAAGAGTTATACATGATTTTAGAAAAATCAGACAACAAGCAACAACATGTCAAAAAGTTGTCAAAACAGTAGGGCACTTCGGCAATATCACAATGATTTCTCCCTTTTCACACAACATAGCCAACATGTTGATATAAGTTTTGTTAGAGGCCAAGTGTAAAATCCTAATAGAAAAAACAGAAAGGAAATATCAAAGGTCCATCCAGACATCGGTTAGAACAGGAGTCTGAATAAGATCCCATGTCTAGATTTTGATGTAGTTTTGAAAAAAAATGAAAGTGGTCCCAACGATAAGCGATTTGTGTGAAATTAGTGACATTAGAAACCTCTATGTGTGTCTTATGATTTCCAAATTAGGTCAATTAAGTGCTCTAAGATCAAGATCTCTAAAGATGCGCATATTAGTAACAAAAAATCAAACACAAACACGCATAAATAAATCTCAAAACCATTAAAGTCATTTATAAATGGCATGAAGAAAAGCACACGTGACATAGAATTTGACGCGACAAACAATTGGGGTGATCGTTTAATCCTAAATTGGCATGAGAAAATGTCAAACAATTTGACGACAATACGAGATGACTCAAGATTCATGATGAAATGCTTGAGCGTTTTTAGGTAAACCTGCGCGCTTACGGTACATATTAATTAGGAAAAATGACACTTAAATGAAATGATGTGAACATGTATTCAAACCTTATAAGATGAGGTTTAAGTGTCAGGAAGAAATTATCATAAAATTTGGACTCTAGATAACTCAAACAAGCGTGGCAAGATGTGTGTACAGCAAGATATTGTTTCGACATTTGTCACGCCCCGAACCTCGAGACACGCGAACAACCCTTCATGGTCATGCAAATGTGACATCCCTAGGTAGTGTCGCCGACCCCATTCATTTATTATGCGCATACGGAACATATTTCCTTTCTACAGGTTAGTACAGTTCATATCACTCAATCATAGCTAGTAATAAGAACTTAATCGACTGAAACGCGACCACTTTCACATAATGAACAATCACACTCAGCACGCACTCCCTTTTTCAGGCATCGTCTATCTACTGAACATAGCCTACTCGTAGTTCGTCTATCTACTGACATTTAGCCAGGCATCGTCTCCCCACCTTGGAGCATGGCTTCAACGACGTTCCCGAAGGAGCATGGGCCCATAATCTATTGCGACTCGCATTTGTTGTAAGGGTCATCCCATATAGGGGCAAGTCCGACTCTACAGCTTCGGACAATTTCCATTTACAATAATTTAATTTGACTTTGGAAACGTTGAGGTTGGGATTGTATTTAAAATGCATGCGATGCCTGCTAGTGCAAGATATGCGAGCCCCAAACTCGCCTTGGCATTCCATAGCCAAGATATTCCTTTGACATGATTTTGATCATATTTAAAATGGTTGCAATGTCTGTGAGTGCATTAGCTGCGAGCCTCAGACTAGTTTGGGCAATTAAATGCGTTCCATAGCCGACACATCACTTTGTCTCAAAAAATTCACTTTTTGTTATCATGGGTTTAAAATTCATCTTTGAAGCACCACATGTACCACTCATGCATAAAATCATGCCATTCATTAAAAATTCGTGTGTTTGTGATCAGCTCATGCCTATTGAATAAGTGACCCGCTGATGATTCACTCAATTGATTTTAGATTTTATATTTTAGATGATTCACTCAATTGATGATTGACTCAATTGTTTGAGAAATAAGGCTTAAAAAGGGATGCCAATGCAGTAGATTTTAGATGTATGCTAGGTGTGATGCTTGATATCGAGGGTAGATCTTGGCAAAAACTTGAAGATGTCCATGGCTTGAAATAGAATTGGATGACAATGACTATCCACGCATGATCACTTAGTTTGGGTTATACAATCCAAAAAAAAGTAAAACGAAATTCATTGACAGTAGGCAACACGACATAATGTTACGTACCCAAAGGGCGATCATAGAAATATTAGCGTAACCAAGTTCGCAAACCTAGATCTCTAGTTCTATAGAAATCGAGTGTAACACCCCTCGAACGGCCTTCGATCCGTTGGGGTCGCCACAGTGCGCTTACCTTTCTTTTTACCTTATTGTCTATTATTCTGATACCATAAAAATTGATAAATCCATAAATCCGGGGGGTTTATATCATTTAGATCAGTCCCTACGCAAAAATATGGCAGATGCGTATCCAACAACTCCCTTCCCCATATTCGGAAAACGATGCAGACCAAAGATGACCGACATTTTCTGCCTGTGTTGTCCACCACCTCGTGGTCATATTTAATCGCTCGATCCATCTGCTAGTGGCAGTGGCAGCAAAGGTATCTTGTCTAGTCTAAAATGTTGGTCCGCAAACGGGGTGAGTACAACCACTCAGCATTAAAATATTCATTAAGTTATATCGTGTAGTACCATCAATATCTAGATTCATGCAAGCTAGACAAAAACAGTTCATCCAGGCATGAGTATGCATCGGAACCATAAAACTTTTAGTGCAACTCACAGTGCAGTTCCAACAAACAAGATGCATCATGTCCAGTCACACAAGTCCCGATCATAGGGCCAAACTGTTATGACACGTCCCATTACATGTCATACAATTTAGTCCCATAACCAGACCACGCTCAGTCTTAATATAATAATTAGTTTTAAAAATTCAAACGGTCGTATCCCCCCAGAGGACCAACGTTTCCACCATTCTGGCATTCCACACCCAATATTGGCGTCGCGGAAGCCTTTGGGCATGTATTCAAAATAAACCGCGCATCCAGCACACACCTTCGGGCATCTCGCACCCTAGACCACACTTACCCCTAACATGCATCATAATACAACCCTCACCCTCCGGGCATGTATCATAATACAACCGGGCATCCCGACGCTCCAGGGGTAAACCTCTGCGCATGTATTCAAAATACAAGCGGGCATCCAAAGGACACCGACTCATTCGAACTCTGGGCATCCCGACTCCCGGGGCCGACTCCCGGGGCATCGTTGTCCTGAGGGTCCAACGGCAACAATTAACATCTTAATTTCCAAAAACACTTTTCAATGCAATGACAAAATGTCTCTTGAGTCTCATCAGATCTCAATATTGCATGATATGCCAATGCTAGTATCATCATGTCACATAACAACCCAAGATGCATTAATTTTTAAAATCAGTTGAGCAAAGTCGAAGTAAAATAGCATAAAAACCGAAATGTGCAGTTTTAATGAAAATTTCGGAATAACCCCTAAATGAACTTAGGAAATTCTGAAATTTGGATATGTTATACACAAGACCTAAAGGAAAATGTTTCATGAAAAACACTAAGTCAGATTCATTGTATATCAAGAGCAGTAATCGCTATACTCTTTATTGACATTCGGTAATAGCCTCTAGATTTAACATTTTACAAGGAAAATCGTTTTGCTGACCAAACCTTGTTCATTTATTCTCAAATTTTGATATGTTATTCCTAAGGATGTGTGCTACAACTGTCATTAAGGATTTGGAGTCCAATTCTGATGCGTGATGGGGTGAGTGCTTCAAAAACGGAATTTTTTTAAGGGGAATCTTGTGGGTTAAGTGTATGGAGTAGTGTATACGGTAAAGAAACAAAAAGGAATAAGCAAAGATAGAACGATCTCCTTCCAAGGTATAAAGGCCACGCCACCAACCGAGGATGAGAATGGAGATCTACGAAGTTCACCACCAAGGCCTAAAGATTCCACCAGCCAAGGATAGAGAGCTTCTTGTCTCACCACCAAGGAGTGATCTACGCTCCCATGATAAGGAAACCGAAAGGAGTTATCCACTCTCCGAAGGAGTTCACTCAGGCAGAGGAAAGCTCACCATTTCATTCATAAAATTCGTATCTCCCATACATTGGATAGATTTTTTTTTTTTTTTTTTTTTTTTTTTTTGGAGACAGGAGGAACCAGCTTGCAGCCGACAGCCGCGCCGTAAACCCCCTGGTGACGCTAGCGCAGGACCCACCACCACGGCGTCACGCTTAATACACCTAGCTACTCACGCCGGGATTCGAACCCCTCCCCCCCCTCCCAAGGGGTCACAGGAGCCTATCCAGCGGAGCCACCACGGCCGGTGGTTAACATTGGATAGTTTTAACCTGTTTATAGGAGGATTTTAGCATTAGGAAATATTAAAAACAGACTTTAATGATCTAGGAACTCAAACCTTTGACTCTTGAACTGCATAACAACAAATACACCTAGGAACTTATGAAATGCAATTAGTACTACGGGAAGTTGCATTCTTGAACTTTTAGCTTTCCGTATTCTTGAACCGTTGGCCTTCCGCATTATTCGACCGCATTTGTAAACCGTTAGCCTTCCCAAAATTCGAGCTCATCCCTTGACCAAAAACTAATTCTCCTGAAACTGCATCAATTGGTCATGCAAGACGTCTAAAATGGCCTCCCATTGCTAGTTATCGACGTACCACAAAATAACGATACGTAATTAACATTATTCATTCAAAATGATCCATCGAAGCACGTAATGCCCAATTTCTTTATTGTCTTGGATAAGCATTGATGGTTCTGAGTTGGTCGATGGACCTACGTTGGATGCTCCCCCATCAACTAACTTGGGAGTAAAACTGGAGAGTTCAACAAACATCTAGGAGAGACCAAAAAGGTGCCTAAGTCTTCTTCTCGGTAGTTTTCCTCATCCATTACATCCCTCCATACCACGCAAGCCTCCTACTCCATGCCTAGAATATCTTGAACGAATGGGGCTAAACAACCTCCCATTCAACTTGCGATACATGGACACAAATTGCATAGGGATAGGATTAAGGCGTCCATCACCTATCTAGATAGTGCAAACATAACGAGTCAAACACAAGGCTAGAATGTCGATCCTCAAAGTTCCTATACACACCATCTACCCGAACAGACAAGCCATAAGTCGCCAGGGGCGTCACATTCATAGCTAATGATTTGAGAGGAAGAAAAAGGGGTGAGCAACAATGCTTTATAAAGCATAAAGCATGGCATTAAACAACGAGATCCTAGCTTCGCTCGTTAGTGAACAAACCTTGCCTCATATTGATCCACTGTCAGGTTGTTTTGGGCTAACTGCATAAACTCCATCACCTTCTTGTCTCTACTACAATTAGAAAAGTGCTTTCCAAAGAAACCCCGAACAAAACCAGCCTAGTAGTACCTTCAGGGAATATGGTCAACTTGAAGCTAGGATTCCACTAGGGATACCTTCTCCACATCCGCGCATCTCAACAATGCAAAAATCTTTTCCACCTGATCTATCCATAGCTCAGGCTTCAAGGGGTCACCCAAACCAGAAAATTTTGATGGTTCAGCTTATGGAATTGTTCAACCAGCCCTTGCATTCAGCATTTACCGCCCTAGTGTTGCTCTTGAGCTTGTCTCTCCGTCAGGGCTCCTACATTAGCAAGAGTCTGCAAAATCCCTTCCAATGTAGCCTCTATCCTCGTAGGGGATCCAGCCGTGGCCGCCAATCTATCGGTGTGGATTGTATCATTGTCATGGGAGTATGGCATGGTGAGACTCGTTTATACTTCCGCTGATGAGCTGCGTTGAAACATTTTCAAAAAAAAAAAAATTTCAAAGAACTATGGTTCCTCTTTCCTGAATGAAAGAAATTAGACTGGTCTCTAATAGGTAGAGCATTACGTTCTGTGGCAACCTTAGCTGATCGGGGGTGCCACATCTTGGTTGTCCCATGGTCCAGCGTCTCCTGTTGCGCCCAGCCGCGTCCCCCGAGGCGTCCCTGGTTGCCATTGAAGTACCTTGGCCACCGTCCAGCCGCCGTTTGCCTCCGCCGTCAATCGCTATAGCCTCCGCATCCCATCCTGAGCCGTTTTCAGCCGCTGTTGTCGCTCGATTTAGCTTCGGCCAGCAAACAGAATTGCAAGCCCTACCCAACCATGGACCTTCATGGGCGATTTCGAGCCTTTTCGAGCCTTGTTTGGTGCCTCCGCAAGGTCGTCTCTCACTCGTCTCCGTGTCGCCGTCGTCATGGACTCACCGGATCGTTTTAGGGACCAGATCGGATCGTGGGATTTTAAAAGTGTGAATATCAGTTTTTCTGGTTCAAATTGAATTGTCAAATTGTGCGAACATTATTGTACGTCAGGTTATGAGAGTATTGAATTGTCAACTATTGAGAACAATATTTTATATCAGCTTGGGTTAGCTATAATATATAATAGCCTCGATGAGCTATAATATATATCAGGTTGTGCGAGCAACCATCTATATCAGCGTGTGCGAGCATAAATATACGTCAGCTCGTGTAAGTAGTAATCAATTGATTGAATTGAGAGATGGTATAGATCGTATCAATTGAATCGAATTGAATTGATTGATTGAATGGATTGAATGATCAATGAGATTGAATTGATTGGTTGAGTATATCAATTGTGTGGATAGACTGTCTTTAGGTGTATTTCCTTTCTAGTCGGAGTTTAGTGTTTGAACTTGCTGGGACATTATCTCACCCCGTTGTGGGCTCAATCTTTTCAGGTGCTTAGATGGTATTTTTTCCGGAACGTTTTGGTCAGCCCAAGAGGATTACCGAGCAGGTTACCGGTATTCGTGTTCCCGAGGGACATTGGGTCTGGTCAGCTATAATACATATCAGCTTGTGCGACCATCGTCTGGGTCGATGCGGGCCTACCTCAGAGGGAACCCCATCGATTCAGAGCATGGTATCATTGCAAGCTCAATGGACACAGACGGGGTACTTGTAGGATAGTGAGATCCCAGCTTTGGTGATAAACGTTGCTCATCCCGAGGGTACAGCTGACGCTGGTGGTGCAGTGCTGGACCCAAGTCCCTAGGAGACCTTGGAGTTTTTAGTTGGGAATTCGTCCGCCTAGTAGGCTTGTCGGCTTTTCTATTTGAGTACATTTTTGTCTATAGCCCAGCTTTGTATATGAACTAGGGTGTTTATAAAAGTATTTTGGTTTTATATCCCGTGTTGGTTGTTGTCCACGGTTTTCTTTCGCTTCCGCATGTGCATTAAAATTAATTGGTCGACGACGCGTCCTGGGATGTCGCAAATTTTATTGACCACTGAGGGATGGGCACACGCACGAGTTCGGGACGTGACAAAACATCTAGGAGAGACCAAAAAGGTGGCTAACTGCTCTACTCGGTAGTTTTCCTCATCCATTATATCCCTCCATACCACGCAAGCCTCCTACTCCATGCCTAGAATATCATGGACACAAATTGCATAGGTAGTGCAAACATAACGAGTCAAACACAAGGCTAGAATCTCGATTCTCAAAGTTCCATCATCTACCCGTACAGGCAAGCCATAAGTCGCCAAGGGTGTCACATTCATAGCTAATGATTTGAGAGGAAGAAAAAGGGTTGAGCAACAATGCTTTACAAAGGATAAAGCATGGCATTAAACAACGAGATCCTAGCTTCGCTCGTTAGTGAACATAGCACAAACATAGTGAACCATCATAAACATGGACTACATAAAATAGGGCACCATATGGTACCAATGATATCATGTGAACTAAACAAGCTAAAGTGAGTAAAGTGCATGAAGACTGCATTGCAACACGCATAAGAACTTCATTCATGCATCACATGGCATACACTATCCCATTGATGCATCTCATGACACACGGCTACACCATCACACGTACTCACACGCCTTGTTAATTAATGTCAACGTGTGAACATGTCATATCCACCCTCGAAACGAATTGAACTTGGGACACCAGCCCGATCCATTAGACTCACTTCTAGGTCATTGGCTGGACTTCCTGGGGACTTTGGCCTTAGGCATCTCCCTCCAAGGCATCCTAGTGTCCAAGGGGACGCTGGCCCTCGACATCTCCCTTCGAGGCATGCTAGTGCGCAAGTGTCCTTGGCTTTGTGACTTAAAACCAAGGCATCCCAAACCACACAACTTGGGGCATCCCCACTCCCCGAGGGCATCATTGGGACATTGGCCGACAGAATATCTGTGGCATCCTAAAATCTCATGACAACCCTTGCATATACCATGAACCATGAATAGGTGATGGAAGCGCCATCGGACTATATTATAGCCTTTAGACCAATGGATTTCAATAAACCAAGGCCGAGCATTTAATGGAGGATTATTTTTTTGGAAATGCATCCTATGTCCATGTGATATTAAGGATTGTGTTAAAGGATAAATTGATAAGGAAATTTTGTTCTTGGCCATGAACTTTATAAGTTGGATTTTTATTGATCTATGTTACAAAGTTTTATGGCCATATGAATTTGTATTTTGGTATTTATATAAGTGGGGAATTAAGGTGGATTTCTTCAGGCCCAAAACCACCCCACAAACCCCCACTGTTCGTCAGGCTAAGGGCCGGCCAAAGGAGCCCAAAGGGCTGTCGACCGAAGGAGGGAGAGGCCCAGCCCATTGAGCCCATCAACTTGCATGGAAATCTACAAGTGGCTAAGGGGATCAACTAAGTGTCATCTTGCATGCAAGGTTAATGATTTCTAATCATTGAAGGGGAAGAAAAGAGGAAGGGCAGTTTTGAGAGAGAGGGTTTTCGACCGAGAGAGAGAGAGAGAGAGAGAGAGAGAGAGAGTAAAATCGAGAGACAGAGAGAGTGAACTAAGAGAGAGGGGAAGCTGACCGTGAGCCGTGAAGGAAGGAGGAGATCGTCAACAGTGCCTAGCCACCGCCGTCGAGCCCACCTTTCCCTGCCGTGTGCTTGCTGTGTTTTCTTTGTGATTGTATGTGTTGTGTGGTGAATTTCGGAGGTGGTGAAGTTATGGGAGTAAATGCCTTAGTCTAGTAGTCTGTTTTCTGGAAAAACAATCTGACCTTCGGTGATTTCGTGAGCTACATGCAACTTCCTAGTTGGAATCTTACTTCAACCTCTGGATGAAAGTTGTAAAGGACATCTTGAGGAGTAACATACTAAAATTTGAGATGAAACGGACAAGTATTGGTTGGTGAAATGATTTTTCTTTGAAGATACTAGATCTGGAAACTGTTGTTATCCGTACACATCCGTTGTGACGGAGTGATGCTGGGGATATTGGCCCCGCCACCGCCCGATGCACCAGGATAGGTGTGATGGCCCGCATGAGGAGAGGGAGCGGACACTGTTTGGAGATAGCTGACACTTGTAGATGGAAGGTTATACATGATCGTTATAGGGGGTCGAGTTCTCTCTTTTGAGTTGTAGCCAAGTTTAGTGAAAAGCCTTAGCTTTTTGGGTTCTACTGACCTAAGATGTCCATCCTAAAAATGTAAATAAAAGTGGCCCGGCTTTATGTTTTCCTTCAATGTGTAGTTGGTGTGCATTCTATCATCGCTAAGTGAGTAGAGGGACGGTGAGACTCGTCTTTAATTTCACTATGAGCTGCGCTAAACTCTTTGCAAAATAAAAATAAATGCCTACGAACCTCGGTTGTTCTTCAAACCCCTTTATATCAAAGACAAGTAACCGGTATCCAAAAGCTAGAGCAATAGGTATCTGTGGCGACCTTCGCTGTTCAGGGGTGCCACAGTTCTAGTGGCTTGCATGTGTTATTCTAGTTAAAGTTTGGCTTCGACCTCTAAATGAAAGTTATAGAGGACTTCTTGATGGTTAACATACTAAAATTTGAGATGAAATGGACAAGTTTTGAGTGGTAAAACCCTTTTTCTTCGAAAATACTAGAAAAACTACCTCTTAATTTTGTTAATTTTATAAAATGTTCCAATTCGAATTTGACTTCGTGCTCTTGATAAGACTTGTAGATAACATCTTGAAGAACAACATACTGTAATTTTAGAATAAATGAACCAGTAATAAGGAAACAATTTTTCTTCAACATGGGTAAACATGGAAAACGGTACTAAGAACAGGAAAAGTAAATCGATTTTAACCTTTGATTCGGAACGAATTGGACTTCGGTTTCTTCATGAAACTGGTACCCCTAGATCTTAATTACAAACTGTCCAAATTTCAGAATTTTCTGAGTTCATTTAAGGGTTCAATCGAAATTGTTTCCGAAACTGTGTATCGGTAAGACTAAAAATGCTTTTTCAGCGATATACGGACTTGTACGTATTCTGTGAAGCCTTGTTTGATATAGTGTTCTTCAAGAAATATGTTTTCTTAGATCTTATCTCATGGAGATGTATGCATGACTGCACATTTCAGATTAGAAAGATCCATTGAGTAGTTTAATGGATCTTTTACTGCTGAGTGGTTGTACTGACCCCTTTGGGGACTAACATTTCAGATTAGAAAGATGCCTAGGTTGAGTGTGCGGAGCATATTTGTGTCACCATTCCTGGTTTCGTGCTCATTCGAGTTTGCGTGTTGGTGATGTATGACGTGGGCCTGGCCAGGGGCCCGGTCATCCTGGAGTTTTTGTTTGTCCACGTCCGTCGTGACGGTGTGATGCTGGGGATGTTGCCAACGCTGCCGCCTAATGCACCAGGTTGAGTGTGATAGCCCGCATGAGGAGTGGGAGCTGACACTTTTTGGGATAGCCAACACTTGTAGATGGAGAGTTATACACGATCGATATAGGCGATTGAGATCTCTCTTTTGAGTACAAGCCGAGTTTAGCTAAAATCTTGGCTTTTTGGTTATACCGACTCGAGATGTCGATCGCAAATATGTAAATACAAGTGACTTGGCTTTATCTTTTCCTTTTATGTGTAGTGGGTGTGCATTGTATCGTTATCTTGGGAGTAAGAGAGGGTGAGACTGGTTTACATTTCCGCTATCAGCTGCGCTGAATCCTTTTTAAAAGAAAAAAAAAATGCACTTAGTCACTTGGTCGTAAAACTTGCAACATAAATTAATAAATTCCAACTTATAGAACGCATAGCCAAGAATGGAATTTTTCCATCAAATAACTATCCATTAAAAGCCTGGCCTTAAACCTATTGCAGATCATGGATCAAGTGCTTGCAACAAAACTTGATGATACTTCCATCACCTATCCATGGCTCATAGCACATCCAGGGATCGACATGAAATTCTAGGATGCCACAATTCTCCCCTCCTTAGAGTATTTTGTCCTCGAAATTAGACATTCCGTATGTCTCTTGGAACAAGTGAGGGTACCTTTCCCTCATTTCATTTTGACTCTCCCATGTGGCTTCCTCCACATCATGATGTCGCCATAATATCTTAACCAACGGGATTTTCTTGGTCCAAAGGACTCTCTCCTTCCAGTCCAGCCCTTGCACAGGCTCGTCGATGTACTTTAGTCTCTCATCTACTTTGATGGCTTCATGATCGAGTATCTGACCTTATACGGCTAATACCTTCTTAGCATCGATACATGCAACACATCATGTAAGTTTCCCAGATTAGGAGGCAACGCAAAACGATAAGCTGCGTCTCGTATTCTTTCAAGTATCTCAAAGGGTCCAACAAATCTGGGACCTAGCTTCCCTTTCATTCCAAATCAAGATATTCCTTTCATTGGAGATACTTTAAGAAATATGTGATCTCCTACACTAAACTCCAAAGGCCTTCTATGCCTATCTGCGTAGTCTTTCTGTCTACTCTAAGTTGTTTTAAGTCTTTTCCTGATAATCTTGACAGCTTCAGTAGTAACTTGTACCAATTTAGGTCCTGTCAATCTTGTTTCGGCTACATCCCAACAGACAGGGGTCCTGTATCTCCTTCCATATAACACTTCATATGGAGCCATGCCTATACTTTTTTGAAAACTATTGTTATAGGCAAACTTTATTAGATGCAAATTCTCATCCCAGTTTCCTTTAAAGTGAATAACACATGCTCTTAGCGTATCCTCTAGAGTCTGTATCACTCTTTCTGATTGCCCGTCTGTATGAGGATGGAAGGCAGTGCTAAATTGAAGCTTTGTCCCTAAGGCGTTTTGGACACTCCGCCAAAAATTCGAAGTAAACTTGGAGTCTCGATCATAGGTGATCGTTACGGGTATACCATCAGGGCTTAGTACCTGGGTCACATATATCTCAGCAAGTTTATTCATTGAATAGTTTATACAGACTGCTAAGAAATGGGCAGACTTAGTCAAACGATCCACTATCACCCAAATAGAATCATGACCATTTGATGTCCTTGGCAGTCCTTGGAGAAAGTCCATTGTTACATGCTCCCATTTCCATTCTGGTATGTCTAACGGTCTCAAGAGTCCTGCAGGTTTGCGATGTTCCGCCTTCACTTGTTGGCACGTCAAACATTGAGAAACGTGCTTAGCCGTATCTGCTTTTATGCCATTCCACCAAAATTGCTGGCGCAAATTCTTGTACATCTTTGTACTACCCGGATGAACATCGTAATTACTCCTATGTGCCTTCAACAGAATTTCCCTCTATACTTCTTCATTGTCGAGAACACAGAGTCGTCCTTGGCATCTTACCACTCCATCTTCAGAAATTTGAAATTCTGGTCATTTTCCTAAAGACACTGCATCTTTCAGTTTCATAATTTCCGTGTCAAACTCTTGCAGGATCTTAACTTTCTAAATAATTTCAGGTTCAATGCTTAATGCACTAAGCATACCGGTAAGACGATCCACTTTTAATTGAAACTCTGAGTCCGCTAAGGGCTGACTTACGACTAAGGGCATCCACTACCTTATTCGCCTTCCCTGGATGGTACCGTATCTCACAATCATAATCCTTTAACAACTCCATCCACCTCCTTTGTCTCATATTCAACTCCTTTTGTGAACAGATATTTTAGGTTCTTATGATCTGTATAAATCTCAAACTTTACCCCATACAAATAATGCCTCCATATCTTCAAAGCAAACACTATAGCTGCCAATTCTAAATCATACGTTGGGTAGTTCAGTTCATGAGGTTTCAATTGTCTAGATGCATAGGCTATGACCTTGCCATGTTGCATCAAAACACATCCTAATCCTTTGTGGGATGCATCACTAAAGACTGTAAAGCCATCAGATCCAGATGGTATAGTCAGGATTGGAGCCGAGGTCCACTTTCTTTTAAGCTCCTGAAAACTCCTTTCCCATTCCCCACTGCATTCAAACTTCACGTTCTTTCGAGTCAATGGGTGTTGTCGGTCTCGGCCATTTTATCACCATCTCAACTTTCGCCGGGTTCACTGCAATTCGTCCTCCAGATACCACGTGTCCCAAAAATACTATATGGTCTAGCCAAAATTCACACTTGCTGAATTTGGCATACAGCTTGTGATCTCTCAGAATTTGCAAAACTATCCTCAAGTGTTGCGCATGTTCTTCAGGCCCTCTAGAAAATATGAGGATATCAACAATAAAAACAATCACACACTGGCCTAAATAAGGCTTAAATACCCTATTCATTAGATCCATAAATGCAGCCAGTGCATTCATTAGTCCAAAAGGCATGACGAGTAACTCGTAGTGTCCATAACAAGTCCTAAACGCAGTCTTTAGGAATGTCTTCTTTCTTAATCCTCAGCTGATGGTATCCCGATCTAAAGTCAATCTTAGAGAAGACCAAACTTCCCTAGAGTTGGTCAAATAAATCATCAATTCTAGGCAAGGGATATTTATTTTTAATGGTCACTTCATTCAGTTGGTTACAGTCAATACACAAGCGCATCGACCCATCCTTCTTTGTCACAAACAACACTAGTGCACCCCAAGGTGAAGCTCTTGGCCTAATGAGTCCTTTATCAAGTAACTCCTGCAGTTGCACTTTCAACATTAGAGAGTTGGTATAGTGTGAAGTACTCAATATTTTGACCGAATGTGAGTCCAATTAGTTGTTTTGAGCTCGAATTTGGGTTCCGTCACCCTTGGTGAAGGTATTGAGTTTCTTCTCTGCACTTCCAACAAAAACAAATACAAAATCATCCACTAATTACAAGCATAGGGGACTCACAAAGTTTCTGGTTGATTACCTCGATTTGACTAAAATATGTTGATGGTTTTTGTGCTTGGACAAGAACAGCGCCAATACCAACTCCGCTTGCATCACACTCCACTTCAAATACTTTATCAAAATCAGGAAGTGCAAGAATAGGGGACTCACAAAGTTTCTACTTGATTACCTGACAGGCATTTTGAGTAGCCTTTGTCCATTCAAAAGCAGCCTTCTTCATGCATTCAGTTATAGGAGCCATAGGAGCCACGAGGGTACTAAAGCATTTGACAAAACGTCGATAGAAAGAAACAAGTCCATGAAAACTTCTTACATCAGAAATGGACTTCGAAACTGGCCAAGTCTTCATAGCCTCCACCTTGGCTTGATCAACAGAGATTCCATGTTTGGAAAATACATAACCAAGAAACAAAATGCTTGGAGAGAAGAACTCACATTTCTCCATTTTAGCATATAGTTTTCATTCTCAATACGTCCAGGACCTGTTTCCAGTGAGATATATGCTCCTTCTCGTTCTTGCTATAAACAAGAATATCGTCGAAATAAACAACGACAAATTGACCAATAAAGGAACGGAGAACCTCGTTCATAAGTGTCATGAAGGTACTCAGACCATTAGATAATCCGAATGGCATAACCAACCACTCATAAAGGCCTCCCTTGGTCATGAAAGCCATCTTCCATTCATCACATTCTCGCATTCTAATTTGATGATAACCACTTCGCAAATCTATCCTTGAAAACACAGAAGAATCATATAATTCATCAAGCATATCATCAAGTCTAGGTATAGGGTTCCTATACATAATCGTGATGTTGTTGATGGCCCGGCTATCAACATACATTCGGTATGTACCTTCCTTCTTGGGTACAAGTAGAGCCGGAATTGAACATGGACTCATGCTTTGTCGAACATATCCTTTGACGAAATGTTCATCGACTTATCTTTGCAACTCCTTAGTTTCCTCTGGATTGCATCGATAAGCTGGCTTGTTTGGTAGTGGAGCACCGGGGATCAAATCAATTTGATGCTCAAT
This sequence comes from Eucalyptus marginata, assembly GCA_014182565.1. NCBI lineage: Eukaryota > Viridiplantae > Streptophyta > Magnoliopsida > Myrtales > Myrtaceae > Eucalyptus > Eucalyptus marginata. The sequence continues at coordinate 21,823,529 of CM024586.1, forward strand.
ACCTCCATTGGGAGGTAATCCAGGTGGCAAATGCTCTGCGAACACATCTGCAAATTCTCCCGTTGCTCTTTATTTGGAGAAACTTCAGCATGCAATGCTCTTCGAATGATCAACAGCTCGCCATCATTAGCTTTCTCCACAACTTCTTCTTCCCCATCAGATTCAGAAATATTTTGGTCTTGGCAGCCCTCAGCCTCTTGAAGCGCCAAATTGATCTCCTCAATTTCTTCAAGAGTCATAACTCTCCGATTTGGACAATTTGCTTGTAAATGCCCAAAACCATGGCACTTAAAGCATTTTCCCAAGACTTGATTCGGCTTTTTCCTTCCCTTGCTCGTTGATGCTTTAGATTCTCCCCCTCTAGGGAAGTATATTTTGTGAACTTTAAGACAACAACCTTACTTCAACACAAAAATTCGTTCAGATGTGTGTAGCCAATCCAAAAAGCCGTCGAGATTGAGATTTGAGATTAAGAATCACAAGAGTGCAAAATCGTTCAGTTGTCTCCACTGAAATCGGAATCATCATCAGAATTTTGACGATATTCAGAATTGTCACGTCGATGCCGTTCATTGGGACGCCTTGCTGGCTGTCCTTGTCTTGCTGAATTCTTTAGAAGATTGAGGACTCGCTCCATTTGTTGCTGAAGATTTCGGATTGCCCAATCTCGCCTTTCCTTGAGCGCTTGCTCCAAATTCAAGCATCTTGGAACTTGATGATCCGTAAGGAATTTGTAATAGAAGAACGAAAGGAATCACTCAAATGCGTTGAACCGTGAGCTCTGATACCAATTTTGAATAGTTTTCCCCTATTTATAGGAGGATTTTAGCCTTAAGAATATTAAAAACAAACTTTCCTGAGCTAGGAATTTAAACCTTCAACTCTTGACCTGCATAACAAAACAGACACCTAGGAACTTACGAAATCCATTTTTGAACCTTTAGCTTTCTGTATTCTTGAACAGCATTCTTGAACCTTTGCCTTTCCGCATTCTTGAACTGCATCGGAGAACCTTTAGCCTTCCAAAATTCGTGCTTCTCCATTGACCAGAAATTAATGCTCCTGAAACTTGATCAGTTGGTCATGCAAAATGTCTAAAATGGCCTCCCATTGCTAGTTATTTACATACCAAAAAATATCGATCAGTAATTAACATTATTTTTTCAAAATGAACCATTGAAGCGCATAATGCCCAATTTCTTTATTGTCCTGGATAAGCATTGATGGTTCCGAGTTGGTGGATGGACCACCGTAGGATGCTCTTGTATTAGGACGGGCCTGAAAACAGGCCACGAAGCCTGTTCACACTTGCTGGCTTTTCGGTTCTGCCTAAGAGCCGAACGGGCTGGGACGAGCGGTTGGTCAGGTTGGAAACAACACGGGACGGGCGGACAAGCTACAGCGGGCAATGGTGGTCCACGTCGTCGACTGGATGGCGACAAAGACGGCCCAGGCAGGTCGCGGGCTCAATGGTGCCAGCACTTAGAACTAGCAGGCGAGCGGCGGTCGGACAGCGAGCTGGGGCTGTGGACGGCGAAGGGGCTGGTTTCTTCTCAATTTTTGAGCTGAAAAACACTACAAACATGGAGAAAGTGAAAGCCAAGGAAGAAGAAGAAGTGAGCTGAAGAGAGGGGGGTCCCATTTGGCCTCTAAAGTCCACCCTTATCTCCCCTTTCAATCATTGCAAAGCCCCACCAGCCATGGTTGTCATCGAACGCCAATTTGCACACTTACAGCTTCTTCTAGAAGCCATTCAAGAGGTCCAAAAGTTGCACCCCAGGGGACCTACGAATTTTCGGCAATCTTCACCCAATTTGCTTCAAAATTAACATTTTTCGCCATCAACTGAACCAACTCGAAACCCAAAGACGCGACAAAAAGCAGCCCTAGCATTTTTCCGGCAAAAAATGGCCCAACTTTCAAATTTTGCCGAAAATCCCGGTTTGCAGAAAAATCTTCCGAGGGTAAGTCGACGTTCCAAAAATGAATCGTGACATTATAGAACTTCCAATTTCAGTCTAGCGAGATTTATCGTGACCTAGCCTACCGCGTATCTTTTAGGAATTTTTAGTGCAATTGACCCGTGGTCGATTATTTTCGAGCCGCATTGTGCATCTTTGACTCATTGGCGACCTTGGCTGTCGTGAAAATCCTAAGCATTCAAATACGGGCACAGGGTACAGAAACAACAGAAAAATCATTCTAATGTCGTTTGACGAGAATTTTGCGATTATGTGGAATCTCCCACACACTAATCACATATCTTAGTCGAATCGACCTATCTCTGATATATTATAAATTTTTACGGTGCTGTAATGACCCCTGCAGATTGGCACGGTCGATCAGTCGATTCCTAGTCGAATTCTTAAGTCTATTGTGTTTAGATTCCTTAATGGCTTCACCTGATAGACTAATTATCTCGGGAGTGGCCAACTCAGAGAAAAAAACAATAGGCGTGTCAATGAAAGGCCCGACTTCTTCAATTCAACATAGAATCCTGAAAATTAGGATGTCGTAGGCAATGTGTAGCATCCTCTGCCTAGATGGCATTCCACACAGGAGTATCGTCCCGCGTGTTCATACGCATCCAGACGGATTCCACTTAGTGACCATGCAAGCACGTCATCAATTAGCCCAAAATACCAAAATTCTTTTTTAATACAATAAACCTTTCAATTTCCCTTTTTTTATTTTTTATTTTTTTATTTTTGTTGAAAGCTTTTGTGGCACCCCCAAACCCGATAGGGTCGCCACAGATACTAAGCGATATATCCAAAGCAAAAACAACTTCTTTGACGTTAGAAAAAGGGAGTCGTAATTAAGGGCCGAGGCTTAGGCGTAAATTTTTTTTTTTTTGAAACAACTTAGGGATTAGCGCAGCTCACAGCGGAAAATTTGAGACGAGTCTCACCATCTCTCCACTTCCTTAGCGATAGCACAATGCACACCAACTACACAGTGAAAGAAAAACACAAGGCCGAACCACTTTTATTTACATTTTAAGATGGACATCTTTGGGTCGGTATAACCAAAAAGGAAAACCGAGACTTTTCACTATACTCGGTTATATCTCTAATGAGATCGTCGACCCCCTAAAAGAAACATGAAAGCCCTTCCATCTAAGTGTCGGCTCTATCTCCGAAAAGTGTTGTCCCTCTCTCTCTCGCTCACGGGCCGTCACACCCAGCCAGGTGCAGCGGGTGGTGGCGGTGGTAGCATCCCCAGCATCACTCCGTCTCGACGAACGTGAACAGACACGAACTCTTGAACGACAGGGCCCCCAGACAGGCCCACATCGTACATCACGAATGTACGAATCCGAATAAACGTCAACCCAGGGATGGTGGGACAGTCAATCTCCGCCCACTCAACCTCCACATCCGAAGGAAGGCCGTAAAAGACGCCCCGCGAGACAGTTGGGAGCGGCACCGTACTAATCTGAAATGTTGGTCCCCGAAGGGGTAAGTACAACCACTCAACAAGTAAAGGTCCAATGACCACTCAAGCATCATACAATACAATCAAAGCATAGCATGTCATTTAAGTATACATACATAACTTACCTTGATATCATACACATGTCATCTATCTCACATACATGCATGATCATATAGTCATCATCCTCAGCATGCATTTATGCATTCATCGTTTTCATATCACATGTGCCATCATACCACAGGTGCACATACATCCATGCATGTGGATCACTTTTAATTCTTATTTTTCACAAGGATCTCATCAATTTTTCTCCCCAGGGATCAATGTTTGCATCCCAAAATTTATCGCTCGCACCCAACTTGGCATTGCGAGGAACCTCCGGCACACACCTCCGGGCATCTCGAAACTCCCGAGGACATCCGGCACACACCTCCGGGCATCTCGAAACTCCCGAGGACATCCGGCACACACCTCCGGGCATCCGGCTCACACCTCCGGGCATCCCGACACTCCCGGGGCAACGTCGGCTCACACCTCCGACGGTCATTCATATCCTCATACCTTTCTTTTCCAATTCCACTCTTGAAATCTCTAATGCAATTGATTCAAATTGTGCTTTTGAAATCATGTAGTATGCATCAATGGAATTTCCCTTTTTGATTAAATAAAACCTTTCTTTGAAATCATGTAAAATTTTTCCTTTTCTTGAATCACATATGAAATGCATGAAAGTCATTACACCATTACATGAAAAGAAATCCAAAGTCTCGTAATTCACATGACATTTCATATGGACCACACATCACAGCATAGAAGTGATCATACAACTCAATATCATAAATTTCGGAATTGTACAGCATGCACAGTTTTCATATCATAGTCAATTAAATAGGCAACCGACCTTCAAAAATCATGAAATTTAACTATGTTGTAGTTAACACATAGACAAAGATGTTTCATGCAGAACATTTCTTCAAATAAAGATTGTACAAAAACTTATAGGTCATGCATGTCAAGATTCTCATGTCCGAAACACACGGTTTGCACGGTTGTCACATCACAGTCCATTAAATAGGCAAATGGCATTCAAAAATCATGAAATTTGAGTATGTTATAGTTAACACATAGACAAAGATGTTTCATGCAGAACATTTCTTCAAATAAAGCATGTACAGAAAGTTATAGGTCATGCATGTCAAGATTCTCATGTCCGAAACACACGGTTTGCACAGTTATCACATCACAGTCCATCAAATAGGCAAATGGCATTCAAAAATCATGAAATTTGAGTATGTTATAGTTAACACATAGACAAAGATGTTTCATGCAGAACATTTCTTCAAATAAAGCTTGTACAGAAAGTTATAGGTCATGCATGTCAAGATTCTCATGTCCGAAACACACGGTTTGCACAGTTATCACATCATAGTCCATTAAATAGGCAAATGGCATTCAAAAATCATGAAATTTGAGTATGTTATAGTTAACACATAGAAACAGATGTTTCATGCAGAACATTTCTTCAAATAAAGCTTGTACAGAAAGTTATAGGTCATGCATGTCAAGATTCTCTTGTCCGAAACACACGGTTTCCACAGTTATCACATTACAGTCCATTAAATAGGCAAATGGCATTCAAAAATCATGAAATTTGAGTATGTTATAGTTAACACATAGACACAGATGTTTCATGAAGAAGTCGAAGAGAGATTCTTGATAAAAATCAACATGCAACCACAAATCTATCAGAAAGTCAGCAAAAATTTTCCAGATCTAGTGTCTCCGTAGGATGAGGGTTTGACCCCTTAAATCTCCATCACTTTGCACGAAATTTTAGTATGTTGTAGTTTAAGATGTTGGCTACAACTTTCATGAAGAAATCAAAGTCAAAATCGAACTCAAAACATGCATGCAAGCTCTTACAAGATTCTGACTCAGGCGGTTCATGCGAAAACAGTAACATCACTCAAGAACAAGACATCCTAGCTTCGGTTTCTTAGACTCTAAACACCCCAAATCTATCACCACCCAATAACACACATGCAAGAGCATCAAAGGATCCTAACTTGCCTCAAAAGATCGAACTATCGATGGCACACGGACGGCGAAGGGGGACAATCGGACGACGGGCGGCGACTTGCGACTCCTTCCTTCTCCTCTCTTCCTTGGTTTCTCTCAAAATCTCTCTCTCCCTTTCTCCCTCTCTCTTTGCACGCACCCTCTCCCCCTAAACCGGTTGCCTTTTTGCTTTTCTTCCCCCTAATCATTGCTTAATTGACCTCAAAGCATGAGTGCCAAGTGGCCTTCACACTAGGACACATGGGGGAGGCATGCATTCGAATTTTCCCCCCCTCTTGCTCGGCCGAATGGCCGAATGGGCCTCATGGGCCTGGCCAAAATGGCCCACTTTAGGTCCTCTATCCATGGGCCTAAAGTCCAATCCAAGAATTTATCCTTTTACCTTTTTACTTTTTAGCAAAAACCACTAAATTCCCTCTCTTAGTTGTTTTCAATTTCCAATTTCACTAAGTCAAAAACTTGAAACTTTTTAATCTATAGGAAAACAAATCTATGAGAAGCATAGCCAAGCATAATTTGTCTTATTTAAAATAACCTATAGTACAAATCTTCAAAATTCAAGAACATAGGTGTATAACACTTAATTTTAACGGAAAGGTTAATAGTTAAAGCATAAACCATAGGTAAATTCATTACCTAATTATAGGCCTTAACACAACTTAGGGCTTGTCTCAAATATTTGGGATGCCACAGCTTTGCGAAATAAATTTGTATGGTGTCATGTATTTGAAATTAACCTGCCAAACTTTGCACACAATGTAAAACCTCATAATTTTATTTGGCACATAAAATTTGGTATCCAAACCCTAAACCTCACTTATTTTCTATTCTCTTTCCCCACTCCCCTTTTTGGAACCAATCTTTGTTCAAAACTCTTAGAAAGAAATTCATAGGTGCTCATGTACTCAAAATTAATCCTTCAAACTTTGCACGCACCTAGAGCAATCAATCTCATTGTGTAATGCATAAGTTCTCAGCATGCCTCAGAAGTCAACCACATCACAAAACATACAATTTCCAGCACGCAAAACACCAAGAACAACCACAAAACCACAATCAACCCTAACTGTCAGAAACCAGGTCCACTTGCATGTTTGTAGAATTAATTCCAGAAACGTAACGAAACAAGTTCGGAAAATTCTCAAATTTGAGTATGTTATAAAGGACACTTAAATGAACACTTTATATAAGACACCTTGACCAAAATCTTTATAGAATGAGAGCAGTAAATTGCGCAAACCGTTACAAAAACTGTGTCCGTGTGCAGAATTTATGATTTCCAAAATCAGTTTAGTTCGAGGTCCAAATCTGAAAGTTGACTATGTTAAAGTAAAAGATGTAATGAACAACTTTTGTGACGAAACTCTTTCGAAAATCGAACACTATGAGTTGATAAAAATCCATTAAACATCAAAAGGTCATTGTTTCCAACATAATCCGAGATTCTGTTTTGCAAATAAGGAAGATGAAATATCATCCTTTTAAATCCGTAAAATCTTGAATAAAATATTTGTCATAGGCAAAGATGTCTAGAACATTTTTCAAGAAGGAGGCAACCCAAAATCGTAGCATTTTGCATTAGAAAAAAGGCAAACGGCAAGCATCTAGCAAACTAATCCGGGAGAAATCCACTAAACCAAGCTAAATCACCCTCATTAGTACTAATCCGAGCAACTAAATCAATGCTAATCCATGTTAAGACTAATCTAACCAAACTAGATTTACACTAATCCATCTTAAGCCTAATCTCACTTAATACTAATTTCACTAAGGTAATTAGCACTAATTTAACCCCCTAAGCGCAATTAACAAACTAGGAGTTAACTCATCAAAGTAGGGCAGCGGCGGGTTAACAGCGACAACGGCGGTTTCGGTGAAGGTGACTACTGGGCTGTGGATTTGGCGAGCTGAGCTATTGTTGCTGGACAGCGAGGTGGGGAAGCGGTGGTTGATGGTGGACGTGCTGCTGTGGTGTGATGGCGGAGATGGATGGTGGACGTGCTGTTGTGTTAATAATGGTGGTGTGAGGACAGCGAGGATGTGGGCTGGTGTTGTTGGCGTGTGGGGCTGGTTGAGGCTGAGGTGGTGGGCTTGCGTGAGTGGAAGGGTGGGATGATGACGGTGTTAGCAAAAGGAAGGAGAAATGGAGGTTGCGGCTGCAGGTGGCGTGAGGAATATAGAAGAGAAGGAGGAAGGGAACGTGGGTAACTTCAGTACAGTGGGGGGAAAAGATTTCATGCACGAGAGAGAGAGGGGAGAGAGAGAGAGGAAATGAAAGTCCCAGCTCTAACCAATCAAATACCTAGCCAAAATATCAACCCCTCATCACTTGTGCCCTAAAGTCTTCATCCAAATAAGTCAAGTGCATATCCAATGAGAATTTAGCCTGAATTTCCTCCAATTAGACCATTTTGGAGGTAGAAACAAAGCCCTTCTTCAGCCATCCAAATTTCCTCTTATTTTCCTTCCATTTCCTCACAAAATTAGTCATTTGGGCCGCAAAATTAGTCCCTTTCACCTCACATCCGAATTTCCTTTTCCTTTACGAATAGTCTGAAATTAATTTTTCGAAAAAATTCCAGACTCGACGAAATTTCTCTGAAAGATGGGACGAACTGTGACACACTCGAATATATTCGGTAAGTTTTAGCGATTTTAGCGCGTTTCACCCATGATTAATAATTTTAGATCCACGTTTGTGCATCTCCGACTCGTAGGCGACTCTCGGTTGACGTAAAAATCACAAGATTTCAATTACGTGTCTCGAGTATAAAATCAACGAAAAATCTGGTTAGTGCCGAATTTTGCAATCATGTGAAATCATCCGCAACTCAATTATGTGTTTCCGTCGAATTGACCTATATCCGATCCTTGATCGATTGTAACGGTGTCGTATTGACGCTTGCTAATTATTATGGTCGAGCGATCGATTTCCGATCGAATTCTCTAGTTTGCCACGTTTATATCCCTTAATGGCTTCACCTAATAGATTAGTTAACTTGTGAGGGACCGCTCATAGTAAAATGACCATCGACGCGTCAACGAAATGCCCATTCCATATATCCAAATCATGGGTCAAATTTCGGCATGTGACATTTCCAGCAATCCAGCAATCCAACCGTCCGCTTTGGGCAAATTAAGCATTCTTGGAAAAGTCTTACAACGGCGATTGAAATGCATGTATGAACTGTGTTAGAAGAAAAGTCTCATGTCGAACAATTAATATGGTATGAAATAGTTAATATATTTTTGAGTGAATGTAATTTTAACCGAATATATTGACGGATTCAGTTTTGAACTCCTTGATGGACTTTTAGCTTTTGATTAAACTATGGTCGAACTTCGGTGAAGAATTAAGTGTCTACAAGGTCATCAGTCTTCAACAAACTAATATATTCAATTAAGCGTCGACTTTGTGTCTGGGCAGAAAATAATAAGCTAGGAAATTTTTTCCCGAGTTTGGACGTCTAAATTAGGGAGGAAGCGGGGGCGAGTGATTATTATTGGGGGAGACATACTTCCCACATGTAGCCAAATATTTTCATTTCCTGCCAAAATATAAGAAAAATAGAAAGATGTTGCACCTTTTTTGTTTGTTTCGTTTTTTGCAAGATTGCCCTTAGTTTCTGGTTGAATGTTAATTAAAAAAAAGTTAATTAACTCTATTCAGGAAACTTCCCTGCACATCATTGACACTCAACATGTATCCAAAAACATGATTATTATTGGGGGAGCCAATCTCTAAGGCTCCTTATCGAATGTCGGTGTCAGAGCTAAAGGAACTGAAGCTACAAATGCAGGAGTTGTTAGACAAAGGATTTATATGTCCTAGTGCATCACCTTGGGGAGCACCAGTTCTGTTCGTAAGGAAGAAGGATGGTTCGTTGCGTCTTTGCATTGACTATCGACCATCCACTCAATCAGGTGACCATTAAGAACAAGTATCCATTACCGAGGATTGACGACTTGTTTCATCAGCTGCAGAGAGCGTCAATATTTTCCAAGATCAATTTGACAACAAGTTACCATCAGCTGAGAATTAAGAAGGAAGAGATACCAAAGACAGTTTTTCGTACGCGTTACGGTCATTATAAGTTCACTATAATGCCGTTTGGTTTGACCAACGCCCTAGCTGCTTTCATGGATTTGATGAATCAAGTATTCAAGGAGTACCTGGATCAGTTTATGATTGTGTTTGTCGCCGACATCTTGGTGTCCTTGAGAAGTCCAGAGGAGCACGAAAGACATTTAAGGGCTGTACTTCAGACTCTACGAGAACACAGACTGTACACCAAGTTTGGTAAGTGCGAGTTTTGGTTGACTCGTGTAGCTTTCTTAGCTCACGTGATTTCTGGTGAAGGGATTTTCGTGGACCTGACTAAGATTGAAGCCGTGATAAACTGGCCAAGACCAACGACTGTAACAAAGATCAGAAGTTTCTTGGGATTGGTAGGCTATTATAGACAGTTCGTGGAGAGATTCTCTGCAATAGCCATGCCTCTGACTCAATTACTGAAGAATGAAGAAAAGTTTGAATGGACAAATAAGTGTGAGCGTAGTTTCCAAGAGCTTAAGTAGAAGCTGACTACCACACCTGTGTTGACGATTCCGTCTAGTCATGGAGGAAATGAGATCTATACTGATGTGTCGTTCAGAGGATTGGGTTGCATGTTAATGCAACATGGAAGAGTTGTTTCATACGCGTCCCGTCAGTTGAGACCTCACGATTTGAATTACCCAACGCATGACTTAGAACTCGTAGCTATCATCTTTGCTATGAAGATTTGGAGACACTATTTATGCATAGAAAAGTTCCAGATCTTTACAGACCACCAGAGTCAAAAGTATTTTTTATTTCAAAAAGAGTTGAACATGAGATAGCGTCATTGGATGGAACTTCTAAAGCACTAGGACTGCGACATGATTTACCATCCCGGAAAAGCCAACAAGGTCGCGGATACGTTGAGTTGGAAGTCATCGATTACGTAGATGATGGTTCAGGAGTGGATCTTACTCGAAGGAGTTCGAGATTCCCACAGCCATTGTAGCTCCACCCACCACAAGCGACACCACCCAACCTAAGCACCATCACTTGTGGCACCACCCTAGCGTCCAGCAACCTCGCCTCACCCCCACAACCACCGAGACCAGCGACCACCCGCAGCCATGTCCAAACCCTTGGCCGAGAGCTTCTAGGGCCATTTCCACCGCTGTCAAGCGTCCATGCTAGCCACGGCTGTTTCGTGTTAGATTAGTGCTAAGATGGATTAGTGTTAATCAACCTTGGTTAGGTTAGTTAACCTTAGTTAGGTTAGTTAATCGTGGTTATGTTAATTAAGTTCGATTAGCTTAACTTTAGATCTGTTTACGGGACACTCGCTGTTTACTATTTTCGTGGGTTAAAATGTGGTACAATTTTGAGGATACTTCCTTCCTGAAAAATGTTCTAAATATCTTCATTTATGACATATATTTTACTCAAGATTTTATGAATTTAAAAGAACAAGATTTCATTGCATGCAAAACAGAATCTCGTTTTATGCTGGAACTCGTGACCTTTAGGTGTTTAAAGGATTTTTATCAATTCTTAGGGTTCAATTTTTGAAAGAGTTTCTTCACAAATGTTTTCGTCACATCTTGAAGTTTAACATAGTCAAATTTCATAGCAAAAGGATGAGTTTTGGACCTCGAACCAAGCTCTTTTTGGAACACAAAATTTCTAGAGACAGATACAATTTTGGTAACGATTTGAGAGATTTACTAATCTTATTCTAGGAAGATCTGGGTCAAGGTGTCTGCATAAAAAGTGTTCTCGTAAGTGTCCTTTTGAACATATTTTTATTTGAGGATTTTCTAAACTCGTTTGGTTATGTTCTTGGAATTAATCATGGGGACGTGCGAGTGGACTCGATTTCTGCCGATGAGAGGGTGAGGGCCAGTTGTCGTCTTGTGGTTGTTCTTGGTGTCTTGCATGTTGGAAAATGTACATTTTGTGATTTGGATCATTTTTGGCATGCTGAGAACTTATGCGTGATTTTGGTGGCTTGTACGTGTGTTATTGTGCAATTGATTGCTCTATGGTTGGTTCCGATTTTATGTCAAAAGATGGCTTTATAAGCTTTTAAAAAGAAAGACAATGAGGTGTCGGATTTCGACACCAATTTTTTTGTTCCTAATAAAACAATGAGGTTGTAAACTAGGTGCATGCAAAGTTTGACAGATTAATTTTGAGTACGAGAACACATACGAATTTCTTTCCAAAAAGTTTAAAGAAAATAAAAAGAGTTGCAAGGTTTATTATTTGAAAAGGGATTTTGGTGTTCTTGGCCAATGAGAAAGAAAACAATGGACTTGAGTGATGGTACGCTCATGTGATCACCTAAATACCCTGATGCGTATGATTATGCGGGGTAATGAACCCGTCTTAATGCATATGATTATGCGGGACGATGCTCGATTAAATTCGGATGCCCCCACGTCAATGGGATGCCGAGTTGCGGTTGAAGCCAAACCGATGCTCCTTATTGGAATGTTGTCCTTGATTTGGTCGTTAATTGCGCTTATGTGGTGTTTAGATTAGTGCTAATGAGCAGTAGTTTAGTTAATCCTACATTAGTGTTAGCTAACCTTGGTTAGCTTAGATAACTATGGTTATGTTAGTTAATCGTGGTTAGGTTAATTAAGTTGGATTAGCTAAACTTTAGATCTGTTATAGGACACTCACTGTTTGCTATTTTCGTGGGTTAAATTATGCTACGATTTTGAGGTTGCTTTCTTCTTAAGCAATGTTCTGAACATCTTCATTTATGACATATATTTTTCTCAAGATTTTCTGGATTTAATAGACCTAGATTTCAGCTTCGTTGCATGCAAGGCGGAATCTCGTTTTGTGCTGGAACCCGTGACCTTAGGGTTCGATTTTCAAAAGAGTTTGTTCACAAAAGTTTTTCAGCAGATCTTGAAGTTTAATATAATCAAATGTAGGGCACACGAACGTGTTTTGGCCCTCGAACCAAGCTGGTTTTGAAAAACATAATTTCTAAATGCGGACACAATTTTGGTAACGGTTTGAGCGATTTACTACTCTTATTCTAGTAAGATATGGGTCAAGGTGTCTTCATAAAAAGTGTTTTTTTAAGTGTCCTTTATAACATATTTAAATTTGAGGATTTTTTGAACTCGTGTGGTTATGTTTCTAGAATTAATCTTGGAGACGTGCGAGTGGAATCGATTTCTACCGGTGAGGGCCGGTTTTGGTCTTGTGGTTGTTCTTGGTGTCTTGCTTGCTGGAAAATGCATATTTTGTGATTTTGCTGATCTTTCGCATGTTAAGGACTTATGCGTCATATTATGAGATTGGTTTCGATTTTTAAGTGAAAAGATGGCTTTATAAGCTTTTAAATAGAAAAACAATGAGGTGTCGGGTTTGGACACGAAAAATTATTTGCTCAATAAAACAATGAGATTTTAAACTAGGTGCGTGCAAAGTTTGATGGATTAATTTTGAGTACGAGAGAACTTACAAATTTCTTTCTAAAAGTTTTATAGAAAAAAAAAAGGTTAATAAAGATTGTCTCCAAAACGGGTGGCTGGACAAAGAAATACAAAAGAAATATGGTGTCGGGTTTCGACGCCAAGTTTTATGTGCTCGATAACATCATGAGGTTTCAAACTAGATGCGTGCAAAGTTTGGCAAGTTGATTTCAAATACATGACCTCATATGAATTTATTTCTGAGAGTTTTGAACAAAAAAAGAAGGGATAAGTGCATTAGAAGTCCTATAACTTATCATGAAAATGCAATTGAGTCCTAAAACTTTCAAAAAGTGCAATTAAGTCCTAAAACTTATCACGAAAGTTTAGTCAAGTCCTAAAAGTTTAAAAATGTTCAATAAAGTCCTAAAAATTGTCTCGAAAGTGCAACCGAGTCCTAAAATTGTCAAAAAGTGCAATCAAGGGAAGGATTTAGATTGAACCATTTTCATAAGTTTTAGGACTTGACTGCACTTTTTGAAAGTTTTAGGACTTAATTGCACTTTGTCACAAGTTTTCGAACTTAATTGCATTTTTATGACAAATTTTGGGACTTCCATTGCCCTTATCCCAAAAAAGAAAGAGTTGCAAGGTTTATCATTTGAAAATAGATTTTTGTGTTCTTGGCTAATGAGAAAGATAACAATGGACTTGAGTGATGGTATACTCGTGTGATCACCTAATTACCCTGATGCGTATGATTATTGTGGAACCCCCAATCCGCTAAGGTCGCTATAGACACATATCACTCTACCTACTCGATACCAGTCTAATATCTTTCATTCGATTTACAGAGGAACCATAGTTCATAGGAAATTTTTTTTTTCAAAAGGGTTCAGCGTAGCTCATCAGCGGAAGTATAAACGAGTGTCACCATGCCATACTCTCAAGACAATGATACAATGCACACCAACTACGCACCAAAGGAAAAGATAAAGCCGGGTCACTTTTATTCATATTTTTACGATGGACATCTTGGGTCGGTACAACAAAACGCCAAGATTTTAGCTATACTTGGTTACGACCCAAAAGAGATCACGACCCCTACATCGAATGTGTATACCCCTCCATCTACAAGTGTCGACTATCCCAAAAAGTGTCAGCTCCCACCAATCAAGCATGCCATCACACCCAACTTGGTGCATCATGCGGCGGCGGCGGCAACATCCCCAGCATCACCCCATCGCGACAGACGTGGACAGACAGAAACTCCTGGATGACCGGGCCCCCCAGCCAGGCCCACATCATACATGACCAGCACGCGGACTCGTACGAACACCAAACCAGGAACTGTGACGCAAATGTGCTCCGCGCACTCAACCTCTACGTCAAACGGTAAACCGTAAAAGGTACCATGCACGACCAGTTGTAAAGGCATCTTTTCAATCTTAAATGTTAGTCTCCGAGGGGGTGAGTACAACCACTCAGCAGTAAAGATCCATCAAACTACACAATGCGTCAAGCAGAACAATCAATATATCAAGAAAAGTACATATCATTCATACATTTGAGCATACCTCACCTTACAGCCATGCATATATCACCATACAACGTGCATATACCACCATGCACTTGTACATATATATATATATATATACACCATCAAACAACCGTGCATATATCACTATGCCACGTGCATATACCACCATGCACTTGTACATATATCATCAAGCAGCCATGCATATATGCACACATCCATACGCATGATTCAATTTCAAATTTTATCTTTCAATTGAATCACATCATTTTTTTTTCCCGGGACCAGTAATTGCATCGCTCATTTATCGCTTGCACCCATCCCGACATTGCGAGGAGCCTCCGACACACACCTCCGGGCATCTCGTACCCCATCTGGCATCACGAGGAATTTCCTCGGCACACGCCTCCAGGGCTTCTGGCACACACCTCTGGGCATCCCGACACTCCTGGGGCATCGTCGGCTCACACCTCCGACGGTATCCTCATTACCATAGTTTATCTTTATATGTGTGTCTCATTATCAACATAGCATATCATGTGATGATAACAAAGGTCTAATTCGGCTTTTGATATTGTATGTAATGCTAAATGTCATCACATATGCAGCAAGATCAATCACTTTTGACATTATATCTCATGGAGCAAATTCGTTGATTTTTAATTTTGAAAATGTAGTAAATTCTTTTTCGATAAAACGGAATGCTCTCTTTTGGTTAACACTCTTAAAAATTTAGTAATTGAACCTAATAAATTCTAAGAATTTAACACATTATAGACAAGACCAAGAGGCAAATATCTCATGAAGAACACCACACCAAAAGAACATCATACATTTCAGTACAGTCCATGCGTTACAATCTTTATAATTTCAACATTTCAGTTTACACAATCTCAGGAATAATTTCGATTAAATACCCAAATGAACTCCAAAAATTCTGAAATCTTAATACGTTATAGACAAGGCCTAAAGGCAGGTATCTCATGAAGACCACCACACCAAAAGACTCTCACACCAATCAATACGGTCCGGGCATCACAGCATTCAAAATTCTAACATTTCAGCTTGCATAGTTTCAGAACCAATTTCGATCAAATACCCAAATGAACTCCAAAAAGTCTGAAATTTTGATATGTTATAAATAACACTTAGAGGAAAATATCTCGTGCAGAAATCGAAATCCAATTCGTTCTAGATAAATAGATATATGCGGTTAATACCTCCTGTTCTCGGTGTCGATATTCCAGATTAGTTTCTTTCAAAACAATTTCGTTTCATTGACCTACACATGTCCGTTTCTTCTAAATTTTCAGTATGTTATTCCTCAGAGTGTTAGCTACAACTTTAATTCAGGACACAAGATCAGAATTTAACTGGATGATTTTATAAAAATCACAGAATCGTACTAGGTTGAGGTAGCATTTTCCAGATCTAGTTTTCTTGAAAGAACAACGATTTCACCAACCTATACTTGTTCTTTTCCTCTAAATTTTTGATATGTTATACCTCAAGATATCCTCTACAACTTTCGTTAAGGAATCGAGGTGAGATTTCAACAAAAACGCTACTTTACAGTCATTGAAATCATCAAGAGTCGGCACAACAAATTCCATATCTAGTTTCTCCAAAAGAAAATCATTTCACCAAGAAAAACTTGTCCGTTTTGTCTCAAATTTTGATATGTTATTCTCCAAGAAGTCCTTTACAACTTTCATTAAGAAGTCAAAGTCAAATTTCAACTAGAACATCGCATGCAACACACGAGAACATCAAAGGTCGGACTGTTTTTCCCAAAAACATAATACTAGGCTGGAACACAACTCTTATAACTTCGAAATTTGACACTTCATCCACATCCGAGTTCACCATTCAATCACACACAAAACACAGTAAGCAAAGGTAGATCAAGGGACCCCACTTGCCTCTAATCCGAGCACAACACAGCAAGCAAAGACAGCAGGACAAGGCGGGACTCGGCGGCTCGACGGTGGCGACGAACAGCAGCGAACGGCCCTGATGCGTGATGGGGTGAGTGATTCTAGAACGGAATTTTTTTAGAGGGGAATTTTGTGGTTAAGTGCATGGAGTAGTGTATGCGGTAAAGAAACAAAAAGGAATTAGCAAAGATAGAACGATCGCCTTCCAAGGTATAAAGGCCATGCCATCAACCGAGGATGAGGATCGAGATCTACGAAGTTCACCACCAAGGCCTAAAGCTTCCACCAGCCAAGGATAAAGGACTTCGGGATAGGAGAAGCTCACCACCAAGGCCTAAAGATTCCACCAGCCAAGGATAAAGGGCTTCTTGGCTCACCACCAAGGAGTGATCTATGCTCCAAGGATAAAGAAACCAAAAGGAGTTATCCACTCTCTGAAGGAGTTCACTCAAGCAGAGGAAAGCTCACCATTTCATTCATAAAATTCATATCTCCCATACATTGGATAGTTTTCCCCTGTTTATAGGAGGATTTTAGCATTAGGAAATATTAAAAACAGACTTTAATGACCTAGGAACTTAAACCTTTGACTCTTGAACTGCATAACAATAAATACACCTAGGAACTTATGAAATGCAATTAGTAGTACGGGAACTTGCATTCTTGAACTTTTAGCTTTCCGTATTCTTGAACCGTTGGCCTTCCGCATTCTTCGACCGCATTCGTAAACCTTTAGCCTTCCCAAAATTCGAGCTCATCCCTTGACCAAAAACTAATTCTCCTGAAACTGCATCAATTGGTCATGCAAGACGTCTAAAATGGCCTCCCATTGCTAGTTATCGACGTACCACAAAATATCGATAAGTAATTAACATTATTCATTCAAAATGATCCATCGAAGCACATAATGCCCAATTTCTTTATTGCCTTGGATAAGCATTGATGGTTCTGAGTTGGTTGTTGGACCTACGTTGGATGCTCCCGCATCATCCTCCCCGGGTTGTTTGAGATTTGTCCTCAAATCTAGAAAGTTTTCATCCTCTAAGTAAGGAGAAAGGTCTCCCACGTTGAACGTTGCCGAAACTCCAAATTCTCCAGGAATGTCTATCTTGTAAGCATTGTCACCAATTCGCTCAATAACTTTAAAGGGACCATCAGCTCTGGGCATGAGCTTGTTCTTTCGTCAAAATGGAAATCTCTCCTTCCTCAAGTGAAGCCATACAAGATCACCCGATTGAAATTGAGTCTTCTTGCGATGTTTATTAGCTTTCTTCTTGTAAGATTCGTTGGCCTTTTCGATCTTGGATCGAATTTGCTCATGGAGCTTCTTCATCGATTCAGCTCTTTTCTTGCCATCAAAGCTTACTTGAGAGTTTGATGGAATCGGAATCAAATCAATGGGTGTGAGAGGATTCATTCCATACACAACTTCAAATGGCGATCGACCAGTAGTATAACTCAGTGATCGATTGTAAGCAAATTCAGCATGCGCAAGCTTTAAATCCCAATCTTTCAAAGATTTACTCACCATACCACGAAGAAGAGTGGTTAGAGTACGATTTGTTACCTCCATTTGGCCATCGGTTTGTGGATGATACGCCGTGCTGAATAAGAGTCTTGTACCAAGCATTCTCCATAGAGTCCTCCAGAAGTAGCTTAAGAACTTGGAATCACGATCCGACACAATGGTCTTTGGTACTCCATGAATGCGAATAATCTCTTTGAAATATAATTCAGCAATATGAGATGCATCGTTGGTCTTGTGACAGGGCACAAAATGAGCCATTTTAGAGAACCAATCGACGACCACCATGATAGCATCTTTTCCTCTTTGAGTTCTAGGTAGAGCCACAATGAAATCCATGCTAACATCTTCCGAAGGCTGCAATGGTACTGGAAGTCGAGTATACAAACCTTGATGAAAATGGCTTTTTGATCTTTGACAAGTTGTACACCTTGAGATGATAGCATGCACATCTCGACTCATCTTTGGCCAATAGAAATGCTCTTGAAAAACCTCAAGAGTTTTGTTAATACCAAAATGACCAGCCAATCCTCCACCATGCGCCTCTCGAATCAGCAGTTCGCGAAAAGAACTCTTCGGCACACATAATCGATTTCCTTTAAAAAGAAACCCATCTTGCAAAGAATATGTACCTTGAACTCCCCGCTTGCAATTGTTGATGATGGATGAGAACTCCACATCTTCAGAATAAAGTTCTTTCATTGATTGAAATCCAAGAATCCTAGAGTCCAGAACAGCAAGCATAGAATATCTTCTTGATAAAGCACCCGCTACAATATTTGTGTGCCCAGGTTTATATTTTGAGACAAAAAAAGAAGATTGAAGAAATTCTACCCATTTTGCATGTCTCGAATTAAGCTTACGTTGGCCGCTAATAAACCTAAGCGCCTCATGATCAGAATGAAGGACAAATTGCTTTGGCCTCAAATAATGACTCCAATGATCAAGAGCTCGAATAATGGCATAGAACTCTTTGTCATAAGTTGAATAATTCCTCTTGGAATTGGTTAACTTCTCGCTGAAATATGCCAATGGTTTTTGTGCTTGGACAAGAACAGTACCAATACCAACTCCGCTTGCATCACACTCAACTTCAAATACTTTATCAAAATCAGGAAGTGCAAGAATAGGGGACTCACAAAGTTTCTGCTTGATTACCTCAAAGGCGTTATGAGCAGCCTTTGTCCATTCAAAAGCACCCTTCTTCATCCATTCAGTTATAGGAGCCATGACGGTACTAAAGTTTTTGACAAAACGTCGATAGAAAGAAACAAGGCCATGAGAACTTCTTACATCAGAAATGGACTTCGGAACCGGCCAAGTCTTCATAGCCTCCACCTTGGCTTGATCAACAGAGATTCCATCTTTGGAAACCACATAACCAAGAAACACAATGCTTGGAGAGAAGAACTCACATTTCTCCATTTTAGCATATAGTTTTCGTTCTCTCAAGACATCAAAGACCTGTTTTAAATGAGAGATATGCTCCTCCTTGTTCCTACTATAAACAAGAATATCGTCGAAATAAACAACAACAAATTGACCAATAAAGGAACGAAGAACCTCGTTCATAAGTCTCATGAAGGTACTCGGAGCATTAGATAATCCGAATGGCATAACCAACCATTCATAAAGGCCTCCCTTGGTCTTGAAAGCCGTCTTCCATTCATCACCTTCTCGCATTCTGATTTGATGATAACCACTCCGAAAATCTATCTTTGAAAACACAGAAGAACCATATAATTCATCAAGCATATCATCAAGTCTAGGTATAGGGTACCTATACTTAATGGTGATGTTGTTGATGGCCCGGCGATCAACACACATTCGGTATGTACCATCCTTCTTAGGTACAAGTAGAGCCGGAACAGAACATGGACTGATGCTTTCTCGAACGTATCCTTTTACGATAAGTTCATCGACTTGTCTTTGCAACTCCTTAGTTTCCTCTGGATTGCATCGATGAGCTGGCTTGTTTGGTAGTGGAGCACCAGGGATCACGAATGTATTCTTCAACACTCATCCCTTGTTGTCTTAGGGAATTCAATTTGAGGAATAGATCTTGCTTATAGTTGTCGGGCAAGAACCTCTTCTTCATCAACTTCTTGAGTTTTTCCCAAGACTTGATTCGGCCTTTTCCTTCCCTTGCTCGTTGATGCTTTAGATTCTCCCACCATAGAGAAGCATATTTTGTCAGCTTTAGGACATCAACCTTACATTTTTTCTCATCCGAGTAGGACTTGAAGTCAAAAATTCGTTCGATTGTGTATAGCCAATCCACAAAGTCGTCGGGATTAAGATTTCCGTCAAACTCAGGGACCTCCACTTTAATGTCTCTTTCATCCTCCTTATGCCTCCCTCTTCGTCTTCGTCTTCGAATTTGAGATTCAGAATCACTTGAGTGCAAAATCGTTCGGTTGTCTCCAGTGGACTCGGAATCGTCATCAGAATTTTGACGAGATTCAGAATCGTCACGTCGTTGCCGTTCATTGGGACGCCTTCCTAGCTGTCCTTGTCTCGTCGGATTCTCAAGAAGATTAAGGACTCGCTCCATTTGTTGCTGAAGATTTTGGATTGCGCGATCTCGCCTTTCATTGTGCGCTTGCTCCAAAGTCAAGCCTCTTGGAACTTGATCATCCATAAGGAATTTGTAATAGAAGAAAGAAAGGAATCACTCAAATGAGTTGAACCTTGAGCTCTGATACCAATAGTTGATGCGTGATGGGGTGAGTGATTCTAGAACGGAATTTTTTTAGAGGGGAATTTTGTGGTTAAGTGTATGGAGTAGTGTATATGGTAAAGAAACAAAAAGGAATCAGCAAAGATAGAACGATCGCCTTCCAAGGTATAAAGGCCACGCCACCAACCAAGGATGAGGATCGAGATCTACGAAGTTCACCACCAAGGCCTAAAGCTTCCACCAGCCAAGGATAAAGGACTTCGGGATAGGAGAAGCTCACCACCAAGGCCTAAAGATTCCACCAGCCAAGGATAAATGGCTTCTTGGCTCACCACCAAGGAGTGATCTATGCTCCAAGGATAAAGAAACCAAAAGGAGTTATCCACTCTCCGAAGGAGTTTACTCAAGCAGAGGAAAGCTCACCATTTCATTCATAAAATTCGTATATCCATACATTGGATAGTTTTCCCCTATTTATAGGAGGATTTTAGCATTAGGAAATATTAAAAACAAACTTTAATGACCTAGGAACTTAAACCTTCAACTCTTGAACTGCGTAACAATAAATACACCTAGGAACTTATGAAATGCAATTAGTAGTACGGGAACTTGCATTCTTGAACCGTTGGCCTTCCGCATTCTTCAACCGCATTCGTAAACCTTTGGCCTTCCCAAAATTCGAGCTCATCCCTTGACCAAAAACTAATTCTCCTGAAACTGCATCAATTGGTCATGCAAGACGTCTAAAATGGCCTCCCATTGCTAGTTATCGACGTACCACAAAATATCGATAAGTAATTAACATTATTCATTCAAAATGATCCATCGAAGCACATAATGCCCAATTTCTTTATTGCCTTTGGATAAGCATTGATGGTTCTGAGTTGGTCGATGGACCTACGTTGGATGCTCCCGCATCACATACCTACAAGACTGAAAGATGAGGGACAAGTTTTAGGGAAACTCAGTAAGTAAAAATTCCTAGTTCTCTACTAAGAAAGCATCTTATCATCAAATTGAAAGCGAGGTATGGTGACTTGTATACTGAAAGTAATGTAGCTATCAGTGAAATCCATACGCATGCTGGTCCCGATGGCTTCCTCCAATATGTTGTATATATCGTCACATCTCTTGGATTTGTGCGCCAGTCATTTGATGTCATTGTGGATGGTATTGAGAAGAGCATCATAGAAGCTCATGAAAATCTCAGGCCGGGATCAATATTCGGGAAATGACACTTTTGGATGCGGGAGTAAATCGCAGTCCCAGTGCTTACCTCAATAACCCCGGGGCTGAACGCAGCAAATATAAGTATGACGTTGACAAAGAAATGACACTTTTGGAGTTTGTGGATAGCGAGTCTGGACCCGTGGGTAGCTACAATTGGTTTGCTACACATGGAACTTCTACGAGTCGTACAAACACGTTGATTAGTGGGGATAACAAAGGCGCAGCTGCTTGTTTCACGGAAGATTGGTTTAACAAGAATGGTGTCCAATTTTCATATTCCGATGATCTTGAAGATGGTGGAGTTCCACGAAGAGTCTCAAACATTGTACCTGTAGTTCATGATAATCATCATGAATTATTGGAGCTTGCTGCATCTTTCCAGTCTTCCCCTGGTAAACCAGCGACTAAGACTCTGAGTGTTGCTAGACGTGTCAGGAGTGCTCTAAGGCAAACCGAGAAACCTGGATTTGTAGCTGCGTTTTGTCAAACGAACTGTGGCTATGTTGGCCCAAATGTGCTTGGAGCATTCTGCATAGACACTGGCCTATCTTGTGACTTCAATCACAGTGCCTGCGGTGGGAAGAACGAGTTGTGCTATGGCCAATGTTGCCCTGGCCTTGATTTGCGAAATTCCAAATTTTATCCCAGGATTTATAAAATTCTTGCACAACCTCGGGCAACCCAAGCGGTGTCGCGGCCTCAGGCAGCCCTCGCCTAGGTCCTACAAGGGTCGCACAACAAACGGCCACCGTCACGCAACCCTAGCCAGGGTCACGTGACACTTGTTGGAGGTCGCTCGACCTCGGGCTACCTTGACCGATGGCCATTGGCGCCAAGATCTAACTCCCGGGCAGCCATAGCCCTTTATCGGACCGGCAAAAATTGGTCTTTTTAAAAATATATTTGATTTTTTTATCATTTACATTTATTTATTTTTTTTATCATTTTTTAGTATTTAAAAAAAATAATAACAAGGGAAAAATTGGAAATTTGAAGAATGGATAAGGGTAATTTTGGAAAAAAAATGAGTTTTAGTATTTGGCCAAAATCTAAAGGTTCAAAATTAATCCCCGCTAGAATTGAGCTTTGAACAGTTACCTCAAAATAATTATCAAAGGATTTATCATTTTTTTAAGGGACTTAGAAGGCGGAAAGTGCCTTGATTTCTTTTTTTTTTTTTGGAACAGAAAGTGCCTTGATAATGCTAAACCAAACGCTCGAACATTTCTCAAGGCTTTGGAGGCTGAAAACGTTGAGAACCTTTCTAGTGGCTCAATCCGGGGTGGCCAGAGCTTCGTCACAGTGTCAGACGCTAAATTAAAGCCTCGGAGGGCATGCCCGGCCTCGCCGCCTACCTTTTCTTCTTAATAGAACAGCTGGTTGAGGTCGGGGTTGAAGAGGGCCGCAGCGTCAGCGTCAGCGTCACTCCTCGATCCCTGATGCTTCACGAACGCAGCGAAACATCTGGTTCTTGGTGAAGAACGTACCCTCTCCCTCTCTCTCTCTCTCTCTCTCTCTCTCTCCCCAATGAGAAATCTTTTCGTGTTACGGAATCTCGTATCTCCTTGCCAATGAAGGGTCTGTTGCGATCTCTTTCTGTGAGTTCTCTCCACCATCATATTCTCCCTCTGGCTCCGTTGTTCAAATTCAAGCGGTTGTTGTGTTTGCTGCTATTGGGTACCGTCCAATTTCGTTGCCATTGGTGCAGGGGTGTGGAGGCTTTCGGGCTTTTTCGAGTAGAGGCGAGCTCAGGCTTGATGGGGTCAAGGACATCGTCGCCGTGGCCTCTGGCAAAGGTGGTGTCGGCAAGTCCACCACCGCAGGTACTTGCCGGATGCTTTTGTTTCTTGATATAAGTCGGGATTTTGTCATGCATTTTTGCTTTGGACAAGTGTGATTGGTGGTGCCCTTTTTCTCTGGATTGATGGCACTATGGACATGTTAGATTAGTGAAATGCGGTTGATTAAATATGGACAGTCAATGAAATTTTGATCCTCATGTGCAGTACTATAAGAAGGGAGGAAGTGGTGAAGTGATTTTAGTTTTTTAAGTGAATGTGGAAGTGGTGAAGTGATTTTAGTTTTTTAAGTGAATGTGGAAAAAGATGGGAATTGTTGAGAAGTCAGGAGTCAGTAGTCACCAGGAGTCCCCACCAATGCTTGAAGGCAATGAATGGATTGCTGTACAAACTGATTGGATATTGAGGGATTAATAGGAGATTTGTGTTTTCTGCACATTTATTTGCATAGCTCGAAGAGTAATCTCACAGTGAAGAGCTTGCATACTGGAAGCACTAAGCTGAGTAATAACATAGTTATCCCACAACACCCAAATGCTCCCAAGAGGAAGATATTCATGATTGCAGAGAATAGACCAAGAGCAATTGTGCAACTTTTGTACGAAGTGGATTTCATTGGAACTTCTGCTATCTCTAAGACTTCTCTTCAGAGTGCTCTATGCAGTTTTTCTGATTCTGTAAATACTGAAGCTGGGGGTGGTAGTAGAACACTTCAATACTATCACTGATAAAAGGGAGGCTAGTAGTCCTTCAGTCCTTTTTTGCTTATGTACAAAGGGTTTGGATGGGGTTGGGACCTACCACACCCGTTGTTGGAATGTTTGGTGTAAGGTGCCGACAAAGTACCAACTGCCCACCGGGAGAGCCTATCACTGCAGCTTCACCAGTTGCGAGTGGGGAAGGCCAAGACCGGCGATACACCAAAGCTCAAGCCCATTCCTTCACAGACTAACCAAGGTTTCTTGAGACCAATGATAGATTAAAGATCAAACCTGTGACCTTTGGCTTGCAAACCAAGTCTTGGACTCCTAGACCAACCACCTGGTTGGTTTGCAATCCTTCATCTTCTTGTTGCTGATATGATAGCTTTTAACAATGTGCTAAAAGATGCAGGTCTCTTTGTTCATAAATTTTGGTAATAATTTCATTACTTGGAGCAATAAAGGATTTTAGCTCGTAGAGAGAGGAGACTTGATCGTGTTCTTATTTAATTTGGTCCCAAAGTTTTCCCAGCTCTGTGGTTGAGTTCTGCACTCAACTGGAAAGGTTTGAAACAAGTTATAAACGAGTTTGACAGGAATTATTGTAGTAATATCTCAGAGGCTTGTGAAGCAGAAATCTCAAGAACCTGTGATGGTTCAAAAACCAATATCAGGTTCTTCTGGGTAATTACAGCTTAAAAAGCAACTTTCTGCAGAGTCCCCTATTCTAAAATCTGCAGAGAAAGCTTTCTATAGGAAGATTTCAAGAATTTCTTAGCTCGCCTTGGGAGATCAAAATACTTGTTACTTTCATAATGTGGTTAAGCTAGATAACCAAGGAGTACCCTTCTATAATATATTCTGATGATTGTCTGAGACTTCCTGCTTTTTGACATTAAATCTGAAGTAATCAATTATTATCAGCATTTTTTTTATTCTGTTGATATAACATGATATTGGTGATGCTGCAAAACTCAAGTTGTTAAGCCTTGTCATTGAAACTAACAAATAAATCTGTTCTTTGGTAAATAAATGGGAATAAGCAGCTGGCCTGATGGTTATACTGGTCCTTTTTTTTCCAGTGAACAGGTATAGTGGGCATGGATTTTGTGTTGAAGCCAAAAGTGATTTTTACAAGCATCTGATTTTGCCTGGTCAAGTGAATGCAACTGTGATTGCCCTCGTGCCTAAAACAGTTAAAACTTTCCAGAATGACTGATTTAAGGCCGATCTCTTGTTGCAATATTTTATAAGATACACCAGTAAAATTCTTGCTAACAGATTGAAAAAGAGCATGTCTGATTTTACCAGTTTATATAAGGGAGGAGAATTGAGGACAATGTGCTTTTAGCTCAAGTGATTGTTGAGAGCTATCATAGAAGGAACCATTCTCCCAGGGCCCCATGTACAACAAGGGTGATCTCATGAAAGCCTTCTGTTCCATATGTTGGGATTTCTTCAGCAATATTTCTTCAACTTATTCATGTTCCTGCTAAATTTATCTAGTGGACTAAAAGTTACATCAGATCTTCTAAACTCTCTGGTATGCTTAATGGTGAGGGGAGAAAAGTTTGAGGCTAGGGGTTACTCTTTTTCCTTACCTCTTTGTTCCAGCAATGAAGATTCTGCTTTGAATGTAAGAAAGCAGCCACTGAAGGGAAAATCACATTGCATCCTCTTTGTAGCACAATCAGAATGACTCACTTATGCTTTGCTGACAATTTGATGGTAATACTGTATGGAGACTCTTCTTTTGCTGAAATTTTAGCGTCTTCAACGAGCTCTATATAATGTCTAGCTTAAATTTGAACCCTTGTAAAGCTGAAGCTTTAGAAGCAGGCATTCCTGATGCTTTGTTACAGTGATTCCTTAGTATTAGTGTACTTCAACTTGGCTCTTTACCTGTGAGATACTTTTGTGTTCCCTTGACCTCTTGTAGATTAAATGAAGAGCAATGTGATCCTCAGAAATATGAACAATTTAAAAGATTTGTGGTTGGGCCTGTAAAAAATTGTGTTATGCGGGAAAACTATAACTTATATTGGCTGTTATTCAAAGTACTTCAGCTTGTTGTTTAATAGTTTCATTATACCTAAGAAAGTGCTCAAGAAAATCGAGAAAGCTTTTGCTTCTATATTATGGAGAGGACATGCTGAAAATGCCAGAAGGGCAAGAGTCAAATGGACTCAGATTTGTCTACTGAAACACAAGGGAGGAGCTGGTCGGAAGAGGCTCTTTCATTGGAGTGAAACATGCATTCTAAAGTGTATTAGGCTGCTTTTTATGCAAGGGGGTTCTCTTTGGATAGCATAGATGACAATAAAAGCTCAGAGATTGAAGTCTCTGGTCATTAAAACATACAGTGTCTTCTTCTTATGCTTGGAGGATAATTCTAAATCTTCATGATGCAGCTTGGCAGTGTATTAATCATTGCATCAGAGATGGCAATGTTAAGTATCTCTGGATCAATAATTGGCACCAGTTTGGTCCTCTCCTATATAACTTTGGAAGTAGAATCCTTTTTCATTTTGCCATATATCGAATGACCAGAGTTGAAGTCTCTGGTCATTAAAACATACGGTGTCTTCCTCTTATGCTTGGAGGATAATTTTTCATCTTCCTGATGTAGCTTGGTAGTGCTTTAATCACTGTATCAGAGATGGCAATGTTAATTATCTCTAAATCAATAATTGGCTCCGGTTTGGTCCTCTCCCATCTAACTTTGGAAGTAGAATCATTTATTATTATGCCATTTATCGAATGACAAGGTGTCTGCAGTCCTTAAGGATTTTCACTCCTCCAGCAACGTTTTCCTCTTTGTTGGATATTCAATTTGCTTTATGTGGGTTCTATATCCCTTTAACTCCTCTGTGAAATCATTTGGAGTTCTTCAGATGGTGTTCTACAGTCAATAATGCTTGGCAACTTCTCAGAGATAGAGCTGCAAAAGTACCTTCGCATCTACTTGTTTGGTTTTGTCTGAATATCCCAAGCATTCTTTTAAAACTTGGTTGACAATTATTAATAGATTGCCAATTGAGCACAGATTGTTTACTTGGTTTGATAGTATCAATTATAACTCTCTTGTGTGGGGTTCGTAATGAATCCAGTGATCATATGTGTGGTGCTTGCTTAATCTCTATTGCTGTTCAAAAATAAGTTTGATGTTGTTGGGATTCAGTAGGGAAGTCCATCACTGGCAGGATGAGTTGGATTAGGCTATTAAAACATTCAATGGAAGAACATATAAAACTATTATTGGAAAGTTGGCCTGGAATGCTTACTGCTATCACATTCAGTTTGCAAGGAATAGATTATTACACAATAGTCAGCTTACATAGCATTTTTAATGTCATATACAGTATAATATTTATTGTCCATTAGAGGATATGTCCTGTTCCAATGCTTTGAAGTGAGTTGCTACTTCAAGACAGAGGACTCTGTGTACAAATTGGGTTATAAATTTTCTGTAGATTGGGTTCGCTCAACATTTTAAATGAGCTTCTAGTGGGGAGGCCTCTCCTACATACAATATCTGGAAATGAAATGATAAACTTACTGACGAAGAATATGCTAAGTGTCTTTGTTTCTTTCACAATTAAAGATAATTTCATAGATAATAAGAAGTAAGGTGCACACTCTGTGGCATGGGGACTATAAAATGTTCATTCAAAGATAGAAGAAGGGCCTAAATTGGAGAGCAGTAAGGAATTGTGGGTCATGTCTTAATTTTTTAATACTAAGCTAAATGAAGTTTGAAATATTGTATTGATTATAATGCGTATAGATAACTAATGCCAATATATCTGCAGTTAATTTGGCTGTTGCACTTGCTAACGTGTGTCAACTCAAGGTGGGCTTGCTAGATGCTGATATTTATGGACCATCTGTTCCCACTATGATGCAAATACATGAGAAGCCAGATGTGACTGAAGGTAAGCAATTAAAATTTTTGAATTTTCTGCATAGCAGTGTGCAATTTGAAGATCATAAAATTTATCTCAAGTTGAAATTCTAAAGCTTACCTATATAATGCTGATCTTATCAGGAGCTCTTTATCATTTTTCTTCCATATAACTGTGGGTAAAATGGACTTTAACTTCAATAATCGGGTATGGTTGCAACAAAAATAGCTTTTCTAGGTAAGTTAAGGTTGAGAACTAGAAAAATGAACAATGCTTCTCTATCCTATTGTCCTGCAAGTTTTTGACATAGATGATGATTTGTCACAGTTCCAGACTTAGATTTTCTTTGTCATCTGCTCAAAAATACGTATTATCTTAACATAACATAGGTGTCGAGAATACCTTTTCGTGCATTTAATCCCCTCTTATTATTTGGCAGATAAGAAGATGATTCCTGTTGAGATGTATGCAGTCAAGTGTATGTCAATGGGTTT
Organism: Eucalyptus marginata; assembly: GCA_014182565.1. Classification (NCBI taxonomy): domain Eukaryota; kingdom Viridiplantae; phylum Streptophyta; class Magnoliopsida; order Myrtales; family Myrtaceae; genus Eucalyptus; species Eucalyptus marginata. The sequence continues at coordinate 21,852,327 of CM024586.1, forward strand.
GCTTGTTGAAAAGGATGCACCGATCATATGGAGAGGTCCTATGGTACGACATACTGTCCAATCTATCCTTTAACAAATATTTTAAAAGAAGATGTTGTGATTGGATTATCTATAAGCCATCTAAATGATATCTTATTACTATGAGGCCCATATTAGCTGCTGGATGAAAGGATGGCAGTGAAAGAAACAGATTGGTGATTAAAAGAGCACCTGCTCGAGCCCCCTTTTGGCTTTTCTTTTGCAGCATGGATTCGAAGGCTTTGGGTTGACGGTAGAAGTTTGAAAACTCATAGGTTGTAGTATACGAAATATGGAGAAAATGTTTGATAGGTCATTTTCTTTGTACTCAGCTCTCTGAGGACAACTGGTGCAGAGTGCAAGTAACAGATTCCAAGGGACAATTTTTTTCAGCATTATGCGTAGAAAAGGAACATGATCACCAGTTCTTGCATATCTTCTGCATCTTTAGTCAAATATAGGCTTTCAACATATTGCATGAGATGTCTGGCTCCAAGATTCAGTAGTAATCTTTTGGGACTTCCTGTCCAACCTCATAGCAGAAATGTTGACATGTTCTGATGATCTCACACAGAAAAAGTGACTGAAATCTGACTAGGACTAATCGGATCCTGGTCCAGTCTGGGTCTGAGGTGGAATTGGGAGCCGGACCGACCAGTCCGATCCGGTTCAGTGGAACCGGTAAATTTGCTATCTTGGGCCAAAAATAAAATGAAAAATAGGAGAAATTGGGAGGAATTAAGGTTTGTTTCTTAAGAAATTTAAAATTATATTATATATATATATATATATATATATATATATATATATATATATATATATATATATATATATATAAATAAACCTTAACACGTTTGGGCGACAATTCAGTCATCTTTCCCCAAATGTGGATCCCCAGACAGTAAGGCAGCCTACAACACATGGACTTCGGTAGAACAGATCGGTAGCTCCCAAAGTTTCATCTTTTGCATGCATCAGGAGTTACTAGAGCAGGGGTTAAGTATTGACATTTTGCAAAGGAAAGAGAAAATCTTAGTTGACAGGCGTTTCCACTCTAGAATTGCAGTTGATACAGAGGAATATCTGCTCTTGCTTTGTCATTGGATGAATCTGATCTGGCTATGATTCTTAAACTATTGTATATAGGCTGATTGTAAGTATCTCTGCGTGTTAGGGGCAGTTTGAGTGGTCACATTGATCCTCTTTTTAGCCACAGTAATTGGATGTACTGAAGATTCTTGGTTTAGAAAGTATACCCTTGGTGGAGTTTTCAAAATTTAGGATAGTTGATCTTGGGGAACTTGCATTGTTTCAGTGGACCTTTATGCCAATTACTCCATTTATAATCCTTCATGGTCGGTGATTGCAACTTTTTGTACAATCTAAAATTTTCCACAGCTTTAGCTTGTAAAAGATACTGAATCTTTCTTGTTGCAGGTAATGAATGCTCTTGAAAAATTGACAAGGGGAGTCCAATGGGGAAATCTTGATATTCTTGTAGTGGATATGCCACCAGGCACGGGTGATACACAAATAAGTATGACGCAGAGGCTACAGTTATCAGGTAATCTAATAAATAGCTAATTTAATTTAGTTAATCAGAAAAATTTGGTAATTGATGTTGAGGATTGGATCAGTGGTAGTGCCAGGCCTTCCTTGGTATATAGCATGAGGTCTAGCTGCACCACAGTTGTTTATTTTTTGGCCTCATCCTTTCTAGAGGTACAACTAATGGTACTTCAATGCCAAAGCTAAATGTACTCAATTTGAAAAGAATCATTCAAAAGTGTATTTAAGGTGGCTGAGTAATGTTGAAGAGTAATTGAGCCAAAAAGGAGAATCTATTGGCCCCCACCAAAGTTTTGCATTCCCATTTGATTGTGTCTATTCATGCCTAAGCTAGTGCTTTCTTTTCGGCCCATTTTTTAAAATATAATTATATGTCAAGTTCCATTCTGTTGTGTTGGAGTCAACTAATTGTTCAGAGCTTGATACAGAGGATTTTCACTTCAACCAGAATTTACATCCACGTGTTTCTTGGGTAATTGAAATCGCACATATATCTGAATAGATACATGCCTGCACACCCAATAAATAGACAGGCATTCCCACATTCATGCTCAAATATTTGAATTATATATATGCATATGCGTATATGTATGTGTAAGACTATTTAAATGTGAATGCTAAAGTGAAAAAAGAATTTCTTTCATGCTTGAGGTAAATATGATAAATGGAGAAGAAATTCGGTTCTAATTCTTCCAGTAAGGGACTGATCCAAAAAATCGAAATCTTCCATTCAGAATTTCAGCTTGTACTTGATTTACTCGTATTCTGCTCCATTAAGGTCTTGAAATGGTTTTATTCTACTATGAAACGGTTCTGCATCATTCCATATCGCGGACTTGAAAGCTAATTCTTTGTTACAACAGATTTTAATAAAAACATTTTGCTTCATTTCCACAATTTTGATGCACGTCAAGTGTCTGGTATTTCTGATGTCTATGCTGGAAGTTACACCAATAGTTTCTATTATTTCTTTGTTCATTTATAAGCTTAAGTTATATGCTGGCAGGTGCATTGATTGTTTCAACTCCCCAAGATGTTGCCTTGATCGATGCTCGAAGAGGAGCTAGGATGTTTGCTAAAGTTCAAGTTCCTGTATGATCATTTTCTGGACCTTTTTTATGTAGTGTGCTTGAAGTGAATTTGCAAAATTGCTAACAGCATGAGTAACTTACAGAGATTGCTACCTTGGAAACAACGTTCTAATCGTATAGCTTGCATTGTCTTGCATATCTTCTTGCATATATCTTTGTTCAAATAGTTTTTGAGATGTGGGAAAGCTCTCTTTAGAGTTTGTGCATTCAGCTTTCGAAAAGTTTTCCAGTTCTCATATTTCAACTTTTCGATAAGAACTTTCAAATGGCTGCCATTGGACATTGTATTTCATATGGCACGTTTTATGTTATTTTACTTTTTCTGATTAAACCAGTGTTGTGTAATGTTCTTAATAATATTCAGGTTTCATCGTGTCCCTATTTGAAACATTCAAAGCATTATTGGCTCTAAAGACATCAACTTTTTTCTTTTCTGTAGAAATGAAAACATGAAGCTGGAAAGATACTTGCAACCATACGCCCCATGCCTTTGTGCATTTATTGCCTAACTGTAGCTATCTTTTTCTGGTGATTTGACTGGGATATAAAACTCAAAGCTAGAGAAAAAAATTTGGGCATTATGAAAAGCTTCCTGCATGTTTCAAGTTCGTATTCTGCATATTATATCTTCTGGATATCTTACCTTCCCTTACACAAATAATTGAACATCTTCCAATCCTTCATCAATTATCTTGTATCTTATTCTTCAGCTTGCTGGCAATGGCTTCCTGTCAACATCATGTACAAACTCAGATGGGAGGACCAATAGGTTAATATTTAGCCATAGGAATTGTGGTTGAGTTGAAATTGGACTGGTTTTTGAACAAATGTATTTGCAGGGAGTGCAGAATTTTATGAAAACAATATCTTTTACTCTACAATAAATTCATCAATTTTAACCTATTGGTTGGATAAAATGCAATATTCGTGATCCGTGTATTTCATTACGGGGTCACTTTACAATCACAAGGAAGCTAAGGAATTTGGCTGATGAAAAGCGGTGTCTTATCGATTTGAGTTTGCAAACTGGCAAAGTATAAAACAATGAAAAAAGGAAGCAGTCTTCCATTTGTTTAAAGTATTAAAAGGTCGTTGGAATATCTGCCTTTATTTGAGTGGTGGAACTTCGTAATGGAGAGAAGTGTTTTCTCCTCCAAGAGTTTGATTAGTTTGGGGAGTTGTGATTTTTGCATAATCTTTTCCTACTCAATTTTTGAAGACCATTTGATGAAATTCTCCATTGAATGGAGAAGAAATATACTGGCTTTGGTAGTAACTGATCATGTCATGCATATGATGCTAGAATATGGCGTGTGTTTGTTTTTGAAATGGAAACTCATGTTGTGCAGTTGTTCTAGGGGTGATTACACCTTTTCATCTCGTATTTGCAAAAGAATTACAGTTTACATCTTGCACTTCTGAAAGTAACTTGTATTCTCTTTTTCAAAGCTACATTTTGCATTACTTGTGAATGCCATATTTCCAAGAAAATTTCACGTGTCATCTATGTGTGTATGTGTGTGTTCAATATTGCATGACTGCATTTTTCATTAAATCGTTGTAACATTGTTCCAGTGGTTTCTTAATGGTATAAAAATAATGGACATAAAGTACTAGTTGAGAAGTCTATTTTGGAAACATGGGCTTTATATGATGCTAAATGTAATGTGATTTGCTGGAAGTGTAAGTAGTTATTCGGAGTATTTAATGTAGTTGAACATTAGTGGGTAGGTTGATACAGAGGCATTATGTCATTCCCTCGATTTGGTTTATGCTGTTTTGTCTTGACCTTTCTGATTTAGCAATTTTCAATGTATCAAACTGGTATGCTTCTTGCAACACTGTCATGTGAACGTCATGATTGAATCTGGGTAATTAGATATAGACGCGTCTATCTCTTCCAGTCAGTTTTATTATACAGTGTATTTTTCATTATTATTATTATTATTTTTCTTTATATCTTTGACTTGAATTGGATGCCATAATTCTAGCAGTAGTTTGACCTGTGAAGGTAGTGATAGATTTTCTCCCTGCAGATTTTGGGGTTTATAGAGAACATGAGCTATTTTAAATGCCCACATTGTGGTGAACCTTCATTCATTTTTGGAAAAGGAGGAACTCAAAAGACAGCCGATGAGATGGGTTTTGAGTGTATTGCTGAGGTATGTTAAATAGTGTGATGTCTCCTATGTGCTGCCACACCAGAGACTGAAATTACATTTTAAGAATGCCTTAATTTTGTTAAGACTTAAAATTACATGAAATCTTTTGTAGGATCTCTTTCTCCTTTTTGCTTTTGAATTTGCCATTTGATTCTATGTGAATGTGTGTTGGCTTATTTAACTGACAAAAGTCCTAGCTGGTCTCTTTGTGTTGAACATGGGAGATGTTCTTATCATCTTGGATCCTTTCAATCTTGTGAAGTCAAGCAAATATGATCTACATTGTAATAATAAGTTTCTTGGCATGTGTGGTCTGCACATATCTTGGAGAGTTCCTATTCACATATCAGCATCGCCAGTTAACAAGCTTACCTCACTTTTCCACTTTTCTGAAGTCTAGAGCAGTCTACATATGTACTTAAAAAATATTCAGTTGATAGGCTTGCATTGGCTACATGACCAAATCTCAAGCAGATGAATTCTGTGGATAATGATCAGAGCATACTCAAGATAGTGGATTCTGCATCTTGTACTTGTATGGTAGCTTAAATTTTGTTTTGGCTGTAAGCTGGTCAAAACCTTGTCTTAGGTCCATTCGTGGAAGACTTTAAAATTTCAAAAGTCGAATACTAGGCAAATGCATTCAGAAACACGAGTTATTGTGGGTGCAGTAGAGTTTGAAGTCAAACCACTCTGATGTTAACAATAATCATGTCTTGTTCAGTGTTAACATACTCCTTTTTCCCTCCGCCCTCAGATACCATTGGAAGGAGACATCAGAGAGAGTAGTGATGAAGGTTTTCCTATTGTATTGTCAGCTCCCAAGTCGACTGTTTCCAGAGCTTATAGTGATCTCGCTCATAAAGTCGTGGACAAGCTGAAGGGATTGGCAGAGCAGCAATCGCCCCACATGGAATTCCACCCGTGATACCGTGAAATACATGTAGTACGCCAAATTTCCTCCTCTTCTTTGATTTGTAGACCTAGAAGCATTGCAATTTAGGTAAGCTTTTGAAATTTTGCGGGCGTGTTCTTCGATATTTAACTTACAGTTAGTTGAGTGCTCCAAAAAAATAGAACCAACTTGGGGGATGAAGTGGCTTTGTCATTGAAAGCATCCAGGTACTTTTTTTTAGGGGGTTTTGGGGGATTGGCAAGAAAGCGTCATGTATTTACTGTGATCAATATTGAAGAGATTTAGACGCTTGGCTTTACTTTATTTTTACGTATATCGATAAATCCAATCTTTACTTTCTAGTTTCTACTTAACGTTGGGAAAACAATGATTCTTAACACTAAAAGTTATCCTTTGTCTTTGTTAGTCAATGATGGATCATCGCTGGATCTGAACAATGTGGAGCGCCCTTACCTTTTTATTGTCATTTCCTCGTAATTGTCCAAGAGCCATGCTGAAATAAACGCCGACTCGAGTTTCGCTCAATGCAAGATGCATAAACGAACTTACTCTAGATAGTTTTTTTTTTTTACTCTAGATAGTTTAACGAACGGAAAATTTAAGGATGATCTGAATAGCTCGTGATAAATCACGCTACGATCTCCAGTGGCCATTTATTTTTTAACATATTTATTTATTTGCTGAGGTAACAAAATCAGAACGAACTTGATCTCCAGGCAAATGCGTTGACTGATTCCGACATGAAGGTTGTGTCGTGGTAATGCAGGTAGGACTTCATGTTTGCTTTATACCTCGTGTCTGCAGAAAGGAACTGATCTGTCTATATGCCCAAATTCAAGACCAAAAGAGAGAGAGTCTCTGTTAGGTTTAAGTCAAAGATGCTCTTCCCAACCTCGCTTTGGCATCTCATTCAACCCCTTTGTGTTTAGTTGACCATTGACATAGAAATCCCCCCTTTCTTCACCCGTTCTAAAAGTTCCATTCTTCTCCTGTTCTCACCCAGCATTTCCAAAGAGCATAGGGGCCCAAAAAAGCTAACCTTCATTGGGATGGCCCCATTTCCAAACCGACGGTTTGGCAGTATTACTGAGCTGTTGCCGAGAAACGCTTGTTTGTTTCCTTGTTCAGTCCTGTGAAATGATGAAGATAAAACTGCTTCCTGTATACTGGTTCTCAGCTGTTGAATCAACAGGGAATTTGATGGTTGGCAAGGGCGTGTCATTTAGCTGGGTTTTCATGATTGTTCCAGATGACTTGTCTCTCCCGCACACCTTATCTAGTGCGTCCTCCCTTCTCCATCTTGGATTTGCTTGCTTTGTTTTTTGTTTTTTTCTTATTATGTTTGGGATCAATTTCTTGGTAAAGCAAATTTGCCTATCTTGGACTTGTGTTGCTTACTAAGAAGTATCGATATTCTCCCGGAGCTTTTGTATCGTCTCAGACACTTCGATACGTGTCTGATACTCTCCAATACTCGGTCAACATATGTTGAAGAATTCGACACCTGATCAATTTTTTCGACACTTAAGTCGGAATTTTGATATACGAGTTTCCGACACATAATTCTGACATGCAAAGTCAATTTTAAAAATTTTCGATAAATGAAGGGTCAAAATATATATATATATATATATATATATATATATATGTGAAAAAAATAAAATCAATAATAAACATATTAGGAAAGAATAAAAACTTAATATTTTCTTTTCTTCTCTTTTGACTCGTATTTTCCGTGATACACAATTTATCATCCAGTTTTTTTCTTTTTTTCTTTTGACATGTTTGGCACGCAAGTCTAGAATGTGAATTATTTGTTTTTTTTTTTCTTTCCAAGTTTTATGGATTTATTGAAATGGAGTTGAATTTGTCAAATTGAAACAATGAAGGATATTAATAAATGGTGGATTAATATTTTTAGTGTAATAATATAGAATTTTTATTATTTATTTATTTGTGAATTTGAATAAGATTAATTTGATTGAAATAATCATAAAAATTTATATACAAAATATACATTTAATATACAACGTGTCTCGATGTGTCGAATTCTCTATTTTTTTTAAACGACGTGTCAACATATCGTGTCGTGTCATGTCGTTGTTTGTCGCGTGTTGGTGTCGGTGCTATTTAGATTGCCTAAAACACTTTGGTCTTTGAGGACAATCCATTTATCTCTCTAATTAAATTTTTTGTGAAATTACTTAACTTAGCTGGAAATAATGTGAGTCAAAGCAATACTGTTAACTGTGACTTCTACACCGAGTTATATTTTCTTTTTTCGCGCCACGATACTGCTGAATTCAGTAAAAGTGGGCTAAAATCACATCACGTTTTTGTCCTATCAAAGATGATTTTTTTTTTTACAAGTGCTTATAAATTCAACTTATAAAGATCCAGAATTTGTAAGAGACGATAGTATATTTAGTCAAAGATCTACAAATTTTTAGGTTTTATAAGTTCACACACGAGCAATAAAGAGCAGCATTGGAACGAAGAATCCGCGTACTAGTGAAGCGCTAAAATCACACCTTTTCATACTCGTGTTGGTTATGGGGTAATTATGAAAGTTTTTGATGATTCTCATTAGAATAATACAAAAAATTTGACTAAAGTACAAGATCTACATAATTGGAGAAAATCAAGGCAACTGAAGCTTTTGCTGGTTGGACTTGTCGGTACCTAGTAATCTCGCCACATGACGATCTTCTGTAATGATTTGTCGTTAGAAATGTCAATTCAACCTTTAAATTAAATAAATAATAATAATCCCTATTCTAAATATTCATAATATGTATACATGTCAGACTAAAAATAAAACCTTGCCGATAAACTCAAACCCACGATCCTTGTAGGTTCCACAAAATCTTGTATTTATTTCTCTCAAGATCTTATCAAAGATTTAAACAAAATTCTTGGGTATCTATAGACTTGATTCAATTGCAAATGATAGAAAATCATGTGACAGTTGTCCGCAAGGAATGAAAGTACAAAATATATAAGTACTTCAACAATCTATCTATACTATTATTTAAAACAAAGAGGATATCCTAAAGGGGAAAAGTACCAAAAAAGTCCTAAATATATTACATTAGTATCAATTCAATCATAAACATTTTAATTGAATCAATTCAATCCTAAACCTTTTAAATGAACCAATTCAATCTTAAATTTTACATCATTGGTATCAATTCAATCCATCCAATCAATATTAGTTGGCCTAGCTAACGTGGATGTTAGTCAATGGATGGATGTTGACGTGACTTTTTTTAATAATTGTTTTTGAATTTTTAATCTTTTTTTTTCTTTTTCCTTTTTTTTTCTCTCTTCTTCCTCCTTGGACTTTCCTCGTAGTGGCTGGCGAGCCTTTTCGAAAATTCCAAAGAGGAAGAAGAGAGAAAAGAAAAGGAAAGAGAAAAATAATAATAAACAATTTGAAAAAATTAAAAAAAATTAAAAAAATTACCACGTCAACGTCTAGCCACCATTCGACATCCACATTAGTGCTGGCTGCCAAAATTGGTCAAATAGACTGAATTGATATCAATGTAAAAAGGTTTATGGCTAAATTGGTCCAATTAAAAAATTTATGACTAAATTAGTACCAATGTAATAGGTTTAGAACTTTTTTGGTACTTTTCCCCATCCTAAAACATTGCAAATCTATTTTATTCAGTTTATAGATATACTACCTAGGGACAAGTGTATAAAAGATAATTATATTTTCACCGCTCACATATTCAATTTGAAAATTAGATTCTTTTCATCTTGCAACAAACCTTACCAAACAAAATTCAAATCAGGAATATTCTCTCTTCCCACATTTGTGTGTATAATTTCTTCACATGGTGTTGGTAATTTCCTTCTTATCAATTAATAATTCAAATGCTTCATTACAAGGCAATTTTGCGAAAATCCTTTAATTGTCAACCGACCCAATTGTTTGCGTACAATTATGCATGTGCACTTTTACTAGTAAAAGTAAAAATATGGCAACGAGAACATTATTTTACAAACTTATCTAAAACTCCATTAGTAAAATACTCGTACTTTTACATATTATACACGTAAATATGTGATTTTTAGTAGGACTTACGTCCATCTTGAACTTACGGAAAAATACTTATTCTTTTGGAGTAAACCCACTTATACATGTATAAAGTACACACTCTATTGTGCTAGGGTATACATCTCTTATTTAAGGTCTTTTCAATAGTCGATCAATGATATAAGATATCATAAATGGTTTATGTGCCCAAGCTATGATTATTTTTTATCTCATATTTTAAAAAATAAATATAATATTCCTGTGACTTCTCATTTTTTTTTTTTTTTGGTGACTTCTCATTAGATAGCACGGAATACTAATTATTAAGTTAGTAACTACAAAATTCTTAGAAGATCTTGTAATTTAGATAGTTCTATATATTATATATGTAAAACTTTTCTTATTTAGAATACAGTTGATTGTGAAATCATGATGGCATCATTTGAAGTTTCTGTTATAGTGACTTTGGCGTCCTTATAGTTGATTTTGTAATCTCGACGGATTCACGCCCCGTTCATTACCAACAGAGATCTAGGAAATACAAAGCAAACCTGCATGGATGCTCCGAAAAACCATTCAACTTTTTAGGCTGTATATGCAAATAGAGAAACAAGAGATATAGTAAAACTACAAATAGAACGCTTCGAGGTGCTTTAAAAACGACAAGATCCTCCAAGATCAAGCTTCTATTATTGGCCACACTATAATTGAAGCTACCATGCATTTGCATTCGAAAATACCTCCAAAGGCGCACACCTTCAACTATGTAAGCAAAGGAGTTAGTCATTTAAAAAAAGGAAGAAGGAATAATTCCACCAAAAATCCTAAAATATTCTTTAAGGGACACTAACATTCAACTTTTTTTTGAGTCTCACTAGATTCCCAAACTTGTATCAATGACCTGAAAAAACCTTCTCTTAGAATTCCGTCCATGATGGCCATAAAACATCGGACAGGATGGTGTTCAGGCATGCTAGGACTTTTGACGGCCACTATGGGTGGAACCGTGAAGGTGTTTTTTGGGGGAAAAGTACCAAAAAAGTCCTAAACCTATTGCATTGGTACCAATTCAGTCATAAAGTTTTCAATTGGGCCACCAATTCGGCCCCTAAACCTTTTACTATTGGTACCAATTTCCATCCGGCCAACTTTGGCCAGCTAACGATGACGTGGACGTCGGCCGGGTGGCCGGATGTCGATGTGGAATTTTTAATTATTTTTTCGAATTTTTTAAATATTTTTAAATATTTTTTAATTTTTTTTATCTTTTATCTTTTCTTTTTCTTTTTTTTTTTTGGCCTTCTTCCTAGCGTGGCCGGCGAGCCTCCGGTGAGGCTCGCCGCCACCGGGCGAGGGCCGCGGCCCCGCTCGCGCCGGCGAGGGTCGCGGCCCTCGCCGGCCTCCTGGCCGCCGGCGAGGCGGCCGCCGGATCTGGGCGAGGCCCCTGCCGCGGCCCCCGGGCGAGGGCCGCGGCCTCGCCGCCGCCGGCGAGGGTCGCGGCCTCGCTCGGCCTCGCCAGGCCGCGGCGAGGCCAACCTCGCCCGCATCTCGGGCGCAAGCCGCCGCCGCGCCCACGGGCGGGCCGAGCGAGGCGACCCTCGCCGGCGGCCGGGCGAGGGCTTGGCGGCCCCTCGCCCGGCCGCGGCCGAGGCCGGCCCGCCCGGATCCGGCGGCGCCGCCTCGCCGCGGCCCTGGAGAGGCCGGCGGGGCCGCGACCCTCGCCGGCGGCAGCGAGGGCTTCGCGGCCTCGCCCGGTGGCGGCGAGCCTCACCGGAGGCTCGCCGCCACGCTGGGAAGAAGGCCAAAAAAAGAAAATATTAAAAAATATTAAAAAATTATTTAAAAAAAATTGAAAAAATAATTAAAAATCATAAAAAAATTCCACGTCGCATCCGGCCACCGGCCGACGCCCACGCCACGGCGGCCGATCAAAATTGGCCGGATGGACTGAATTGGTACAAATAGTAAAAGGTTTAGGACTGAATTGGTCCAATTGAAAAGTTTAGACCGAATCGGCACCCGTCTGCAATAGCTTTGGACTTTTGTACTTTTCCCCGTTTTTTGGTCACTGGTATAAATTTAAGGCGCTGGTTAGTCGAAAAAGTGTGAGGTATTGATGTCGCATGAGGAAAAAATTAGGATTCTGTTTTTCGGAAATTTTCCTAAAAATGTGTATGGGAACAAAAATTTCATGTGATTCAAACGGTGGTAGACGAGAGAACAAAACACAATGATACAAATTTTCTTTTATGGCCGTACAATGTCAAGAATCTGAGAAATGCTCCATTCGATTCTTATCAACATTCACTTTTCACTTCTAAATTAAATGCTTTTGTCAAAAAGAGAAGAAAGTGCAAAACTACTCAAAATGCTTTATTCACTTTCTTGCCGTCTTATGATTGTAGATTTGATTGTATTATGGTCTTGAATGTGAAAAAATTGAAGCGTAGACACTGTGGCCATGTGAAAATCTTCCCTCCTTCCTCTTCTTTGAGGAATCATGACTTTGCTTGAAATTCGTTATTTTGGTCTGCCTACACCACGACGCACTTCTTTAGCCACTTTTCCACAAAGAGACCCTAATTATCAATCGCAAATTTTGGGAGTCTATAAAAAAATAATACCCATATTCAAGGGTTGAATAACACGTTAAGAGCCTATTTTGACTTTCTCTATCCGTCCCTTTTGTCTCTTTTTCAAAATTCTCATTTTATAAAGGTGGTCCAATTTCAGATTTAATAGGAAAAGAAATGGATTCATTAACTTAAATTTCGGATATGGGCGTCGCATCAGGACACCGAATAACCTTCGGAATCAAAGTATCCAATCATTAATGGACGTTGGGCTTACCTTTACCCTAGTGGGAAGCAAAGGACATATCCTTTGCGTGAGAGGAGAGGAAAATCGTATTGGCGATCTGATGAAATAGATTGGTTAAAGATATCCTGGATATATACTTACCCAATTGGAGGATTAATGTGATTTTTCTGGTTCACATAAAATTCTGCATACAATGAAAGTCCATATTTTTTTAAAAAAAATTGTTTAAAGGTTTTCAATTTATGATCCACATTTGAAGTTTAGTAGCGACTAGCGAGAAGAAGCAAAGCATCAATATTGATCTTCAGGGTTAATTCTAAGGGAAAACTGTCCAAAAAGTATTAAACCCAGTACACTTTTGCTAAATTTCAATTTTGCCAATTGAGTCCTAAATCTTTTCAAGTTTTGCCAATTAAATATATCATGCCAATTTTGGTTAAAAACTACCGACATGAATACCACCGTCCTACATGGCATAACTATCACTAACGTAGATATTTTTAATAATATTTTAATGATTTTTTGAAATTTTTATGATTTTGTTCATTTTCTTTACTTTTTTTTTTTAGTATTTTGGATTGAGGCCAACATTGGGTAAGCACGTCGCGGCTCTTGTTAGCTTTGGTGAGGGCTGTGACACCCTCACTGGCCACTAGGTGAGGCGCACAAGCCTTTGCCTAGACCTAGTGAGGGTCACAATGCCCTCGTTGGCCCTTAATCTAGAAAACAAAAAGAAAAAAAAAAAAAAAAAAAATTCAAAATATTTATTTAAAAATTTCCATGTTAGCACCTACTAACGGTCGGCATTCACATAAGTAGTGGATTCAATTGGTAAATTGTCAAAACATTTAGGGACTTAATTAATAAAATTGAGAGATTTATAACTAAATTAGCAAATTATATAATTTTTCCTTAATTCAAGTTGGTCGATACCTGACACCAAATCAAAGGTCGTGATATCCAATCATGTGTTTGAGTTGCAGCATACCCAACATCATTATGCCAGTAATCCCACGTATATTGATGTTGTAGTATATTCATGAATTTCTCGGCTCAACTTCGTGTTCAAGGATGCACTAGAATAGCCCTAGAGTCCACTAGCATTGAGAAGGAAAGCTCCACCGACAAAGTAACAAGTAAAGCTCTATTCTCAAGATGGCAAGTAAGACCTCCGGAAATACTCAAAGTGAAATATACGCCGACATCTGTCAGTATCCAAATCAAACGCTTTTAAAGTTACATCTTTTGTCGATTTTATCCTCTCTCTCTCTCTCTCTCTCTCTTCTCTCTCTCTCTCTCGATTTTTACATGAGACGGTGAAGTGCAATGTTTTTCTCCTCCAACAGCGCTCGGAAGTTTCAAAGTTCCAACCTTGGACTCTCTTCTTTCCTTAAAGCAAAAGAGACTGGCGACGCGGGACGTTTCGCGACAACGCGATTAGCTCTAGAGGGTTGACTTTTGGGCAGCCGTCTTAATTAAGGTCCCAAGAAAGCCGTGTTTGGCTGCCGAAAAGCTCGAGCATACAAATTAGTTAAAAACGAGGTTTTCATTTCCGCAGTGAGGTGAGGCATCGCCGGGACAGATCTAACTAAACGTCTTTGACCCTACGTGTGAAGAAAAGTAAAACTAGGACGGTGTAGAAAGTGGACTTCCATGTCGTTTTACACTTTTAACGTATATATTCATGGACCCCTCCTCCACGAAAAGATCCAAAACGAATGCATGGCCATATCAATCCTCTCTCTCTCTCTCTCTCTCTCTCTCTCTCTCTCTCTCTGTGCTCTGAAGATGATGAGTTAGGTTGAGGGGAATGTTGTCTGGTTCGAGATCATTTCTCTTGCTCTTGCTTCCATGGGGTTGCTGATCGAGCTTTGATCGCATGCGTTCATGCGAAACTGGATTGGTGATTTCGGACCAGGCTTCATTCCCTCAACAGTTTTCAAGAAAGCTTTGCTATTCAAGTTGCATCAGTCGAGCCTCTTTCTGGGTACGTATCGATTGACTCTTCCTCTCTTCTTCATCTTTGATCTTGAGCTAATCCCAAGTGGGTTTTCCCAAGAGACATCTAGATCGCTTTCTGAGCAAATAGTTCGCCATGTTGCCTTCTTTCCTTTAGCCCTCTTGTCCCTTGTCCCATATGTTGGCTGTACGATTCATTTCACCAAAATTGATCATCTCTATTCGTATAAGCCACATAATACATGATGCGTTGATGTTTCGACCTCGCCGAGTCTCTTCTTCATGCAGGCGCGGTTTGTGGATACATGCTTGTATGCGTGCTAGAGAAAGATTATTAGGGTTCTGTTAGGTTTTGAGATGATGGAAATTGATTTCCTTTTGCTCAGGGCTCTTGATATATACCGGACCTGTGTTGATATGTCGTGTTTATTGATTCCAGTTTTGAGTTTGCTCGTCTTTTATGTGTTTTTGTGCGCACGCGAGAGAGAGAGAATCGTTGGGATTCCAAATCATGCTTTTTCTCTAGAAAACTCTACTTAAAAGGTTGGATAAAAAAGTATAAACTAAACGAATCATAAAATGGGCCATAATCAACTGATAGTTATGGCAATATCATCGGTCATGTTAAGAGGTTCGGCTCAAAAGGTCAAGTCATCAAGCATGAAGGGAGATTTATATATTCTAGTATAATACATACGGTGTGGGATACTTGAAAAAGAAAATTTACGTACGATAATAACTTTACCTGTTACATGGTATATGAGGCACCTCATGCCGTGCATAGATGATATATGAGAAGATGCGTGTCTTTTCATACGAGGTTCAATATAAATCTCACTGTTACTTGACGTGTAATATATGTCGAATCTAGAGATGCAATAATTTATATTTAGCTCATCATTGCATCTCTTTTTGTCCATGCAAGAAATATCAGTATGAGGTGGGTCATGTATTAACTCATTTGGGTGGTAAATGTCTGACTGCAAGGACCTAAACAGATGCCAACCATATGGAAGGATTCGAATGACATGTGAAAGCTCAGAATATCATTTGTGCCCTTCTTGGCTGTCGTGCCTCTTCCTGTTTTTTGTGTCGGGAATTGAAGTAATTCCAAATGAAAGGGTCAAAGAAAAAAAAAAAAAAACAATGAGAACCCGATAACACTGCACTAGACATCAATTGTTATTTCCAATCTTGATGATATATTATCAATAGCCAAGCAGCATCCTCCTTATATATTGATAATCGCCAAGAACGATGTGAGTGTTTTTAGAATGTTGCTTTAAAGTTTGCTAGATATGTGATTACTCTTCTTTTGGAATCTAGTATTGTCTATGCTATAAATTTAAATATTAAATCACCAATTTATCTCACGGTTTAAATAGTTAAAGCGGCTAACAGGGGTTCTTTAGAACTCCAAATCCCATTTCAAATTCCTTTTGGCCTTTGCTTTCCTCATAATTTGCAAATGATTTCACAAAAAGTTTTATGCATTTGCTTTATGGGGTCCATGTTCATGTTGTTGTTCATGTTCAGCTAGTTAAATTGTCATTGTTTTTAAGATGCTTAATTGCCACAAGCAACTTTCTGAGCTCTTGGAGACTTGGTTGTTAATGAATTTTATATTCATCATTGCACAAGACCATGGACCGCATCATCATTGTACAAGACCATGGAACGCACAAAGGTGTAATTGAAGAGGATGATTGTCAACAATCTGCAATTGACAGTGGAATCATTTATCTTAAAAAGTTAATAGAGTAGCTAATTATATTAGTTTAATGAGCCATAACGTAATTGGGTTATCTCTTGATCAATATATAAGATAGATAGGATTTTGGAATTTGGCTCTACACTTTGATCTCTAAGAACTAGTTGAAACATCCAATTTGCTTAGGTCCTTCCTTCTAATGATAAGGGATTTAAGATACATAAAATATATATTAGTGAACCCTTCTATTACTCACATTAAAGTAGGCCTAATTCCCTAAAAGATCCCAACTGCAGGTTTAATCCCTACCTCGCCCCCAACTTTTCCCTCAGTAAAAAAAAAAAAAAAAAATCACAAACTTTCACTATAATCTCAAATTTGCTCCACATCTAAAAATCGTCACTAGTTTCTTCAAAATTACCTACTTCCATATCCAAATAAGAGTGTTGATGATGACGGAAGTTCTGATAATGAATTTCTAATTAACTTTGATATTGATCAAGAAACTAATGATGACTTTTGAAATCGGGACAAATTTGCAACTATAGTGGAAGTTTGTGATTCTTTAAATGAAAAAGAGTTCAAGGCAAATTGAGATTAAACCTAAAGTTGAGGTTTTTTAAGGAAATTAAGCATATTATAATACCAATTAGTTGAGTCAATTTAACAACTTCTCTCTAATCCCGATGATTGCTTCCATTTAGTGCACAGTATTGATGGCAACAAATTACTTGAGCATTTCACTCCAATAAAATTAATCGAGTAGTTACAATAATTCTGTTTATATGAATCTACTATTAATAAACTCTCAAATTTAAGAACCAAGCAGTCAGCACTCCTTGACCATACAATAATCCTAAGACTTATACCTATATGCATGAACCCATGTATAGGGGTTCATCTGACCATACAATTATTCTAAAACTGATGTTTTCCATAAATATGTATTTGTACATACAATCATTGATATAGATTGCCAAATCAGCAAAATAGACAGAACTTGCAAGAAAAAGCATGTCTTATAATTTTTTTGGCCTATTTATTTGCTTAGGTTCTTTGGTTGCATTAGACTATTGTTGTACTCTTCGTCACTTGTCATTTCTGACCATTCTCACGGATGGATCTCTGACTCTTGCACGTAGTTTTTTTTTTTTTTTTAATTAAATAAGGTATATTCAATTCTTTTGCTCTCGAGTAAACCCATGGTCAAACTGATAAGCTACCAAGCTTAGCTTAACCCATGCTTAACCCATACACTTGATGCTTGAAACTTGACTTGTATACTGATGCTCAATAATCGACTCGAGATCATGCTCGAGTTTAATAAGCTAGAATACCATTACTTGGGATCATGTTAGCTATACACTACTGGTGAGCAGGCCAAAGTACGTCATTTCAACGATTTAAGTGTTTAATTTACAACTACTAAATTTTTCTAAAGAAACATTAGAAGCTTGATCAAGTTTGATTAGACTCATTACTTGAATATTAACGAGCTCGAGCTTGACTCGACCAGTTAACTAACTAACTCAAGGCCAAGTCGAAATTAGGCAAGTCAATCTTGAGCAATCATCGAGTCAGGGACCCAGGCACTTGCGAGTTACTGGACTCCATTACACCTCTCATGTCCTACAAGCTTTTCCATTAAAGGAACATGCAAAAAGTGTCACCGACCATTTGCCTTAAAAACTGAATGTTCAGCTTTCCAAGAGCACTTGAATAACCTCACCCAGTCACAGCAGCGCCCTCGGTCAACACCTCGTGACAGCTAATGAATTCCGCAGTTGGTTCTACCTTTCTAGAAAATCAGTGTGAACCCACCAGAGTCACGGCAATTGACAATGTTGATTCAAGGCTTTTAAACACAGATTGCAGTCAAATATGCACAAAAATCACGGCAAAGCAGGAAGTCAGAACAACGCATGCATTAAAACATTCCTCGATGCTGCTGCTGCAGATGAAGATGCACAATAATAAACAGACTATTCCACGCCAGATTTCAAAGTCTCCCAATTATTTTCCCAAAGCTCACGGCTTATATGTGTCCTGTGTTCAATCTACATGTCGAACAATAGTTTTCTTCTTGCATTAATCAGGACAAAGAAGCATGATAGCCTCTGTTAACAATGTTAATCTTTTTATTCCAAGACAAGATTT